>VWYI01019438.1:91430-339870 GCA_013399455.1 Anthoscopus minutus
GCGCCGCGGAGGGACCGCCCGGAGCCTCCTCGGCCGCCCCGCCGCGACTGCACGAGCACCCGCGCGCTCCCCGCCCTAATGGGGCTCGGCCGCCCCGCGCCCGGGACGGNCGGTGTGACCCTGCTTGGGAAGGCCGGGGAGCCGCCGGGCGCGGGCTGGTTCGACGCTCCCTTTCTCTCGGCCAGACGGAGCTCTGAAGCTGGCAGCTTTCACCGAGGGAACGGGACGGGGAAAGTTAATTAAAAACTTCTCCCGCCGATCTGTGCAGAGATGTGCGACGAAGCCCGGTGCGGCTGGATTTGCGGCTCCCGGTGCTCCCGGTGGGCTGCGCGCAGCCGGGGCTGGCACCCGGGCTCTGCCGGAGGGAAGGCGATGCGGGGCCCTCGCCCTCCCGACGGTGCGGGGCCCGCAGCCGCCCGAGGGGGCTGCTGAGGGTCAGCGCGCCCCAAAGCAAAGCAGCCCCGGTCTCAGCACTAAAGAGGCGGCACAAGGAAGGCGATCGGCATTGAAGGGACACTGAAGTCGCCAGACATCCTTTGCTTTTGTCGTTAGCGGCACTTTTGGTATCTGTTAAGTTGCTGGATTCTGCAGCCCATGATGCTCTTGCTTGCAACTAACACTCTTCACGTAGATTGAACTCCTGGTTCTCTAATGGTATCAGTGTTTAAACTCTCTGTGGAAACATTAAAGGATGAGAAACATGGCGTTTAACTCCATCTTATATTTCTTCTATAGGTGCAAACTGGAAGGTGAGAATAATTCTGCCAGAGCGACTTCTAGGCAGTCACAAACTCTCCCCGCTTGATGAAACAAATGTATTTGGAGCCTCGAAAGTTGTTTCATATAAAGCTGTGTCTCTGGCAGTGTCTCTCTTGATTCTCTAAACAAGGAATTACATGAGGAATAAAAATGAGAATTTTCCCTTGGTGTTTTGAAGCACATTTGGTTTTCCTCTGTTAGCAAAATAAGTTTATCTGTATTCCAATCTGGTCAAAATCATCTTTCCTCTGAAAAAATAAAAACTTAAACTCACAGAAAACAACTCCAGACTACAACTGTAGGCTCCAACTTTGCTACAGTCAGGCATCTTAAAACTACTTATCACCTTATACATTTCAATTGCAACTCAAAACCTGGGTGCTCTTCTAAATCTTAATTTTTCAATTTTTTTAAATGTTAATTTTTCAATTCCTTTTAAATATTAACTAAGTCTGAAAATAAATATTTCCAAATTGCATCATTGAAGTTTTCAGAAAAGAAGAATAGGCGCTTGTACAGAGAGGGAAAACCTCAGAAGAGTCAGCCTCTGACTGTGAAGAGTCAGAATGAATTTGTATTTCTCCTCTAATTTACAAAAAAACAGAAGATGGAGTGTGAAAAAAAAATATTGTAAAATATATAATAATATAATTATATAATGATATTGTAACATTAATTGTAAAGGGAATGAGAAGATAAGGGTGACAAAGATGGCAAAGGAACCATGTGCTGCCTTAGAGCTGTTTGTCCCTTGTCTTGTGTTCTTCCCTGCCACCTATTCAAGCATTTCTGTATCACTTATCACAAAGATCTAAATATGTTTAGGGTCTACTGGCAGCACTGCATTATTTCTGTAATTTACTTCTTCCCACTTCATGTTCCAAAGACATAGGAAATAAGATTGCTTGGCTTTTAAATAACCTTGTCAAAGGTGTTTGAAGTCATATATTAGCAGATCTGAATCTGGAATGAAAGAATTTATGGCCAGTGCACTCTTTTAAGTTGTATATCTGTTTATCTGATCCTCACTAACAAGTGCCTCTAATTAAGCTATAAACTCCTAGTTTCTACTTAACCATATGGGTAGCCTGGGAAGTTTGCTACAGTAATGTAATTTACCCATTCTACATCCATGTCTGCAATGCAAATCCAGCATGGCTGTTTAAAAAGTGTTATAACCTGCTCTGTTTTTCACAACATGGACAGAAATAAAACATGTCCAGGGTACCAACTGTAATCCTGGAACAGTACAGACAGTTTTCTCTTTGGACCTACAGAACTTCATTTGTGTCCAGGAGAAAATACACCTACTGCAAACAGTTGGAAAGATAATTACAACCTACAAATGCAATTAGTGAAGAAGGAACAATAATATTTCCATCAATTTTTTTTCACTTTCTTTGGGAACTACTTGGCTGTTTTATGCTTTTCTTGCATTCTCTCCTCGGGTACTCTTCACAGGTTTTAATTGCATGCACTTTTCGTTCACTTGAAATGTGGATAATTTGAGGATGTGGTCTTGTCTGCTGCTAGAGTACCTTGCAAGAGGGAATAAAGAAAGCTTACACATAAAAAAGGCCCAGAATTACATCTTAAACTTCTGTACATCTTAAACTTCTGTAGAATATTTCAAAAATATCTATGCAAAAAAAACCCCAAAAAACTGCTGTTGAGCAAGTTTAAAAGGGGCTTGAGTCCCACCTTTGGTACCATAACATAGTAAAACCCCCAAATTCCACGAGACTGTTGCCCATTTTATGAAAAATGTTTTCTAAAATGTGTACTATATTTAGAATTTTTCTGTAGAAATATTGCTGACAGTTATCATTAATTGTATGTTAAGAATGCAGTTTTTCGCCCATTTTGCAGGAGGTTAAAATTTAAAAATGTGAAGTATGAAACGTTTTTCTGTTATTTTGAAGGAGGGAAGTCTCTGTACAAATTCATACAGGTGCCCTGGAAGGAAATGCCTAGAGCAATCCATCAGACCTTCTTTTCCAATCCTACCTCTTCCAGTGAATGTTTTAAATATTTCTTATTTTCTTTAAAGTATCCCCTGTTTACATATGGAAACCATACATACAGAGTTGCAGCTGCAACTGCAGGTAAGCAAACGAGTAGCTCCTTGTGTAACAAACGTAATCTAGCGCTGATGTAGCTTTAAGGCTGGCCTGGAAGTGCTGGCTGGACCAGACTGCCCTTAGAGGTGCCCTCCAACCCTGATCCTGTGATCTAGAGCTGTTGGATTCAGCCAATACAGGCCTGGCTATGTGGTCTTATTGCTAAGGTATGAAGTGTGGGGAATAGGAAAAGGCCATGCCCAGAGGTGGTGAGTTTTGAGTGAAATATAGCGATTTTACACTGACTTTCAGCCACCCAACAGATGTCTGTAATGGGTTTGTGATTGTGCATTAAAACAAAAGTTTTGTTAAATTGGTGGCAAGATTTGAATTTCATGCAAAGTCCAGTTGTACTGTGTTGTTTTGGTTTAGCTTTTTTCTAAAGTGTGAAGCATTGACCAGCTTCATTTGGGGATTTTGGGAGAGAAACAGTGCTTTAATTTCTTTCTATAACACTGTACATTGGATTTTTACTTTCTCTTTCTATTACTTAGTCTTTCTTCAGGAAAAGATGTCATGGCCCTTCCTTTCCTGTATGTGCCTCTAAGCAGCAGTAGGAATGCCTCAGTTTCCCTGTTTGCATGCAAAGAATAAAACTGTCTTATGCCACATGGGTCATATAAGGCTTAGTTAATCTTATTGCAGAGTTTTTCAGACAAAAAGCTCTATGGAAGCACATCAATTATTAATATTAACAAGAGCAGCTTCTTAAAACTGATGCCTTGAAGAGCTGGAACAGAGGCCAGACGGAGTTGGGGAATAAAGGATATTTATTGAGAGGTCACCCCCAGACAGCACCAGTGCTACAAATCAGGCTCTGTCTGGATGGCTCCAAAGATGGAGGCCGAAGGGAGGGGGGCCAGCCCCAAGATCTCACTCTTTATATGTTTGAGTCCATTTGCATACTGGAGCTTCATTTGCCCACCCTCTTCCTTCCACATTGTTTCACTTCGAGCCTGAAGTTTGGAAAATGTGTCCTTGAGTCCCAATCAGAGTAGGATTATTGTGTCTTCTTCACCCTGTGAAAGGATCTCAGCACCCTGAACAAAAGCCACACATCAATGCAGAATAGAAATCCCAAAAGCCCAAGGCATCAAAACTGTTAGGTGTTTTGATGTTTTTTGGGACACTTTCACTGGAATAAAGTAATGTGGACTAGTCAAAGCAATTAGGGATCTTATAAACCTAACTCTTTCTTTGGCTTGTACCCAACAATGTGTTCTTTATCAAGTGTATAGAATTGGGTTAAAAAAACCCCCCGTCTTAATAATGAGTTTTCAAACTGACATTAAGAGGGTTGTTTTCCCCTTAACCTTGACAGGTGTGTACCACTTTTGTCTTTGGTATCTCCTTGAACCTAAAAATCTACACCAAACCTTCTCTGAGTGCTGAATGGTTTTGCAGGGTAGTTGGAAACCTGGTCACTGTTGAGTCAAAACTGGGATAGACTGAGGAGTACTGTGAGTCCCATCACAGTGTCCAAGTTTGATTTCTTTTCCCATGTAAACCTGGGTGAAGCATGCAAGGAGGGAGGGAATTGCATCCTGCCACAGAGTCAGGACAAAGCTGGAGTGCGTGCCTGCGTTTGGAGAGGGAATGACTTCTCAGGCTTTCCAGTTCAAGTATTGTTCCAGTTTACTGTATCTCCTTTTTTTGGATTTATTTTTACAATAGTCCTTCATTTTTGTATAAGATCCCTCCTGCTGATTTTTTTGTCTTTTTTGTTTGTTTTGGCCTTATCCTATGCCTCCATAACTTTTTCAGCTATATAGTCCTGCCTAATCTCTGTTTAAAAGTCAGCTGAATCCTTGCATGGCCAGCCAAAAAAACATTTCTTACGTATTTCTTTCACAGGCACTGTCCCTGGATGTTTAACTCTTTATGTCCTTCCTGGGCTAAATTGTTATCCTTATATGAAGACTTCATACCCTGCCTTTGATCACAGACTATTCCATTGGTTCTTCTGGCCTAGTTATTTCCTGTGGACTAGGAAAAAATGAGCAATTTGACTGACATGAAAAAAGCAATATTTAGTTTACAATACATAAAAGTAATGCCAGTCCTGTTTCCAAGATCTGCTGCAGTGCCTTGTTCCCTTCTGCCAGAGCCAGAGTCAGCCCTGTGAGCTGCAGTGACGTTTGAAGCAGCTCTTGGAAAACATCCCAACATTTCTGTAACTATTCCAGCCATGGATTCTGCATTCTGAGTGGTCTCAGATTAATCTGGTTGCTTTCAAGAAACAATGGAAGAATTCCCTGCATTTCTCTAGTTCCAAAAGGATACTCAGAAACCCAGTGGTTCTTTGCATATCTGTTTCCCTGTCCCACCAGTCTCCTACCTGCATGGGAGTACAATGGATTTTTCACAGTGCTTTTCCTAACAGCTTGTGGCCATTTCATTGCATGGAGGTGTTTCTGTTTGAACAGGAGACACCAACAACCTTCTGTTGTCCCTCCTTTAAGAGATAAAATATCTTTGAGAGTACATGTCTGATCCTCCATGCAGTAAGACACTTGATGATTGACCCTTTCTTAAGACTGATACTGTTTTGTAAGTGCTACACAGAAAAAAAACCAAAACTGTTTCACAGAAGACAATAAATATTATTTTAGATAAATAATGATGATTATTTTAAGTATCTTTTGTTCAGAGTAAATTCAATTTGCTTAAAAACAGCACTTTGGGAAGCCAGGGTGTTAGAAGTTAGGGATAATATGCTACACTATTTGTCCCTTTCCTTCTCTATAATGGCAAAAGTGTAAATCACAACGCTAACTTGATTAACTTCTGTTTCACTGTGTTACAGTTTTAACATTATTTAAACATATTTAGTTATTTAACTATGCAGAGATCTTAATCTTAAATGTAAATTGCAAAGTGCAATCGCTAAACAAATTGATTGAATGCCATTGATTTTTCATCAAATAATTTTGGCAAATCTTGTAATCAATTATTCATCATTCTTAGAGAAGAATAGATGACAGGAAGAATAAGCTGTAATTAAGATAAAACACTACTGCATTCTGTCCTGATAATTTTTTTTGAAATTACAATTCTTGCAATTAAATCAAATTGAAATTAAAATGTGAGTAGTCTGATTGAGGCACTGAATAATGATTGTACAAAAGTGTAATCTGAAAGAGCCTATTTATGTATGGGGACAGAGATGACATTTGATGCCTGAAATATTTCCTGGTTTTCCCATGCATTACTTTTGTCTAATGCAAGCATGATGCTGTTATTATTGATTTTAATTTCCTCCATTATATGAGACCAATGCAACAGTTACCAAACATAAAGCACATTCTTGAAAACAAATTAAATATTTAATTCCTGTGTTAATTTATCTTTAGCCTAATTTATGTTTTTCATTCAAAGTGCCAAAAAATTAACATGGATTTGCATTGCTGTAAGGATTCAGTTTTACAAATCTTAAGGATTTTTCAATTTACTAATTGATATTTTATTTCCAGGAATAAAGAACCTGACTTGCTGGACATTTAAATCAATGGCAAGTACCCTTTTGTCTTCAGTCACATAGCATACCTAGAAAGAGATTCTCCAAGAAACAATAAAAACCTCAGCATTAGTCTTAACCATAACCACTGTTAATGAAATAAGTTATCAGTCAGCTGGACTCAGGTAAAGTGAAGTCTGACCCTGACAGCAGTCCCCAGCAGATGTCAAAACTTTCTTCAAGTATTCAGGATTTTTTGACTGTTGTGCTAAAAGTGAAATTGTCTTTCACCCAAAGAAGTAAACTGGAATGTCACTAATATACCAGATTATGTTTATTTTTCAAAGAAAAATACTTCAAAGAGAAATACTTCAGAAGAATTGATAAAGTTAGGGGATATTTTAACACCAGAGATGAACTGTTCTCTGGAAGTAATCATTATTCAGGCTATGTAACTGAATGCAGATATTAGTTGCAAATAATAACCTCACATGACATTGTTTTGATGCTCACAGGATGAATGCAGCAATACACAGAGCACAAATATTTAGGTAGATTTGAAATTCATGTACTGGGAATACACTTTCTGTTATGATTAGGACTATGATTTAGATACGAGCTGTCTCACAGTTTTTAAGGTCTTTTCGCCTCAATGACATGCATTATAACAACCAGTGCAGATCCATAAATGTAGAGTTTGCAGGTAACATATGTGCACATTGGCAAAAGTATTCCATTGCCTAAATGGCCATTGGTTTGGAAAATGAAAAGGATAAACAGAGTTCAATCACATTTAAATAGCATTTTAGCTAGACCTATGCAGTGAGGCAGAAATGGTAATGTCATCAGAACTATTTCTTTTCTCTCTGCTCTCTTTTAGACAAAATACATTTTATTGTGTCTTTATCAATTATTTTCAAAATTTCTTGAAAGTTACTTTGAAAAATAAGTGTGAAAAAACCAGACCTCAAACAAAATAAAAAAATCCTCAGATTCATGTTACTGAAACCATGCAATAAATCTGCTTTCTTTGTTTTAAATGCATATCTTTTTTTCAGAATTAGATGTTCTTTACTCCAATTACTTGTATTCCCATGTATCAGGCAATATTACATTATTTTTATTTACTTGCTGGCTGAAGACACTATGCTGCTAGTGTGTATATTGACACATTTAGGATTCTACTTCCTTTAGCAATTTTAAATTATTTTGAAATGCATTTTTGGAAAACATTTGAGTTCTAAAACTTGGTAACATGGGAGTTCACAGAAACATAAAAACCTCGAGTAAATTACTCACAGGATGCACTTTGGAGATGGGTAAGAGCCAGAAATCCAACAGAAGGGAAACAGAATAATGAGTGGGTGGCATTTCTGAAAATCAGAAATGTTTACAGAATTTGAATGCTTGTTGTTTTTTCCCCCAGTTTTTGATAATTAAGCACTGATCTGTGTTTCAGATTTCTTCTCTTCAACGGAGTGTCACATATCTCCGTGACAGCTCCCTTTAAAACTAAGTCTCTCTCTAGATCCAGTCAGAGGGAAGTGTTACCAAATTTTTGTAGTTTTTCATTCTCCATCCTGCAAGGTTCATTGCATATTAGTTGCCTTTCTGAGATGTCAGCAATTAAGTAAGCTGAGGTACTGGGTATAAAAAGGCATCCTTGTTCATTTGGAGTCGTAATTTTCTCAGGCTCTGCCTATCTATCTGTCAAGGTTGATATGAAAATATATCAAACCACCTGATCTATCAGTTAAAAATGCCTTATATTTCTTTTCTTGTCCTTTACATGGTTAAATGTGATATAATGGAGATTCCAGAAAGTCAAAACAAAGGAGTCAGAAAAGTGGGATTTGGCAAACTCACACTGAATTACTTGGCCAGTTTTATGCTAATTGGGAAGAAAATTTCTCAGGACTGTCTGTACTCTTCAGATTATAGAATCATAGCATGGTTTGGGCTGGAAGGAATCTCAAAGGTATCCAGTTCCACTCCCCCTACCATGGGCAGGGACACGTCCCTCTAGACCAGGTTGCTCAATGCCCTATCTACCCTGGTCTGGAACACTTACAGGGGAGTCAACCTATGCCTCACCACCCTGACTGTAAAGAAGTTCTTGCATATATCAACCTAAATTTCCCCTCTTTCAATCTAAACCCAAAAGATTGTTTTGAGATGCTCTGTAATACAGCATGATTTTATTCCACACATTGTTTATCTGGATCAAAGGAAATGTTTGAGCCAGTTGTGCTTAAAATTGGGTACAAAAAATACAGAATAAGAACCTTTTGTAAAATCTTTCAGTACATTTCCTTCATACTTAGAAAACAATGTTTTCTTGTGCCTGTTAGCTTGGGTCCCTTTCATTCTTCTCATTGTACTAATCTGAGAAATTTGCTCACTCATGAAGACATATGAAATCCGATTTTAAGAGGGGAGAGAAGAAATTACATTCATTAACTGAAAGTATTTTCTTTTCTAATGAATATACTTTTGAAGTTAAGACTTGGTCAAAGACACTGCAGATAAAACCATGACAGTGAGGAGAGCATCCTCCTTTGAAAATTTGCACCTATATTGGTACTTCCTAAAAGCCCTGGCTTGGAAAATCAAGAGAGTCCATGCCAATTGTGAGGAGCTCAGGCTCAGATTCACATAATAGTTGGTGGAGAGTGTGATTCCCAACTTTCATACATCAGTCTGGTCACCAGAGCACTAACCTGAGGCTTGACTATCTTGTTTCTCTTCCATTCACAGCTTAAGGGCTAAAATGAATGTCTCCTACCTTGCAGAAGAATTACTTGAAAACTACACTGGAGAAACAGGACACAGGTTTCTTGGGTGATGATAGAGCTTTGACAGCAACAGTGAAGGGCTTTTCCCTCCCTTATTCCCTTTTTGGGGGCCAGGATGCTTGTTTAAAACAGGTTCTTCTTCAGGAAGAGAGCATTCAAAAATGACAGGTGCAACACTGTTTCCACAAAAGGTTTTATAAACCACAAAGGTTTTAATCAAACTGACTCCTATAAGCAAAATTTATGACTTCATTAGAGTCTGATTTGTTATTCACAGAAATATATCGCAAGAGAAACATCCTCCTTTTTTGTTTTGTTTTGTTTCACAAACAAAAGTGAAATACAAGGTGCAGGATACTGTGAGGGTGAATGTGTATAAAATGTATATGAAGTAATGGGTATATTTGGTGCACTAGTTGGACCTGGAAATCCTGGAACAACTAGTTTCTCTCTCCTTGATTCACAAAATGTCAAGGGGACAAACTCCACCCTCAGATACTCGCCCATGACTTCTGCTGAGGTCAGTGAACAGTGGCTGTTTTACTCTGAAAGCAGAATTTTGCCCAGGAAACAGAATCTAGTAGAGACTGTACTACTCTCTTCACTGCTAGAAATCTCCTGACACTGCTTTCTCTGCCTGCCTCCCTTCCAGTTCAAATGGAAAAAATTGACTTTGTGCCTTTGAGAGGCTGAGTTACTATCAGTGTGCAAAATGATACTTCTTCAGTGCAGCAGGCTTGCAGAATGTGTAGTGGAGGGTGGGAGAGTATGCTAGTAAATACATACAATAGGGAAATATCAAAGAGCGAAGATAAATCTTGACACAATCATCAAAATCAGTCCCATTGTGGATATTGTTGTAGGAGTTACACTTCACTCGATTCCTTTGACTGATTCCATGTTATATATCAATATGGCAGAGAGCTCTGCTCTCCATGACTCTGCCCCTGAAACTCTGAGATGCATGCAAGTCTTCATGTCCTGCATGCAAGATCCAAATCAGAGGGGTTCTTTAAGAGGAGTTCTAAAGATGAAAATATGCAAGTAACTTAAGTACAATTCCTTTGACAAGTATAGTAATAATGAAAGATGTAAGGCTGCTAATCCAGTCCCTAGGACCACACGATTGAAGAAAATATATAAAGAATAACCTCCAACATAAAAAGAGTAACCAGAGCCTACTGAGTTTCTCAACAACATCCTATCTTGTCCTATTGCTACTCAATCCAGCAGTAGCAAAACTTTTAACCATTACTCGTGTTTCATAGAAAACCTTCTTCACTATTTTTTCTCCCCGCTATTTTCAAGACAGCTGTCTCTAGGTTGCTAAGCTTCTTAATTCTGCTGAATGTTTCAATCTGATTTCATATTTTGCATATTCTTTGCTCTAAATCTTACAGGAACCTCCTCTCCCTACATGTTTTTTCATAACTTCCCAGACACTGAAGTATAAGGATTTGGGATGCAACAACACTCTTCCCCAGATATTTCTTCTTCAGTCTTACTTGGTAGGCTGAACCTATTTTTAAAGATATTGTTGTGTGGAAGTGTTCATGGTGCTTCATCACTTTGACTAGGTAGAATTTATACCCATAAACAGCTAACCATTCTTCTTTCTTACATATGCAATGCTATAGTTTTGGCAAGTAATAGATTACCATAAAATAGATGTAGAGGAGGAGAGTGCATTGGAAAATGTGAAAAGTCTAACCCTATGTTTATTTCAAACCCTAAGCCAACATTCACTTCAAACCTGAATTCCCATGATATATATGATCTTTCATATGAACCCTGTAGTTAGTCTTAATTTGTAACACCCATGTCATTCTGTATAATTTCCATTCAAGGAATTTAATGCATGCTCTATGCCTATATGCAGGGTGAAAAGCCATTGTTTTCATTAGGATTTCCTAATTTTCTCACTAGTACTGTGGTAATTCCAAGAGCTAGTTATAACTGAATAGTATGACAACAATTATACTAAGAACTGCAAAAATCTGCCTCAAAAACTGAGGCCAGACCTGAAGCTTGCCTCTCATGTGAGTGATTGATTAGTCAAGAATGTTGAACTGTGAGTGTAACTGATATCTGCATGTGTAAGTACAGCTTGGTCACTAAAAGTAATAAGAAATGTGATAAACTGGACATTACGGAGTCCCAGGAAATTTCTAGTTGAAGAAATAGAAGAAGTCACTGGAAAGGAACTTTAGACAAAACATCTCATCTTTCCTGCAAGTGTGGTTGAATATAACCAGCCTGACTGGGACTCTCAAGGGACAGGAGGAAAGAAATAGCACTGTTCCATTTTAGGATTCGGTATTAAGGGCATGTGCAGCAAACGCTGAGGTCCCAGGCGGGTGCGTGACAGGTTGCACTCCTTGCATGCTTTGCAGTCCTCACTTTTCTGCCTCTGCATGGCCCCAGCAGCCACAAGGAAGACAGCAGGGCTGCTGGGGACAGCCAACAGAACTCTTTCCCACTTGTGCATGAGCTGGCAACATTTTCTGTAGAAATGTGGAAGAAGTAGAACCCCAAATTAACCTCACAAGAGAGAAGAAAAAGAGGGTGTCAGGGAAAGACCCAGCAGTTCAGAAGGACTGCAGGCCTTGCTGTCCAGTCCTCATCTTAATATCTCAGAAGGAAGGATCTCCCTCTTCAGGCCAAAAAGGATGGGAAGGGACAAAACCTTCCCTAGATTGACAGCATGAGATGTGGAGCCTCCAGTGCTGCAAAAGGAGCAGGGATGATGCTAAATCAAGAAACAGGTGTGAATCTGGGGGCTGAACTGATCCATAATAAAATGTGTGCCTGCTTTGCTCTCTGGGTTGAGCTGCTTGGAAAGTTAAGTTGTAGATGTGGGAATTAATGTCCCTGAATTTGTGTGGAAGTGAGGGAGACATAACACCCAAACAAAACCATGGTGAGCTGACTACAGCTGTGGCTCTCAAGTGCGAGTCTTGTAAGGACCTTCCAAAAGCATTTCTCAATATTGTCAATATTTTGGATCTGGCAGTGCTGTAAATACGACATAGAAATCTGGCAAGGAAAGATATGATCTGAAAATAAGATCTGAACTTTCTAATTAAAAATGAAAGAGTCAGAAAAAGCATCCACATATTTGGGAGATAATCATATATTGGCCTAGGATAGGAGTCACGACTTTGAAGTGCTTGAGATTGACAGGAGTTGGGAAATACTAATTCAAAGCTCCAGGGTATAATGTGACAGGCAAATGCTCCTTTGAGATCACTAATATATGTCCAGGAAAGAAACACATGCTATAGTGTTTGGAGAGCCAATGAGAACATGCTGCAACTGTGCTTTCCTTCAGGTTCCTGTAGTAACAGGGTTTGGTTTTTTCCCCAGCTGGTTTCTATAGACAGGCCAGGCATTTTAAAATCTCTATGCAATCACAATGCAGATGGAGTTCTGGGAGATATCACTGGACACACTTTTTTCCCCTGGTGTTTGAGTTAGACTGGAAACATTATTTTCTTGAACTGTAAAACCCCCTACATTTAAATTCCTGTATATATCATACACCATCTTCAAAATCATAAAATTTGGGAGAGGAAGCTTAGTTGGAAGACATTCAGCTGGGAAGGGTCTGCAATAAATTTTATTCTTCTTTTTTTCTCTGTTTCTCCCTCTCTTCCAACACACAGCTTTGATAAGAAAGGATAGGAGATATAATTACCCACTTAATCTCCTCCCCTACATTTATACTTATAAGAGCAGCACATTTTGGAAAGCCTGAAGTGTGGGAAAATAATAAAACATTACATCTGTTTAGCCAAAAAAAGACAATATTAAAAATCTCTGAATGCTCAGATGTATTCTCGGCCTGATCTAAAACAGAACAGAGGGGGGGTAAAAAAAATCACCAGAGTTTCATAAATTCTAGGTACAGCTTTGACAGGAAATGTAGTACAGGAGCCAGATCATGTGCCTGCATCACAGAGTCAGCAATTTCTGTCCATGGTATGGACATATCTGTTCCTAGAGAGGAAGAGGTGTGCCTGGGCTACTCTTCATAGAACCACAGAGTAGTTTGGGTTGGAAAGGACCTTAAAGATCATCTAGTTCCAACTGCCATGGGCAGAAACACCATCCACTAGGCCAAGTTGCTAAAACCCCCATCCAACCTGGCCTTGAATACTGCTCTGGGGAGTTGATTGCCTGCCAGCCATTCTGATCTCTTGTGGCTTGAATAAACCTGGAAGAACATTTTCACAATTAAAAGCTATGCTGTTAAAAATCCAGGAGCACTCACCTCCTGGTTTCTGAGCAGCTCGAGCTGTGACTAGCTGATGTAAGGCTAAGCCTGCTGGTGTGTGGTCTGTGAATGCAGCCAAGGGTCTGGCCTGGCATGCCTGACTGCTCTGAGTTACACCGGTGCACGCGGAGCAGACCAAATCTGCTAGCAGAGCTCCAGTAAAGCTGGATCAGGCTGCTCTGTGCCAGAGATTCCAACAGCAGGAGGTTAGAGCAACAAGGAGGAATAGCTTCCTCTGAGTGCGTGTCCCCACCCCTAATACGACCAGGAGTCAGTGCAGGTCCCTGAGCAGAGCTGCCCCGAGCCCTGGCTCCTGAAATACGGACACAGCCGCCTTTGTCGGTGTGTCATGGTGCTGCAGTTACAAGAGCATCCTCTGTTAAAAGGAGCAATTTCCTCTCTGTTTTGGCTCCTGGGGCTCTTAAGAGTTAATGTCCTGGAATAAGATCAGTTCAAAAAACTTGATTGATGAGGGGCTTGCACCTTTATGACCCAAAACCAAACCAGGACTTGGTCTTTGGTCAAATGCTACATTTGTTACGGGAGATATTTTGTTCTCAGGTTTGACCTAACTTTACTCTCCTCAGCTAACACTGCAGTTCTAAAGCACAGCAGTGTATCAGCAAATTCCCAGTTCCAAGCAAACTGAAAATAAGAGCTGGTATTGTATCACAATGTTCATTTTTTAAAATACAGGGTCCAAGTCTTTTGTGTTCAATGTCAGAGGAAGGTATATCATACTAGTAAATGCAAAGTATAAACCCTAACAGATTCATGTTAGCTAGAAAGTAGGCAAACCGCACCCCACAAAACCAAAACCAAAACCTCACAAAAAGCAAGAAACAAGGAGCACAGAATGACCATTGAGTTCAATGGAAAATCCCTACAATAAATCAATTTCCAGATTTCTTCCTTACGGCTGTTAAGAATAAGTGACCAAACTCCCCAAAATCCAGTTGAGAAAATGCCTATTAAACTAGAGTGGTGAGAACTGAAATCAATCTCCTCAATTAATCCTCTGTTTGGACCTATTTTAAAGCTTTAGCACATGTTATTTTTCTTTAAAGGAGGATTTAGTACTTCGACAAATGTTCTCACATATCAACAAAATGTAAAGTCGCTTCTTTACTTTTTCCATAACCTTTCCTGATAAATGAGAAAAGATATTTTTATTTTGAATAAAGATCTATAACTTCCTGATGATTTTCATGCTTGAACTTGATCTTTGGTAAACTAAAAGAAATCAGAAGTAACTTGAAGTAAGATTATTACAGGAGCAGAACTGTACTCATAATAGTCATACTAGTTATAGACTAGTAGTCTACAACCAATCTCTTAACTAATAGTTAAGAGATCTCTCTCTTAAATTCCTGTAAAAGTATGCAAGCCAACAGCATGAATCAAGTATAATTAAGAGCAGAATTTAGCCTGAAAGGTTGAATGTAAGATGACACGCATTACTATGGCAGCAGATTGTTGTCACACACGCAGAAGCTTTTACTTTCTTCCTGCACCACAGAGAAGATCCTTGAGTTGTGAAAAAGAAAACTATTACTCAGGAGTAAACATTGAAACCAGCGATGGAGCAGTTTGGCAAATACAGTATTAATTACAGAAGAAATAAATTTTGCTGTAGTCTACTGTTGCTTTTTGAACCTTTTCTTCAATACTAAACTCTTTCTTCAAGAAAAATAACATGAAGGACAAAGCTGCAGCAAAGAAAGTACATTGCAATGGTCTCATGTGTTTTCTTGCTGCTTAAATGTAATGTTTATCTAATAAACCGTATTTCAGTGTTAAACAGTAACTCTCTGTCCCATATTGAATGTCAGAGTGTCCTTCAGGAGTTGCTATGATGCTTTTGAAAGCAGTTTTTCTCTAATGAAAAGACACACCATGCCACTGGAACAGGGTCCCAAGGAAGGCTGCCCACCACTTTCTGCCCGTGGATAATCTGGCCTCAAGCACAACCCCGTGTCAATCTCTCCTGCTTGCTCACTTTCTCCTCAGTCTGGAGTAAACAAAACAGTATCTTGGAAAGAACATTTATCATGACAATTCCACAGTCCAAAGTCAAGCCATTAGTTACTGCATGAATAGGTTAAAAAAAAATAACCTTTTTTCTATTGCTTTTTCTGTGGAGATGAAAATAGAAATGATTTTTTCAGACTTTCAGGTCTTGACTACTGAAGAATGGTGTAATATTAATTTCTTTACTTCATTAGGACTACTTGCTTGCTTAAAACTCTATGTGCTTAAGCATGTTTTTGAATTAATGCTGTACATGATACCAATCACTCCACCTCACAGAGAACAAGCCTGAAATAAAATGAAATTTTGCAACTGGGAAATTTAAAAACAAGCTTCTCTCCTAATTCTTAAACAGAGGAAATTAAATTCATACTTTCCAGTACACTTAATCCTGAGTCGTTTGACATATTTGAACATTAGCCATTTGCACTCATGTATAAAATGAGTGTGGCTTTCAGAAATGCACTATTCCTGTAGACTGTTGATCCAAATTGACTGTCAAAAGCTATCTGACGAATTTCAGCAGCTGACCTGCTTTATCATGGCCACCAGCTGCTAAAAGCTATAGATGGTGATGAGAGCTTAGGTGAGAGAGAAGAATACAGGGAGAAGTTAAAAGGCAGAAGGGAAGAGAAGCTCTGTCAGCTCAAGTCTTTGGCACTTGTTTCTTACTCATTAAAGAGAAGTTGTAGTTCAGTGGTACTTAATGAGCGCTCAACCCTTAGGGTTGAGTCATTGAGAGACAGCAGAGAAATGATAAGCTGCAGTTCAATGATAAGCTATTTATTTCAAGCAGATGAAATAAATGATTATACAGTTTATGCCTTGTGTTAAACTGTTCATCATCCAGAAACAATAAGGATGAAGCTGATTAAACTGTGGTGACTCGATCTGGGATGTGTCTCATAGGACTTCAGTACAGATAGCCATGTTTAAGGTGGCCAACAGACTCCCCACATAACTGAAGAAGAAATAAAGTACGGTTACCTGGCCTTCCTTAGCTGAGTTGTATTTTTCTGTTAACAGTAAAGGGAACATAGATAACTAACTCAGATGTAGTCAGATATGTTTCATTATGTGAGCCCTGCTCTGTTCTCTTTGATTTGTCCTGGTTTAGGCAAGAGGAGAATAAAGGAGTTAACTTCTCTAGATTCTTCTGCAGATTTAGATTTGAGGTACCCAAGCCCCTGTAGTTTGCAAAACTTGTATAAAAGGTCACCTTCCCTGCTTGTGATTTTTATTACTAGAAAAAAAATCATAATTTAGGGCAATAAAATAATTTTTAAAAAGCAGCTGTTCCTTTCTTGCACGGCCTCACTGTTTTCCCAGTTTGCATTTTTTTTTGGTCTTGAACAAGGCAAAAAAGAAATTGAGAGTGAATGAAGACAATGAACACTTTGCTGAGCACACTGGAGATATGGCTGAATGTTAACATCTATTTTCTATCACCCCTCTTTCTCTTACTCCTTCATGTTCACTCCAAGAAAGGGGAATGCCGTTGGCTTATTATCACTGAAATAAGTCTTCTAATTTATGTGATTGCAGCACTACTCTTTTATAAAGTTCCTAAAGAAATGTGGCCAAAATGGAGAAATATTTTCTGGCAGCAGTGATAGTGTTCTTGTATGTATTGTATGAAATCAAATAGTCCTGGAGATAAAGGTGGCCGGAACTTTATTTTTATTTTTATTTGGCACAGAGGAGGCAACAGAGCATGGGAATGGGACGGAGGAATTCCTGAGATCTGAATTCTAGTTGGATGCTGAGTCTGTGGCCTTGGGCTAGTCTGGCATTTCAGTACTTCAGCGACTGACACCCTATAAATACACAAATAATAGATAGGAACAACCTAGGTCTGGATTTCATCCTGGCCTCAGAAGGCATGAGCCCAGGAGCTGCAGACAGTAGTCTCCTGACAATCTGTCTTGCGGTCCATGAGCCACAGTACTGAGTGCTGCAGTCACTTTCCATCTTATTTCTAAAACACCTATAAAGCGAGGCTTAGATGTGGTGCATCATCCCTCTGTGTACCTTTTCTAATCTATAAAATCAGGCTAATAGGAACATTTTTCTTTTACCTGTGCTTATTTACACGACTGTCAAGATTTAAATCAAAGACAGAATAATGGTAAGTCACTATCTTTTTGAAAGTTGGCTGAACTCAGAAGTGTCAGTGTGCCAGTGACCAACAAAGCAGCACATGCCAGATTGTGAAGCTCTTCCACTGGTGAACAGATATTCACACAAGAAGTTACACTGAAGTCAACAGAGGTTCACACAACTTTTGGCTATTGTGAGCAAGGAGACTTTAGAGTCTGGTCCTGTATTACTGTTGATGTTAGATCAATGCTAACAATGAAATATGGCTAATCAGAATCAAAGAACTGTTATGTTAAAAAAAAAAGAGCTATTTATTGACAGCTAAAATTTTGAAAGAAATGAAACCAGTGTTACAGAAAAAAAGGGATAACTCTACGTGCCTAACAAACAACTGCAAGAACTGTAATTATATAGGAGGTTTAATAATATAAAAACTCGGATGTTCTGTTGGAATTAATTGATGTAAATCATCAGTATGGTTTTTCCCCTCCCTCTCTTGCTGATGTTTGTAATTCAGATGAATGAAAGAAGCCTGATTGCTAATTAGGAAAAGTTCAATAGGTTCCATTTTCTGAGGGAGTTGTTCTTCCAGAAATTCTTAGCAGTCAGTTCCTCTTATCCCAGCTGTGACAAAATTCCCAACAAAACTCAGCATTAACATGCTCGAGGTTAGGTCTTGCTTTTGTTACCTGTCTTTGCCTTTGGGGCTACTTAAGCTTGCCTGTAGCTGCAAATGAATGAATTACTTTTAAATAAGAAGTTTGTTTCTTTGAAGCTGCAGTGAGAAGGGGGATATATAGTGAATTACAATATACTACACATAGCATAAAATCACCCAGCACATACTAAAAGAACTGTCTGTAAATTGCAAAGCTCAGCCTGAGACTTAGAGCTTACCCAGTGTGGGGAGTACCAGAGCTGAGAGAACTGATTTGGTGTTGTGTTGGGCATTGTGCAACCTTTTGGGGGTTAGGTGCCCTTCTTACTGTTCCTTCTCACTTATAGAATTTTCCCCATTACTTGCAGGGCAACCTGGCTGCTGGTACTGATTGGGGGCTTGAGAAGACAGAATGAAGCGAGGGCGGGAGCAGCTGCGTGAGGGTTCAGGCTCACTTCTCTGGCTTCAGAGTGGCACTCCCCCAGAGCTGTTGATGCTTGGGACGTGCTGCAGCGCCAGCCACACCGTGGAGCTTCTGATAAACCTCATCCCCCGGTCTGGGATTTCTGCTCATTCCTGCTGCTCCAGCTGGATGTTCCTCAGAGTCCTACAGGAACACCAGGATCGACTGCCCACCACGAGTTTGTGAGGCACAGCCTCTCCTCCATCCTTTCCCGTCTCGGCCAAGAGGGCTGCCACGGGGTTCCTGGGTCTGTTTTGTTGTTAATGCTGTGGGTTTTGTTGTTTGTTTGACTTGTTCTACATTCTAGTAAAGAACTGTTATTCCTATCCCCGTATCTTTGCCTGAGAGCCCCTTAATTTCAAAATTATAACAATTCAGAGGAAGGGGTTTACATTTTTCATTCCAAGGGAGGTTCATGCTGTGCTTCCCTAGCAGACACCTGCCTTCCAAACCGAGACAGAGGCTCAGCCTGGGGAAAAATCAGGAGCAGCTAATCTCAGCTCCTCCTTCCATGACTGAATTTCATGGTACACAGGGGAGGCCCATGGGATGATGTCTGCATTTTCTTGTGCAGCTTTCCAGGGCAGCACGGGACAGTGGCATGTGGCTACCCCAGCACAGGGCTGTACCCTCTGGCTGGCTCTCTCCCTGTTCCACAGGAGCCAAGGTCTTCCCATCATCCATGCTGCAGACATATTGATTAATCCCCACATTCCCTGCTCCACAGGAAAAAAACAAGCAAGATATGATACAATTTTTTCTTTCTGGACTCTTCTCAAGCACATATCTCTGTCTAGTTTGTGTATGTATTAAAGGGCAAGCCTGGCTGCTCTTTGCCGATCCACGCCCATAGTGATTATTGCTAACACAATTTGCCCCTAATCTTGGAGTTGCATTAGAAGGTTACTGTGACTTTACCTCACATAGCAACATAAAATCATATTGTGGACTTAGGTTCACTCCAGGTTGCTCTTAAGGACCACTTCTAGTCAAGCAGATATCTGAAGTTTATAGATGTAAGTAGTTTTCTTCTGTAAGAAGCCGATGCTGGAGGATGAGAAGCTCTGATCCCCAGGAAGCAAATTCAGAACATTTGTTTGCTGAAAGGAGAGCTTCTGGTTTGCCATGTTTGATTTTCAGTGCCCTGCTGAGGCAATAAATGTTAAGGACTCCTGGCATCATTATGTGCTGCTGTGGCTTGAAGTTACTGTATCAGTAGCCATGCAAGGCATCTGAAAAGGATAACACAAAAGATCTTTGCTTCCAGCAGGGAAAAGAATAAAAAGTAGAAAGAATAAAAATTGTCCATCCCACTCTCAAGTTTTCCAGGAACTGGTGAGGCAAATACAGAGGCAAAATATACACTGGCTGCTAGCTCTGGGTGTGAGGAGGAGGTGAATCTGAGCACAAACCTTCGTGTTGCTCAGCTGTGTGCATGGTGGTCCTACTTCCTCTGCACCAAGGCAGAGGGGCTTGCTGGTGCTCCTGCATCTCTGACTGACTGACACTGCAGCTACTTCTTCAGGCATCAGGGGAAGCTTGTGGCTCTTTTCACAAGTCAGAGAAGGTTGTGGAAATAGGGCATAGTAGGAAAAATTTCCCTATTATGCCTGTGCTTTCCTGCGTACTAACAACCACAAACATCAACAATAACATACAAGATGCTGAATTTGTCTTTCAGCAGCTGTGGAAGGTGTTTAGTTTGAGGTTGTAATTTATGGTTTTTCTGAATGAATAATATGGACCATGGCCTGAGACCATTGAGTAGTGAATGGTCCTGGGCACACTGAGTGCAAACAATGTATATACAACTCAAGCCATGTATTTTTCTCCTCAAAACCAGGGATTATTTTCCCTCTGTTCCCAATTAATGGCAATCCTTCCATAAGAACTTTCTCCTTCTCGTGGAAGACTGGAGTTCATAGACTTCATCTTATTTTTTGTTGTTTGTTTTAGGATTTTGGATTATTTTACTACTGAATCAATCACACTGTTTAGTGTGTACAGCCTCGTAACATCCTGTGCAATGAGGGAAGATATTTTATGAATAGAGAATCAGATGCAGAGCAGGAATTTGTGGTTAGATTATTAGAAAAGAGTACCTGGATCACCTTATTTTGAAATTGGATCACTTTTCCTTGCATTGATTCATCCTGCTTAGTTATGGAGAAGATAAAAATCTATTAACTCTATGGAGACCTTGCCAGAATTTCTAAAGACCTGTAGAGCATACTTCAATCTGTTCCTGATGATTTAATCTCTGCCTCAGCCAGACAAGCTTGTCCTATATTTTCAATTAATTTACAAGAGAAATGCATTTGAGATGAAATATTTTTTATTGAATTGCCACTAAATCTATGTTTTTCAGAATAATAACTTGTGATCTTTCACAATGTGTCAGCAGGTAATCATATCAAAGTGTAGAGATTAAATGATTGTTACTGGCACAACAAGAGACCTCAGTCTGAGCAGTGTAGGTACAAGGTAACATTTATACTGAAAGTGAGTTTAGGTTCACCATCAAAAAAACCCTCTAGAAATCCATTTGCTTTTTCAAAATCAAGACTTAAGAAAATTTTTCTGAGAAAATGCTTGTTACTGTGTTTAAAAGTTTGTGTCTTAACCCTGAAAAACATCAGTGAATGATCCCTATGTGTGTAAATAAATCTGAGATCTATACAGTTTTGGGATAGAACACTGCTATGATCTTGCAAAGTGCTTTATTACTTTTTAGTTAATTTATTTTGTCAGCTACTTAATCAAATGTTATTTCTAGCCTTGAGACAGGGTATGGGCTGGTGGAGGTTCACATTTATTTGACAGATCTAGCTTTTGTAGCTTTATAGGTGACAAATTAGTGTGACTTCTGCAGTGCTCTGGTGACTGTTGTGATCCAAATATAGTTTCCCGAATTCAAAGGACTTTGTTTTCCTTAATGCTCTTCTTTTATTGAGTGTCTGAAAGCATCTGTCCATAATCATTCCTATAGGTGTTCAGCTCTAGTCCTGTCTGTAGAAAGACCACAGAAGGATTTGCCTTGAGCTAGTCTATATCTTACCCATTCACAGATGCTAGAGAGCATCTTTAAGAAGTACACTTGCTGATTGCTACACCTGATATTTGAATTACTGCAAATGAGCTTTCAGAGGCATCAACATTGCTTTAAGATTCCAGTGCTCAGGATGTTTTTCTGGCTTTTTATACCACCAGGGACATCTCTAACATGAAAATGAAAAAGTATTCATGTTATGCAGCCACTCAAAAGGAGTGGTGTAGAAAACAAGGGCGTGATGCACATTTGCTTTTGTTTGATATTGGCCAATGTTTTGTCTTGCATGCCAGCCTTCTGACACGTGTAGCTATTCACGTGTGCATAGCACTATGGCTATGGCAGAACTGCCTCTTCATTAAATTAATCCTGATGTTTATATCTGACAAAGCTGGAAGCCTCTTCCAAAGTATATTGCATCACATATATTTGAGACTTTTCTTCTCCACATTGTTCCACCATTATTTGCATAGTTCAGTACCTGAGCTGCAAATGCAAGTAGAAGCTTGGTCTCCACATGTGTCTCAGTGACTGCTGTCTGCAGCCCCAGCAGATGAGTAGAGCAAAGAGGGTTCTATAGGAAATCTGTTATGGAAGTTTATGATTATTTTCATATTTTTTATATATGACACAACCTTGGTTATTAAACTTGGTTATTCTATTTTAATATTTCCAAAACTAAGAATCCTGCTAAATTTAAATGCTTCAGAGATTAAACATATTTGTTGCTTTAACTACTATGAGCTATTTGAGGTAAAATTTTTGTAATCAAGCATTTTCAGTATTTGATTCCAGTAAAGGAATTTTTGTAAAGAAACCAGCATTTTAAAGCTTATCTTAAAATCTATGTGGGTATGCTCACTAAAAAAATAAATCCTGAAAATATTGATATGTAAAATCTGTTGCTTAGATATATTTTTTTATGTTGATTCAAGATTTTCTAGAAATGGAAATGAAATATTTATAAAATGGTAACTAAATCAAAACAAATATTTTGTCAGAAGTACGAATTTCTTCTGATCACACAACAATAATAATACATTTAAACTTTGTTCTTCAATGGCTGTACCCCTTGAGGCCAAGGAAACATTTGGTCTATTGTGTGTCAAGGACAAACAGTTGAAAATGGTTGTCTTGCTTTGCTTGAGCCTGTTTCAGAATAAGAGTGTGAAATCTATGGCTCAGCTACTGGTTCTTTGAACAAAAGAGTAGAGAAAATATGCTTAAACTGAAGTGCTCAGCAGTTGTTATGGTGACACATTAAACTAGTCAGTTCTGGCTTGGATCCAAAAAGACTTAAATATGTAAGGAGCTCCCATTTTGGAGCACTTCAACCAAGTTTTCTGTGGTCTGTAGTGGAGAAATATCCTTACAATCAGGATGGGAATTTTCACAGTAATACACAATACAAAATCAACATTGAAGTCACCCATAGGGTTAGAATGCCAAAGTTAAGACACTTGTGCAAACTTAGTTACCTTTCTGGGCTGTGCTCCTTGTATGTTTTCCTTTACAGGATCACACTCACCTCATGTAGCAGTTACGCAAAAATTGTTAAATGAGTGATTGAAGTGCTCCAAGGAAAGATGTCTCTTCCAGTACAGCAAGAATTATGCAAGATGGGACCAAACAGTGCCTAAGCAGTACAGATAGAGCAATCTCCCTTGCACCCTTTTGAGGAAGTTTCTCTGTAGCAGAGCACCAGTAGCATCTCTGTGACCATAAGATGTGTATGTGCAGGCATGTATACATAAATGCCTATTTTTGCTACAAATTTTTCAGTGTAAGGTGCATTAAACATGAGGTAATGTTGCACATTGGTGTTTTTATGAGAGTATTGATACTGAGAGTATCAGTTGCATATCAGCCTATGTGGGAGCATGTACCACATGGCTTGCTGGGAACCAAGCTTGTCACAGTGAGCAGTAGTTCCTGGAGTAAATTATCTCTGAAACTGCACCCATCTTTTGCCTTGGGGAGCGTAATTTTTTTACTTGAAAAGTAAACCAGCATATGAGTGCCATGGATAATCATGACTGTAAGTGATTTGAGGCATCCTCTGCAATCCTATGAGACCAGTTCTTATTTCTCATTTTTGGTGGTCAGTCTGAACAACTGCCCCAGATGATACTGGATGTATCTCCTTTGACAGGAAAAATCTGTTATCTTAGAAAATGGACTTTTACACAGCTGGAGTCGCCTCTAAAAATGTGGTTGCTAAGAAAAATGGTAAAATCACTGAGGAATATTCACACCAAAAACTGTAAGTTGCTCAAGAGCAGCAGGAATCCTGTAGGTTGCCCTGTGTGTTATGCCATAAACCTTGGGACCCCATTAATTCTGATCCCATAGTATTACTTCACTAAGTATCAAACCTATGGCATTGCCATAGAAAAAAGATGGTAGTGACTCAGGGGGTAGTGGCTGTGGAGTGTCTTCTGCCATGACTTGTGCTGAAACCCCTGTGTGTCTGGGCAGGGGATTTAAATATTTTATAGGGCATCCTCATGGTAAAAGCATTCCCCTGCAGCAAGTACGCAAGTTAAAAAGTGGAATATGAAAAATATGAAGTGGAATGCAAAGAGAATCCTTGCAGCTCCAGAGTACAGCACAGTCTAAAAGGGGGAGAAAATGTATTAGGACTTCAGGTCCTAAGGGAGTCAGTTCTGATAATGCAAAACAGGCACGGCTTTGGTTTTGTAATTCTACCAGTTATAATTTAGATCCTAGAATATATTAGGCATAATTTCTGTCTAAAATAGAATATTTTGGAGCAAAAAGAGTGTGTTTACAGGGTATGTCTGAAAGTTGAACTACTGTCAAAGGAAGAGGGAGATTGAAAAAGCAGACACCCCTGCAGCTACATCTTTGACTTTGATGAATCACAGAATCACAGAATGTGCTGAGTTGGAAGGGACCCACAAGGATCATCGAGTCCAACTCCTGGCCCTTCTCAGCACCACTCCCAAAAATCCCACCATGTGCCTCAGAATGTTGTCCCAATGCTTCTTGGACTCTGTCAGGTTTGGTGCTGTGACTGCTTCCCTGGGGACCCAGGGCACTGCTGACTCATAGTCAACTTTTCCTTGACCAGGGCCCCCAGGTCCCTTTCCATGGCATTGTTTCTCAGCCTCCCATTCCCTAGGCTGTCTGTACATCTGGGGTGCCTTGTCCCAGGTGCAGAATCTGGCACTTTCCCTCACTGAACTTCATATGTTTGGTGATTGCCCAGCCCTCTCATTTGTTGAGATCTCTCTTAACCCTTTGTGCCCAACAAAGGTGAGCCAGTTGCTCATCCATTACATGATGTGTTTATTCAGCTATGTGCTATACGTTTTGTTCAGAAGGGTCTTGTGAGAGACACTATCAAAAACTTTGATGAAATCCCAAAAGATTAGATCAACTGGTTTCCTTTGATCAATTAGGTGGGTCACCTCTTTACAAAAAGAAATCAGGCTTGTTAAGCAGACTTTTGAAGCCATAGTGATTCAAAACTGCTAACACTCCAGCCCAAATACATGTGATTTCCTCAGTTAACTTCATCAAATCCTTTCTTTTGAGGATGTGTGCCCATGGCTGAGCAGGAATCAGTGCTCTCCTCTGTTCATACAGGGCAGGAGAGAAAGAGGACGAACAAAGAACCTGACTGTTGCTGCCTGCTGCAGCTCTCTGAGACCAAAGGGAAGGGACAGGACGTGGAAAGGGTCGCAGTAAAGCAAAAGACTCAGCCTAAGATCCAGTATCTGGCAGAAAGCCCAAGTTTCAGATTTGTGAGAAACTGTCTGGGGGAGAGAAATATCTTTACACTAGATGTGAAACAGGAGGGCTGGAGGGAGGTTTGGAGAGGAGCCCAAGAATGAGCACAGCCTGTTGCAGACAACGGCTCCGGTCAGGGCCTCCCTTTATCCGCATGAAACTATTTCTATTGTCATTAAGTCTTAAAAAGTCATTGTGTATCTGGATGTGCACGTGTGTATGCATGTGTTTGCAAAAGTGACATGTTTAGCTTCATATGTGACAACATGCCTTTGGCAAATTCAATGTAAAAATTAACTTGTTCTGTGCTTGCATTTTTTTCTGTTTTTTTTTTAAGGAAGGATAAAACAAAACCAGATTGAGCTTTTACACTTAAAGCCCTAAGAAAATCATAAAAGTGAATTATGGGGTGAGAATTACTCTTTAAAGGAAAGCTTTACACTGGAGTAAACTTGGAACATTTATACATAAAATATTACATATAATATTTATGTGTACAAAATCTGCTGAACTGGCCGTTTTCTGACTATTATATAAACTTCATGCATTTGAGAAAGCAGACTTCCTTTCACAAAAACCAATTTGTTCTAACTTCTAGCTTCTATTATAAAGTAATAATCCCTGAGTATCAACACTTGATGCTATTGTCATAAGCTGTGTCCTCTGTGTGCTGTTTGGTTGAGTAATTTGTCTTTTGCATATTGAGCATAAAGTGCATTGGTCTAGCAAGCTAAAAGCATGATGAAAACGAGAAGGAAAAAGGTGAGGCTGGGAAAGGAGCACATACTCCAGAGGAAGGACACAACTTTGGGGCGCAGAACTCTTCCAAATCACTCTATGTCCAAGTTTAGCTTGGTGAGGGAGTCTGGGTGTGGGTAGATATACAGATATACAGAGTTCCAAAATTTGCTCTTGATATAAGCCCAGTGTTTAGACTTAGCCTCCAAGATACCTCAAAAAATGAAGTGGTTGAGGGTCCCTAGGAAAGGCAGCAAAGCAGCAGCACAGAGCTGGTGACCAGGGAAGCACAGGGAAACCTCCCAGAGGAGAGGCCCTGGGGCTGCCGCCTGTGCCCCACCCTCCCCTGCATTCTCCATCAGCCGTGGGGTGACCCCCAGGGATGAGCCAGAGGAGTGGTGAGTGGCAGCCACACACCTCAGTGTGACCTTGTGGAGCAGAGGGACTCCTTGGAGACAGAGGATTGACATTCCACAGTAACTGGGTTCATACAAGCGCTGGACACAAAATAAGCGAATGGACCTAAACAGGTAAATGTCCTCTACTGTCCCTACAAGGAAGAAATGACAGAGAATGAACGAAAATGCAACAGTTATCCATGCTTTCACTCAATAATGCCTAGATATGCTCAGATATCATCATGACAAGGTCTTACACAAGTCAGTGCAATGCAGAATAACCTGCAAATGCATTTATCTGGGACAAGTAGGCATTTCTTATCCTATCTGTAGAAATGTTTGCTCTTTTTGCAGGTTGTCTAGTATTGATCTAGTAATCTCTCCACAGTAACCCATGTGAGTTCTCTTCCTGAAAATCCCCCATTTGAAAGTTATTACTTATTCTTGCAGAATTTATTATAAAATTACCTAAAAACAAGTGAAGAACAGAGACTGTTCACAGGATTCTAATCTGTAGAACTGCTAATTCTTTTCTTGGTCAAAGCTGGAACAGATACTAAGCATTTCAGTGCCCTCAGAGAAATCCAGCATATATGATCTTCTCTAATTTCATGCCAGAGAAAAGTTGTGGTTATGAAGCAATCACTAATCTGATCCCATAGTAGCTTTTCCTAAGTCAAAACACGCTTTTTTCTTCTCATTTGTTAAAGATTGCATTGTTTTAAAGAGTTTCAAAATGTCCTTTCCACTACAAGCATCAACACTGGATTAACAGAATCAAGGTCTATACTCTGGAATGACAGGAAGAAAATAGATGGAACATTTAATTGAATTCCAGATGTTATGTCTAGAAGAGCAAAATACTCTGAAAGTAATTGAGTAGCTTGCCATCTACACTAAGCAGAGATTTTTAGAACAGAATATGTATGGACAATGCAATTATGCAGAATGCAAACATCTGTGTTGAATGTTTCCAGTGGTATCAAGAAATACACATTTTTCTTAGATTTTAGAACTTAGTGGTATCAGTGGAAATAAAATAAGGTATCTAATTATATCACTGAAGTAATCAGAAAAATGCAGAAGAAGCTCATTCTTCTTCCTGAGAGATATCTATAATAAATCATTAGTGGTATACTAAAAAATAGATTATAGTCATGGGAATAAGTGTTTTGCTTACTCAACAAAGGAATAAAAAAGGAAGATATTGAATTATGATTGATATCAATCCAATTGTGTGCTTATTTAGTCAAAATAGGAAATCATCAAAATAGTCTGTATGAAGTTGTTCTGTTCCTTGATCTTTATAAACTATTAAATGTTTGTTGGATAGAAAAAGAGAAGCTAATTTTTTTTGAGTTTTTGTAATATAGAAACTATAAAACTACTTTCCAGTTTTCTAACACAAGCAGTTACTCTGAACACTAAGAAGTGATGATTGTGTGGAATTAGAAATATATTATCAAATTTTAACTTCTCAGGTAAGAAGAAATATAGAGCTGTAGATGTATTAAACCATTCATCTTATCATTCATTTACATTTCAGCTTGCAGCACAGAAGTCTGAATAACTAAGAAGTTTTTAATTAAATCAAAGGACAAAGCAGGATAATTTAATGACCTGATATAAAACCTCATATGTTTCCATTGGCCCCAGGAATTTTCTTGAAAGGAAAACAGTGTGAGTTGTATTTTCCAGTCTATGTGGGCTTGGGCAACCCATTCCCAAGAGACAAGACTAGGTATCTGGTTTTGTTCCCTTTGAACCCTACCCAGATTGCCTTAATTCTGGATCAAATAGATACTGCACTTATATTAATTAGGGAAACATCCCAAATTGATTTTTAAAGTTATCTTCTTTGATCGACAGTGGTAGAGACTTTCTTAGGCAGTCACATTTTCATTGTAAATCAATGTGGCAAGTCCTGGTCCTTCCAAGGACCAAGAAAGGGTTTTGAAAACAAAGCAAATTATTATTTATCCCCTCTTTCCTGTTCACAGCTAAACCATCTCTGATTTCATTCTAGCTTGGGCTGATAGCATACCAATCTTCTTGACACACTAAGAGGGAAAGGTATTTTGGATCACTGCTATGGCTTGGCAGGAGCTATTGATGTGATGCCTGCACTTTGTCAGATGGCTCGGGAAATTCCACAGTCAATACTCAAAGCTCTAGTTCAGGCAGGGATTTCCAATCCCTGATAAGTGTGAAGTTCACAAGAAGTCAGCTACCCTACATTTTCTGCATCCAGTGGCTGTGTCAAGGCTTTCATGACATATTCTGGTGGTCAGAGCTCCACTTAAATCCAGACATCATTATGACAGTGTGAATGGTGAACTGGGGGGACAATTCAACTACCTTTATCATATTGAAAAGGAGGTTGAGGCCCCTTACTAAATGTGGTGCAATAGCTGAAGCTGATGTAGAAAAATATGACTCAAATACTTGAATATTATATTTACTTAAGAAAAATTAATTACAAGTGAAGACCTTGTGAAGTTTTACTATATTCTAAATACACCTGGAACTTCTAAAATTATTGATTATCCTCTAAGATGATCCTCTAAACTTTCGCTTAAACTAATTATCTAAGGTTACATCAGGAGAATGTAGATTATGTTGTAGGAAAATAT
This sequence comes from Anthoscopus minutus, assembly GCA_013399455.1. Classification (NCBI taxonomy): domain Eukaryota; kingdom Metazoa; phylum Chordata; class Aves; order Passeriformes; family Paridae; genus Anthoscopus; species Anthoscopus minutus. The sequence continues at coordinate 120,664 of VWYI01019438.1, forward strand.
TTTCAATTATCAGCATATCCTAATAGCAAATATCTATAACTATCTGGGTAAGTTTTAGACTCTCCTCTAATAAAAAATTTAAGAAATATGTTTCACAAATTTTTCTCGTATGTCTTCTCTTTATATTATCTCTTCAGCACAGGAGAAAGTTGGATTCAGACCTTACTTTCCTATGGCTTCAGGATTCTAAAGGAAAAGACCAGTATTATCCAGGAGTCTACTTTGGATTGACATAAACATCCTTTCTACTGTTTAAATCTGTTTATATTTTATGAGTTTATATCAGACATAAAGACAAGGGCTCAGATCCAATGATGTTGATTTGAAGAATATTGCTTTATTTTGTTATTTTATTGGCTTATTTAGACTCCCCCATTTATTACTCTATTATTTTATTGGGTTATTCAGACTCTCACAATGAATCATTTTCTTAGCTTAAATAAGTCAATCCCATCTGGAGCTGGTCAGAATATTTTCAGTGAAATGAAATATGTCACTTCATCAAAGCCAAAATTGTATTAACATATCAGCTTTGACAAACATTTCTTGAGAAAGTTTTTGCCTGGGGTTCCCTTGTCACTTACAGCCAGAGGAGAAAGAACTTGAGCCGAAAAGATCAGGTTTTATATCCATAAACAGACATTTTATAACAATTTCCATTTGCAAAAATGTTTGAGGGGGTTATTTTCATTCCTCTGAATTGTGAAAACAAATTCTGAAACCTTGAAATTTAGAGCAAAATGGAACCTGTGTCCTCTGAACTGCTTTAATTACATCAATCAGCATACAAAATGCTGATTCAGTAGCTCATATTTAGAAGATTTAGGTATACCAAAAGGCATAAAATCAGGAAACCATAAGAAATGTGGCTGTATATTAATAGCTGGCTTATTTTTCCTTATAATAGCATTTATTTGCCAAGCAGCATGTAAACATCACTGAATCTGACTCTTGCCACAAAGATCTCAACAAAGCATGCATGATAACATACTCTATCTTTCACTTCAAAGTTCAGTAAAGTGCATAGCAAATCCTTCCTAAATTGTGTTTGGTACAGATTGGATCCTAAGTGTTTAGAGGAACACTCAAAATATGTTTTCTTTAGCTCATTAAAATTTGTGGAAACTTCACATTCTGTCATGGTTAAAATGTTTTTATTGCTCTGAGGGAAAAAGTCCAAAATTGCATGTACCAGCTGGAACAGGAGGCTCCAGAGCTGCTGCTGAAGCTCCATAGCTGCTTGATTGCATGAGGGAAGAAGTGGGTGCTGTACATGACTGCAGGAATGGGGCAGGTACAGCTGTGACAGCCCTTGTCTTCACTGACTAATATTTTATAGACATATTTCTGTAATCCCTTCTTAGCCATTAGAAAGTGATCTTCCAGTACATATATTTTAATTAGTTATTATGAAACAGGGCAACACCTGTGGCTGGAACACATATGGTGGTATTTTCAAAATGAAGACAAAAATATTGTAACGAAAAGAGATGCTGAAATTCTGCCATATGAAGTTAAGCTTGTAAAAACGAAGGGATTAAAAAGACTTTCTGAACTGAACCTGGAGAAAGATAATTTTCTTCAAACGCGGGGGAGCCACACATTAGTGGAGAAGGCTGAAGTCTGTCTCCCATTTCTCACAAAAATGTTCACAGCAGTATTCATGGTCACATGGGTACAGCAGTGTATGTGCTCTCTCTACATGTATAGACTGGCATTACCAGGGCTAGGAGCTGCTCCAGGGAAGGCAGTGCTGAGGCTGAGACACTCCTTGGCAAGTTGGAGCCTTACCAGAACAACACAACCACTGCCCCTGCCCTGTCTTCTGCTCCTCGGGTGGGTCAAACAAGAAACTGCTGAGAGGCAGCAGAACCAACGTGTGAGAAGAGGCTGTTAAAGAAAAAATGTTCACCAGAGATTGATTTCAGGAAAGGGAGTACTAATGCTGCACAAAGCCAGATGTGTGACCACATATACACATGTGAGATCGTTCCTCTTATTCTCCAAGAGTGGAGTAATCCTGTGTATCAGTAGAGCTCATGCTGCAATACAAGCAGTAATTTTTCTGTAGGGAATTGGTTTAATCAGTTTACAGAAATATTAAAGCATAAACTGTGTTTTTTCAGTAACCATTTTTTCATTAAACATATTACTGAATGAATTCTCTGCAAAGAAGGAAAAAAATCCACAATTCTGATTTTTGTCCCCTTGCAGTTCACCTTCAGCTCAGGAGGTCCATTTTTCTTAAGCTGTTTCTACAGCAGAATTTCAGATTTTAAGTAGCCTGGAAGACCCCATTTTATCTGTAGAGCTAATGACACTATACTGTGATAAGACTTGAAAGTGAAAGCTGAAAAACAGAAAGGAGATGATATTAAGGATTTTATTTCAGTTGGTACATGGATTAGTTTCAATGGATTTATGGCTATTTGCAATTATGGAGCCAACTGCACTGATGCCTATGAAGGTGATTTAATGGTACCTGTTGCCAAACCACATCACTGAGAGCTCTGGTATGGCTTCAGAAGCCTTAACAAACAGTGTGCACGCTGCTGGCAGCTTCAGCCTAAAAGCCATAGATAAACAGCATGGAAAGCAATGTACAGCTTCACCTTCTGGCTCTGTAGAAACCAATAACCTTATACTGTGTTCTTGGCTGATCTTCTTAATAAGTAGAAATAAAACCACAGCTGTTATTTTGTCTGAGACTTATAGATCTAATGCTGAGTGAGAAGATAATTCTTGTTTCTTACAAATGCCACTGCATTTCTTCTGATTGTTTCTTTTTAAACTAAGTTGCTAAAAATACATTTATTTTCTGATTCAAAGCAACGGTGAACAATGTTCATGAAACACTCCCAAAGAGGAAAAGAGATAAAATCTTGATGCAGCTGGAAGAATATACAAGATAAAGTGTTTTTTAAAGGAATAATTAAGGAAAAGATCTTATTTGATAGAATAATTAAATAAAACTCTTTAATACAGCTGATAGTCAATGACTCAGTGAAAAAGGAAACCTGAATTTTAAATATTAAGGATAACATCTATCTTTGCCTAGATCTGGACATTATTGGTGCTCTCCATAAATCATCTTCTTTTTAATTTAATATAAGCATCTGTAAGGTCCAGAGATAAATTAATTGCTGCCAGATTTAAATAATACGCTTGGTTTCAGGCATTTCCTGGGGATTAATGACAGGTTAGGGGAAGCCAAGGGCCTAAAGTTCAGCTAGAAACCATTAACCTCAGGTTATCATTAACCTCAGGAAACACCCTATGTCTCAGCCATGTCTGTTCCTACAGGATGGAAATGAAAAGCACCGATGCCGTGTAATTCCTGTAGGGTTAACGCCATTCCAGCTGGTACATACAGAGAATTTTAACAGCCCATGTTCTACCTGGTTAAATGACATGAAATAAACATCTGCATCTACTTGGCTTATCACGGCTCCTCCAAAAGGAAATATTTTATGCTCTAAATGATATGTTGCATGGATGACTTTTCTGGGGGGGGCAAAACATAAAATCCTGTAAGTCCATGGAAGCCGAGGTGTGCGTTAGCATGGGGTTGGTTTTCACTTTGAGGTCAACATTTGGCTTGCAAATGCACCTTGGTGGGGTGTGAGGAACACATCTTCTGGTCTCTTAAATGCTGTCCTTAGCGGTTGTACAGCACAATGTGGGTATAGCAAAGTGAGCCTCATGTTTCTTAATTTAAGTAGTACAAAATTGAGTCTGGAGGAAAATTTCAGAGTTCCCAATTCAACTTAATAAGCGCCAAGTTTTGACCTACTTTCAGATTGCAGAGACCTCAGGAGACATAGTATCTGGATACAGAAAATAAGAATATATTTCTAAGAAAGTTTTTTTTACATTTTTCAGCCTGAAGGTTTCCAAGAATTTTTTGAGCATTTATTAATTAACACCCACAACATTCCTGTGAGATATGTGTTAGCCCCACTCTGTGCTAGTAATGACATCAGAGATGACACCAGAGGAAATCTGGAGAGGGAGGAAAAAGATGGCACCACACAGGGACTCTGAGAGGGCTCTGAGAATGTGCACTTCTGCCTCATCTCTGCTGTGAACGTGGGGCATACTATGGGCTCTGTATACACAGGCAGGAGAATTGGGAGCTGATGCTAATGCTGGGCTTGTAAAAGTATCCCTATGAGTTACTGTTCTTATTAAAAAGAAGGGAGCAAATCAATATGAGCTAATTTCAAAGCACAGCCAGCATGTGCCAGAGAGAAAGAAGAAACTTCTGGTGAGCCTATGGTGTTTTTCAGGTGTTGGTCTAATGAGTATTCAGGCTATGGACTGGTTCGGCTGGACTGTAGCAGGTACTTGGATGTGCAGTGGGCTTTGGATGCATCTTTCTAAGCACCAAATTCACTTAATGTTAACCATGCACAAGTGGGTGTCTACCTCGAGCTAGACACTTAGGCTTCCTCTACAGTTAATATGATGCCTTTCATAGTTCTAAAAAAAGTGTCTAAATACTTTGTGACTTTAGAAGTGCCCAGCTTTTCACACCAGTTTTAGTGTGGGACTCTGAAAGACCAATTTTTTTAATAGTGCAGCATAGCTGGGGTGAATGTGAGAACAGGAGAAAGCCTGGATATTCTCAGTAAGGAGACAGAAAAATGTCCTACTAACAACTGTGTGAGCACTGTTGGTTTGGGTGCTGGACAAATAATCTATATTTACTCCTGAGCACAAGGTTGCCTTAGGCAGCAGAAAGGCCACAAGCTTATGTTGGCTTCATGGAGGGAGATGATGGATGAGTGCAGAGAGATACATTGGGAACAACACTTGCAGCACATATTAATCTTACTGCAACTTGGTATGCTGACAGGGCTGCTCTTTGTTTTCTTGTCTGTTCATCAATGTTAATTTTTGTGATAGTTTTACATGCACAAATCTGTAGTATTGTACAAAGCTAGACAGTTTTGTATCTGCTTTTCATTATTATGCAACTTCTCTAAACGTTACTAAATATGTTTTAATATATAAATCTTTATCTAGTTAGTGTTTCTGCAGCCTATACGAAACTTTTTATTTTTGCTTTTTGTCTCCATATCTTCTTATTACCATATTTTATATGCTTCTGTTGCCAGGCTTTTTAAATTCTGCTAGTGGCAAAACTCACTCCTCTAAATATGTGACAATTCTGTAGACAACTGTATCACACTTTCAAATGTTTAAGAGAAATGATACAGCTGTCTCTGAAAGCACATCAGGTCAAAATTGTGGCCAACCAGCAGCAGCATGACAGGAAAAAAGTTTTCCCTGGAAGCTGGTTACAGAGGAATTTTCTAAAGAAAGAAAACTCCAAATATAGAGCACACGATATGTTTCCAGAAGTTGGCAGAAAAAAAGGGATTAAACTTAACTAAATCTCTCACCTGCTTTAGTCCACAGTTGGCTGCAAAGAAACATCATTAGGCCAGCTGTACAATGCAATCTAATTCCACACAAAATGCAAGAGAGGGCTATGGAGAGTTCGAGTCTGACTTGTGGGCTGCTAGGATAAGATATCTCAGGTTTACTAAAGCTTGTATATCGCACACCCTATTGTTTTGGTTTTAGTAAATCTTGCTCTACCTGAGCTTTTCTGAAAGGAAGAAGAAATTCATACTGCCTTCTGCTTGTATGCATGGAAGGAATGTGAAAACTCCTAATTATATCAAATACCATCTCCTCCACCTGACCTTTAGTGCTATTGGAACTGCTCACTTTGCAGTCAATCCTGTTTTGCACACTGCTCATGCAAGTCTTACAGATGCAGGTGTTACTGATCCAAGACAAATGTCTTCTCCTGTATTTCCCAGAGTGGATAATGCAGTGCTGGACTCTGAAGGTGTGAGGCTTCTTCCCAGCTTTTCAAATGCAGACAAAAGCTCTGCTGTGTAAGCAAGGTGGGGAGAGTAAGCAAGAAGGCACAAGAACAGGGGTGGTTAGCATTTTAATGGTCTTTGATCCTGTTTTACCCAAGCCTCACATCTGGAGGTGGAGTAATAGCTGTGCAGTGACACCATCCCTCAGATGAAGTCACCAGCCCAGTCTGGTCCTATACTTCTCCCTCCTAATCCTTCCCCATACAGAAAAATACTCTGATACATCTGACCTTCCAAAAACCCATGCTCCTGTGGATTGGGTCAAACAGCCTTTGAGCTGGAGGAGGGTCATGGCAGTGTGGATGGTGCATAATGGAAAGAACTGGAGGTTCTTCACTCACAGAGCCATGGGAAAATAAATCCCTTTTTGAGCAAATGGAGAGCAGACCTACATCTGAAGTAATATTTATACAGAAAATACAAACCTTTCATTGAAGACAGACACTTCCAAATCCAGCATCTGACTTGTAAATCAAAAAGTGGTTAAAACTTTTTGGTTATTTTTTTTAGATGACGATTTGAGAATAATTTTATGATTTCTTCCTTATTTTAATTTCTTACACCTAAAATGTACAACTTATGTCTACTAAGTATACATGCATATATATTACATATCTGCAATATGCATTCCCTCTAAAATAATATTCCCAATTATTCTCTATTCCTATGATAGCAATAGCATACAGACATACAGCTAAATTAACATTTTAGTGAATTTCGGAGATACTTATTCTCAAAAAGGGAAGATACATTGTCACTCATTTTTACCCAGGTCAAATATGTTATATAAAACACCAAATGTAGTTTACAAAATGAACCAGATACAAGTAGTCTAGTATACCAGTATCCTTATTTCAATTGTCTAGAACTAAAAGCAAAAGTATACACTATATAATTAAAAATAAATGGAGGTTATAATTGCTTAAAAGATTATAGCATAAAATTTGCATGACTGATGTGCTGCAAAATACAAGAGGGATTTGCTGTACAGAATTTAATGTTGCTTTGCTTGAAGGTGCAGCTTGCATTTAGGCATATCAAGAAAAAAGATCATTTAATGGTTTATTCATTCTATTTAACACAATATATCCATGACCCATCATCCACATATTCACCTGCTGTCAGCTGCTGTTGAGCTCTGTAATGAACATCTGTGAAAAGGGCAAAAAACGTACAACCTCTGGCTATTTGCATTTAAGGTATTTAGTTCTGTGTGAGAAGAATGACATGTAATCAACTAGACACATGGGTAAAAATAGAAGACTCCAATTTTGCCTACTGTTTTCCTCTTCCCTTAGATATGGTTACAAAATTAATGAATAATTTGCATTTTGACTTTCAGAACAACATGCAATTTTTATAGGGCAAAAGGCTAGATTCTGTCTGTCCTGTTTCCAAGGGGTAATTGGAGAAGGAAAGCTCTTCTCAGTGTGCACCATGGGAACAGGGCCTGATCTGTACTGTCAGTACATAAAGTCTCATTAACAGGTTGGTAATAGCGAGTGATGCCCACGGCAGGGGCAGCGCCTCGATAAAGAACTAGACTGAAGCAGCAGAGTGCTGTGCTGTGTTGGTAACTGTCTCTCTTGAACGAGGTGGGACACCCATTAAAATCTGCAGGAGGCATTGTACAGTGACTATCAGAGCATCCCTGCTTGAAATGGGATGGCAGCTTTCTTACCTCTGCAGTGCACTCAGATTGTCTAAGCCACCCTTGGAAATAATGGACTCATTCCCCTGAAGGCCTGAGTGACTTCTCAGAGGCTGAAGGTGCTCCAGGCTCCCCTGGATGCCACTGGGATCTGTAAACCCAACCAGGCCCCCCAGAAAGCAGGAAAAGAAGCAGACAGTGAAGGGCAGGAACCCATCTGTGAGTCTTGCCATTGGAAGCTGAACAATAAGTAAGTCTGTTCTCAGATAATATTCTCATAGAAGTTGCCAGGCATCCATCAAATGGAAAAATATGAGGACTCATTTGATACCAATAGCTTTGTTTTCTGCTTTATCCACAAGTCAGAAAATTGTATTTTAAAGCTTATTTACTGGAAACAACAGGAACATTTAGTTCTCCAGTCACAGTCAGTAAAATCTGGCCAAGGGAAATACATCCAAACTTTTCAAAATAATAAACAAAGGTTCTTTAGTTGTGTGCTTTTAAAGTTTTTTCTCAGTTTCAGAGTAGTATATAATAGATGTAAATAATGAAAAAGACAGTAAGAAAGTCATGTTCCATGAGCTAATTTGCAGACCATATGAGTTTGATGGTTGGAAAAATAGAAAAAAGTATACTGGAAGCTTGTAAATATTAGGCGTAGCTTCTAAAATACATTTGAACTAGTCAAAATGGTGACTAAATAAGTCTGAGAATCTGCAATAAAGATATCAGCCATGATAGAGCATTTATGGCTTTGCTAAGTGGGAAAAGAACCTGTCTGCTCTGAGAGTTAAAAGCACCATTAAAAAGGTAGAATAATCATCTTTCTGCAGTTACTTACATCAAAATGTCTTCATTTATAAAAATTAAATTTTTCTACAGATCTGGAGTATAGAAAGAAAATCAACTATTTTGAAAAACAATTCAAATAATTATTTCATTAGTTGTTAAACCAGGTTATTCTGAGCATTCTGGTGAAGAAACTCTGCAAGCATAAGCAGAACTACATGAACTGGAAAGGTGATTTTCAGAATGAGTTGTCACACTTTTCCCAGTCTGTGATCTATAAAGAGAAAAGTCTTAAAGCTTTTTGACATAGAATCACAACAGCAGCATCTCTTCTCGTCTGTGGTGTGATGCTGAGTGGAACTGAGTCATAGTGAGTATCAGCCAGTACCAGTAAGGCTGAGGAAAAAGTGCCAAGAGGGAATGGGACTGAAAGACAGCTCATGCAAAGCACGATTTCCTCCCTTTGGAGGCTCCATGCATGGCATGAGAGTCCTGCAGTTGGTCCCTGCATTTCCTGCACTGCCCATGCACTGACGATTGCACCCTGCTCATTTCTGAAGCATGGTGACCACCTGAAGTATTTCTTCTGTCAGTGACTTCCTGAGCCAGGTACAGCAGTCACCAGGTCATGGGTACTTGTATCCTCTGCCTCATTGCCTCATGCCCAAAGCACATGGTTCCAAATCAAAGTTTTAACATCTGGACATCCTCCTCCTGTCACAGGACACCTCTTCCTGGCTGACAGACCAGACATATCCTTCGTTATGTGAGAGAATAAGATGCTGCCTGCTATGTTAGAAAAAAGATCTATAGAAGGTTGTGTAACATGGGAAGATAATCAGGAGGAAGAATGAAGGAATATTTGTTTGATACTTTGGCAAATTACAGAGCCTGAGAATATTTCAGACTGTTAGGATAAGAGAAAGAAAGCACAGGCTAGACATTAATTATCTTAAATGTAGGAAATGACCACAATTAAATCAAAAAGTCTTTTTTAGTGTGAGTAAGGTAACATGAGAGGATATGGATATAGGAGTGACTCACTCAGTAGCCCCATCAGATCAAACAACTTTAACTTCAGATATTCCATAAGATTAGCCTCAGATTATTTCTCACTACAAAGGTGGAGAAGCTAGAGAAATGGCTAAGACTGTTAAAATGTTAGATTTTATAAACAGTTTGATATCCAAGTTAACAAAAAGTGCTAGCTTTGTTCCCAAACACAACTGCAACCCAAAGCTGGGATTTAGAGATTTTTGCACAACTCTTCTGTCCCCAACACAGCCCCCAGGACCCAGGGTCACATTCACAGCCTTGGGCTCAGAGATGGAAGAAGTCAGAAACTGAATAGTGTTCAGCAACATGAACATTTGCAAACTAAACCAGAAGCAAACCTGGCCTCATATTTGTCTCTCAGGCTGCAAAACCCACAAAAGCAAAGAAAGAAACTCACATGGAAACTGGAACCATATTCCAGCCCCAATGGTTCCTTTGGATAATTTCATTTTATGAGCACAAAGGTCAGGAAATCAACCTGGATTCCAGCTGCTACTCAAAATATCCATGCTCCTGTTTCTTCAGCTCGGACACTTAATGTTGCTTAAACATCCCTCTTTGAGAGTGCTATTTGTTTCTTGTCTGGGTCAGAAACTGGGCATGAGCTGTGTACCTCATCTCCATCAAAGCCATCCTTCTCTCCATCACCCTTATGCTCAGGGCCTGGGGAATTATCAGTGGACTGGGGAATTATCAGTGTTCTGGGGAATTATCAATCGACATGCAAGGAGAGACATCCATGTGTGCGGGCCCGCTCCACGCACGGTGCTCCCGTTGCATACCCTGTCACACCCGCCTTTGTTCAAACATTTGTAGACTGAAACATCCTGTCGAGCCCTGTTCTGTGGGAGAACATATTTGTGAGACAAAGCAACGCTGTGGTCTACCAGGAGGTCTATGACTCTCTCGGTGAATTATTCACTACTTTGCTGTGGTCTACATGCCAGGTCACCCATGTTCACAGCAGAGAATGAAGCATTATTCATTATCAGCCTTTGGTTTTTCTCTTCCAGGAGGTTGTTCCCCCACCCCTGTTGCCCTTTCAGGTTTTAACAAGACATTGCATTCTTTCAGACTTCCCCTGGGCAGCAGTTTTTTGCACTTACAGAGGTACGGCAATAAGAGAGGGAAAGCCAGAGCAGTTGTAAATTGTAGCAGTTAATGTCAAATTGATGGGGCAGTGATCAAATGAAGTTCATAACCACAGAATGCAACCTGGGGGTGGAATGCTGTTTCAAAGATTGCTAATGACAGGGTTATAAAATCATAAAATAGAATTTTTTCCACTGTGAAAGTTTCAAAGAATTTATTTGGCTGACCGTAGGTATTAGCAGTGTTAGGGTCAGGCTTTTGTATGATATTCAGCACAATTGCTCATCAATGAGGGGGATGACCAGTCCATTTTGAACTGAGGGAACAACACCTGCATTGTGTTGCTATTGTTGGACATCCTGAGCACACCTTTAATGATCTTTAGGTATTCTAGTATGGTACTGTTTAATTAGAAACTGCTGATACAGAGGTAGAGCAACTGTTGGCTAAAAAGAGCAGTTTTGGGGTTTCAAATCTGCATTTTAAGCATCAGCATTCAAGAAACCAAAGCAGTAGGGAATGTCACTACGTTAGCACAAGGGAAAACATTTATAGCTCATTAAAGCTGGACAGTACCACAGCTGTATCCCAGCTGCACTCTCCAACCACAGTGCTAGAATAGTCTCAGGGAGGAAAAAAGAGGCAAGAACAGGAAAATATAAGATAAATAGGCATGGAAAACACTGAAGACATCCCAATGCAATTTACATACAGAAGTGAAAAATGAAAAATGAGAAAGAGACATACACTTTTACAGATGAATCCTTCTGTATTTTCAGATTTGTTTATTTACTTATTTTTCTGATTTCTGCTTCACTTATTGAGACTAATCTGTCATGTGATTTATTATTCTTTCCTTACCCATTTGTACTTAGCTTAGTCAAGGAAGAACAAAGCCAGAAAAAATGCCTAGCTTGAAACTGGCCTGTTTCATGGCAGAATATGGAAATGAGGAGAAACCCACTTGTAAAAACTAGGGGAGAAACCCACTTGTAAAAAACTACATTTGCTTAGAGAGGACTTAACATCCTCAGATTCACACAGAACTTCCAACCCTGACTTCCCTGCAAGAGTTGCCAGCCTTGGTCATTAAGATGTGTTACCTGAGTCCCTGTAAGTCTACACCTCACTGAAACGTGGCTGGTCTCTGCACAGTCACTGTGTTTGGCAAAGGTGCAGGCTCAAAGCAATTTCTGGCATCATTCATTACATTCAGCTGTCCCATTTCTGATGTGATGGAGGACCTTGCCAAAGAGTATTTTTTTTCACTTCCACTTTTCCTGCTACTTCCCTATTTCCCATGCCCAAGCCCTTCACAGCTGGGTTTCTGAAGCTGGAAGGCACCTTCCAGTGTCTAGTAACTTGAAGATGGTAAGGTACTTCTTCACTCTCAAGCTCCCAAATCACTTTCTCTCCTGATCCCAAAGGCATCAAAAACCTTCATTTTTGTACTTTGTGGCCCTTAGAAATGGATAACAATCATCTCACAAATTGCACCCTTCAGAAATGTAGCTTCCAGTGTTAAGATTCAGGTCTTTAAAGGTATTCAAGTCTTGAAATATTTTCAAGTCCTTAAAACATTTTAGGCAAGTTCAGATGTTGCAGACACACCCTTGTGGGCTTTGCATTGCCTAGGCAGTACTCCTGATAGCCTGTCATCTCCAGAAGGTTCCTGTGCAAATTTCCATCAGATGTTTGGGGTTTTAAGCTAGGTCTTCACATAAGGGAAGGAAAACCACAACCCCACTTTTCTCCGTCAGTATGTGGTATTGGACATCTGGCTTCTGTGTCAAGAACATAATACAGACATTCTGCTGTGGAGGTCTACTTTGGTTGCAAGCAATCATTTACAATGCTTATTAAGAAACAGACCATTGGGAGTCAGCAAATAATCCAGGGCCAGGAGAAAGCAGCTGGATGGGAGTGAGCTGTGTACCATCACTTGAAACAATACAATCAATGCTAAGTTAGTTATTGCTCATATAGCCAGTTTTGTACTGTGGATGCACTGTGGAAATGGACTTGGGAGAACCACTGTGTTGAGAGACACAGAGATATGTAACCTGCTTGTGATTTTTGGAAATAGAAGACAGCGGATTCCTCTAGTACAGAATCTGTAGAATATTCTCCTTCTAGTAATTTATGCCTTGGCAAAAAATGATTGAGATCTATAGCATCAATGACAATAGCAAACAGCCTGTTGCACCTTTCTATAACAACTGCTACTGCTGGTGATAGTCACAATAGTGACCCCTAAAATAGATTAAAATGCTGATGTAAGAAGTAGCCTTCTGCTTGTAATTAATATTCCATTATTAATATTGCATTGAGATGAGTGAGCATAGGTCACATAACAAAGCTGTTGTTTTCACAGTGTTTGCAGCATCAGAGAACTTATATTGGCTACCTGGCATTTTCTTTAATGTTAATTATGCTAATAATTTTAATATGCTCAAAATGAAAGCTTAGATTTCTGGAGCAAGAATAAGGTGCTCCAGAAAGTAGAACAATTATGTTGAAGCATCTGAAATAATAGTGTGGCATTATGAGCAACCCTTATAGAAATCCTAAGAAGTAAAGCAGTTTCAAATGGAATATGCAGCCCCTGACATACTGCAAAGTGAAATACTGGATAAAGTATGTCTGAATTTTTTTGTATGTTTGTTTTTCAAGAAAAGTCTTCCATTTAGTGTTGGCAGCAGACCTGTTGTTTCTTAAATGCTGTGTTTTGTGAATAGTGTGATAAGAATTTTATCAAGTCGTACATCTCATGCTTTGTGAGCACAGAAGCCTGGAGTCCGGCAATCTATGAGTGAAAACCATTTCCTAGGAACATCCTACCTATTGCTTGTTGCCTGGTGACAGGACCAGAGGCAATGGGCACAAACTGAAACATGGGTGGTTTCCTCTGAACAGAAAACACTTTTTCCCTGTGAGGGTGACTGAACACTGGCACAGGTTTCCCAGTTTAGGAGTCTCCACCCTTAGACATATTCAAAAGCTATCTGGATATGATCCTGAGCAACCTGCTTTAGGTGTCCCTGCCTGTGCATGAGGGATTGGACCAGATGATCCCCCTTTCAGCCCCAACCATTCCATGGTAATGAGATCCTGTCTTGTCCTTTAGGTTGGTTTTCAAGACCCCTTATTACCACAATGTCCATGCCAAAGTGCTGGTTGATGAGAGGTGCTTACTGATGTTACTGGGATCTCTTGTTTCTCTTCTTAAAAGAGTGTGTGCCCAAGTTTCAGTAGCCATGTCCTATCATGTGACCTTCCTTTTTCCCTGAACTCTTTCTCTTCCAAGACCTCTTTGCTTGCACCAGCTAGTCATGTTTTATTTTAAAATCCAAAAATATTCTGGAAAGGACCTATTTCTCAGATTATGTTTGTATAGCAGGTAGAACTGGATGCCTCTACTCTGAGCAGCTACTCTTAGAAGAGACAGTGCTGTTACTAAAGTCTACCTTGCTGAGCATAATCCTGAAACCAAACATCTTTGCTAATTAAACATAGATCTTCTACTTTTTCTCTTTTCCTCTTTTGCCAAAAAAAAACCCTAAAAAACAAAACAATTTAACCTAGTCTTTCTGTAAAGGCATGTGACTCAGCCGTGCTAAATTAGGGTCAGGTTAGTGCCTCCTAGTCATGTTATATCAGGAATCACACGGACAAACATTATTTTTTCAGGGTTTAGAGGCTATAGGAGCACTCATGGAGTATAGCATGAGTAATGAAAGTACAGCCATGAACTCTCTCGTGTTATTACTTGGCAGTTCATTAAGATATACCTTGTTTACCTGCTGCAGCCTGCACACCAGATTTAGCTCTCTCTGCAGGAATCTGAAGGCATTTAGTGTGCAGAAGCTGTGAATTGCAATGAAAAACAAAACACTTCTGTTTCATGATATTGTGAAAAGCAAAGTAATTAAACAGTGACTGAGAGCCTGCTCATCCCTTCCAGATTTTTCCCCAGGCAGATAAAAGTGTGGAGCAGAAAAGCAGAAAAACAGATCTGATGATCTTTACTTATGGACAGGCTGGGAAACACTGTACATTTCCTCTTCAATTCTTTGGGCTTTCTGTGAAAACTTATAACCTTCTTTGGCTTGTTAACCGCTGTGGAAGCAGACCAGAACTCATTTGAATTCTTGTGTTGCACAGTGATCCTCCAGTGATGTCAGGTAAGAGCACTGATTTTTAATTAAAATCTCAGTTTTCAAGTACATTTCACGGTTAATAAATGGTGAGAAATTCTGACCAGCTCCATTGTTTTGCCAAAACACATGGATTCAGCTATCTTCTTAATCACCTCTAAAGCAAAATCTCACAACTTCATTCCTGAAAAATGTAACTTCACAGGGCAATGAATGGCTGATCTGCCATATGCACCAGAAGTTCCTCATTTGAAGGAAGCATCAAGTGTGTGAGAAAAGGAAAATATCCTGTGTTTAAAGATTCAAAGCCCACAATCTCAGTGTGAAATGATACACACCAAGCTGATGTGTAGCACACAGTAAATTGCTGGTTAAGGTGTTCCTATGTTATTTGTTTTATTCATTCTGGTTTTCTAGGCCTTTATGAGCCCATCACAATAGGCACACATGAGACCCATTAGTGACTTTATCATTAGTCTCTGGTCTCAAGATCTAGGAAAGCATTATTCACCTTATTATACCAAGGGCCATGAGATGTCAGTGCCAAGATCTCCAGCTGGTATAACCGGTCCACTGAAGCAGAGAAACCTACAGAGCTACAAGAATTTACATTTGCACATCCAGGGAGTAAACAACTCACCTGAGGTTGCGCAGAAATTCTGTGGCACAGCTGGGAACTGAATTCACCTCTGAACCTCCCACCCAGGATCAGCTTCCTCACTTGCCTTCAGTGCCTGCAAATACTATTAAATATTTATTTTGTCCATTCACAAGCCATCACACTCTCACTAAGGATGGCTGGCTGCACACATCAGCTCCAGCTGGCCCTTCAGGAGCACACACAATGAATGAGGATGTTTCCTGCTCAACAACCATTCTTCCATCCTTTTTGACTGTTTTAGTTGACTGCTCCCCCAGACAAGACCTTTCAACATTTTCACAGAATTAAAAAAATAAAAGCAGTTCTGGACTGTTTGCAACATTTAATTCACCTTGAATCATTTGGTTTCATTTTGGGACTTCGTAAAAATAACCCAAGGGCCAGATTCACAAGAGGAATGAGGTAATCCAGAGAAGCTGGTATTAAAGCTGTTCCTTCCTCCCATGCCCTAGATCCCAGTCCAGGCTGGACATTTACATCGTACGTGGGAAACCTTGGATCCAATTATCTTTTTGCCTGGTCAACAGCAGGAATTTTAACCTGAGGCTGACCCACTCAGAAAATATCACAAGTGCTAAGCTGCAGTGCATGCTGAGGCAGGGGTCTCATGGCTCTTCTGTTATACCTGGGCTACTTAACAACGAAAACTTAAATACTTACCCAGTAAAAAAATAATATCCATCTCTCTAACTTGAATCATTAGGTCATTTGACAAAGGGAACTTCAGATTTTTGGTCGCTTCTTCAGTGCATGTTTATTTATGAATGAGTGGAAGCATTTCAATAAGAGAGAACAAACGACCCACATCACCCACCAGCCAGCCCCCAGTGCCAAGGTGCTCTCCTGGGAAATGATGCACTTAGTTACATCTCTGGTGTTTGTCCTACCTACTGGGAAATACAGTTTGGACTAAGAGTGGGGAAAAGGACCACTGGCTCATCTCTGAAATTTATGCTCACAGAATTCAGAAATAAATTTTTGGGACAGACTAACTATTCAGCTGCAAAAGTCATCATCCACCTCCACCTACCACTGCTTCTAAAGTAGAAGGCTGACAGAAATGTCCACTAGAATGTAACTCCCTGGGCTATCTCTTGCCCAGTGTCCAGCCAGGAAAATAAACTAAGGAAACATCACCCAGACTTGCAAGATATGAGTGACTGGGAAGGTAATTGTCAAATGTTGAAGGCTATATTTTCCATTTCACCCCCCTCACCTGCCCCTCTCTGCCAGGGGACTCAGAAAAATGAGGTTTCTAGATCATAATCTGCAGAGAATTCCTTATAAACTCCTTGGATAGGTTTCAGTTTTTAACATTTTACTGAACCAACTGTTATTCTGAACAAAGAAGCAAAAAAAATCAAAAGCTTTCAACTAGGTCATGCTAGTATTATCATGAGTGAGTGTGAGTGGTATCATTTCACACATACTGCATCTCTCAATTAAGGAAAATGCCAGACTTCTGTTAGCAAGACAGCTGGTGGTACTCAGTGACTAAATATAGTACTGTCATCACCTAGGAGCACAGCCAGGACATTTTAATGGTTGGGACAACTGATATTTCAGTTTAGCCAAAACAATTTTTAATCATACACTATTATTTTAAATAACCAGTGGACAAAATCTGTGAATGAATGTATTTGTAATAGATTTTAACAATTTTATTTATTATGTCAATTTTTAACTAATATTCAGCTGATCTTAAAAGAAATGCCACACATTGTGTATATTTGAGATAGAAAAAACCAGCTAAGTAAATACAGCTGGCATTCAGCTGATTCTCTGATTGTCTGTACAATAGACTAAACTCCCTTAGACAGTCTTTTTATTGTAAGTACAGTCCCTTGATCAGTGGGGCATGGATCCTCTAGAGAGTGATTATTAGGGATGATTCCATTACAAAGGAGAGGCAAAGCCCAAATAAATATCTGTAACTCATCTTAAATGAAGCCTGATCCAGTTCACCCCATATTTGATGAAAAAAATTTAATCTTGAATTACAGCTGGAATAGGTCCTAAATTATGTCAGTTCTCAGAGAATTTACTTTCATGAAAAAAATCTTCCAGGCTAAGGGAAAATGTCTTCTGGGTTCTAACCTCTCCATTGATATCCCAAGCATTTTGTATTTTTGTCTTAGTACTTTTTGTGTGTACTGTGGAACAAGCCAGAAGAAGACACACAATTATGTATTGCTAAGGGTGAATGGAAACAGCTTTCTGCACATCATGTTATTGTAGCTTTAAGGTCCATAAGCCAGACCCTGCCAGGTTTACAAACAAGGGCTGTGCTCATGTGTAACTGAGGCACAGAAATGAAGTGTCTGTTTCTTTCCTGTTTCCAAAAAATACTGAGTTAGGTCTGGTTTAGCTGTGACTGAGTAGGAATTTCAAAATGTTTATTAACAGT
This sequence comes from Anthoscopus minutus, assembly GCA_013399455.1. Lineage (NCBI taxonomy): Eukaryota > Metazoa > Chordata > Aves > Passeriformes > Paridae > Anthoscopus > Anthoscopus minutus. The sequence continues at coordinate 138,380 of VWYI01019438.1, forward strand.
TATATTACTTTATTTCTGCTGCCAGCTCTAAACAATAGGGGCCAGGAACACCAGCTTTGTACTTATACGTGCTTGCCTGTGGACATAAATGCAGAGGTATCCTCTGCAGCCAGTGGATTAGAGGACAACATGTTAGTCCTGCTGTATGTTGGATGTGAGCTGGAAATGACAATGCTAGAGAGCTGTCTTGAAGATAGTTAGGAGCAGGTTTTCCCATGTGAAAACCTCACTGATTACACCTGTGCTACCAGTGGTGTTACCTGGAACAGTTTTTTTCAGTACCTATCCTCTTTTAGTACCTTCCTTAGCCAAAGCAATGAAGAGTGTTTTTATATTGAGTTGAATTTTTTCTTTTTTTTTTTTGGTGATAATGTCCTGGTTTAGGCTGAAATAGAATTAATTTTCTTCTTAGTAGCTGGTACAATTTTTTTTTTGGATTCAGTATGAGAATAATGCTGGTACCACAGTGATGTTTAGGTTGTTGCTAAGTAGCACTCACCTTGAGTCAAGGACTTTCCAGTTTCCCATGCTCTGCTAGGGAGGAACTGCACAAGAAACTTGGAAGGAGCACGGCCAGAACGGCTGATCTGATCTGGCCAAAGGAGTATTTCATGGCATGTAATTTCCAGTTTATAAACTGGGGAGAGCTGGCTGGAAGGGGCCAGTCCCTACTTGGTGATATGCAAAGCCTCAGTCAGTGGGTGGTGAGTAATTGGATTGTGCATCATTTGTTTTTCTTGGGGCTTAGCTCTCTCCCCCTTTTATTACCATTATTATTACTGTTTCCATTATTAGTATTATATTCTTTTACTTTGTTTCAATTATTAAACTGCTCCTATTTCAACACTTGTGTTATATTTTTCCTCCTATGATTTTCCTCCCTATTCTACCAGGTGTGTGGGTGGGCTGAGCAAGTGGCTGCATTGAACAGAGTTGCCTGCCATCTGGGGTCAAACCATGACAGATAAAAGACAATGGGACTGAAACGAGAGAGAGAGAGAGAGAGAGAAAGAGAAAGAGAAAAAAAAGTTTTCATGCATTTATTTTTAAGTGCAAGCTATTTATCCATACAGTCAAGTTAATATGGGAAGCAGCAGTGCAAATTTCTGTCTTGGTCACTTGGCCAAGTTTTCCTCCAGTTTCCCTGCAGCCTTGACCCTCACAGGGCTGTTTTGCATTGGACCCACACCTGGGTGAAAACTCAGTCTGGCAGGACCACCAACAGGCATGCCAGGGCTGATGTCTTGCTTCAGTCACTCCTTCCTTCAGATGTTAACTAAGAGCTGGTGCATATCTAGCCACAGACCGCAGCAAGCAGAGGTGTATGCACGCTTTGTTCTGTCACTACCTCTCACCATGTTGTCTGCATCCAGACAGGAGGGCTCAGCTGAACAGGGAATAAACTCGTATTTTCCTGAAGGTAACAAGAACTTCTACTGGTAGCAATCAGCAGAGCTCCCCTTCCTTGGGCTCTGGGGGAAACTGCAGCAGTATCAAGCGCTGTAAGGGAAACAGTTCTCACTGATCTCTACCCAAAGTTTTTCTCTGACCTGACATGTTACAAGGCTGTGCAGTGATAGGGGAGGAGGGAAGAGATTTAAGCTGAAAGATGGAAGATTTAGGTTAGATACTAGGAAAAAATTATTTACCCAGAGGGTAGTGGGACACTGGAATGGGCTGCCCAGAGAAGCTTTAGATGCCCCATCCTTGGAAATGCTCAAGACTAGGCTGGATGGGGCTTTGAGCAAGCCAATCTAGTAAAAGGTGTCCCTGCCCATAGCAGGGGGTTAGGAACAAACCATTTTATTATTCTGTGATTCTATGATCACTGGAAAACTAATAATAATCTGGAGGAAATTGTGTTTTCTGCCATCCCAGTGCTTTTGTGTTGGTATGAGGGGAGTGCTGGAGTGCTGAACTGTACATGCAGCTTATGACACCTGGGAAGCACACTAAAGAGAGAACCAAAGGCTTTGCCTTCTTCTTATTTCCTCTTTTGCCATTAGAGCTGAAGAAGGTCATGGAAGATTTCATATCAGAAGCAAGCAAGTTTTGATTTTGAATTATTCTCTTGCTTGAATAGAAGACCTCTACAGATAGTCAATAGGCAGACATATATAACAAGGACAATTAACATATCCTTCTACAGAAAAGCATTTTTTCCCCACTCATTCATTTTTAATTCATGGATAGTTTTTTCTCTTTTAAAATTTATTATTACTTTAATAGCTCCATGTTCATAGCAAAACCAGTACTGATGATGCAATAACTATGATCATAACCAATAAATCTATCCTTTGAGAGATGCTGCTAGCCTTATTACTTTATTTTTACCCTTACTTTACTTTTAACCTGATAACTTTAAAGCTTTAGTCAGCAAATTATGATAGCCTTTCTATTTTAATAGAAATGTTTTCATTTCTGCTATGCTAAATTTGTTGTTTTAAAAAACTTTTTTTTGAACACCACAGGAAAGCATGATTGGGAAACATTAATTTGTGCTTGAAAAGTATATTTAAATCGTTTTTCTTTGAAATGAACACACACTGTGACCTAGTTTTTATAAACAGAGAAAGAAATAAATTCCAGATCTGAAAAAAGTAGATTTAGCTAGATAGTATCCTAACTTTTTAATTATTTTTCAAATATAAGAAGTGATTTCACCTATTTACATATTGCTAGAGGCTAAGGGAAGAAAAAAGCATTCATTCTGAGTTAAGTTCAGAGAGTCTGCTTTGCCAAAAATGAAGCCAAACATATTAATATACAGGCTTTCTCAAAGTCTCAGAAGCATCAGGAATCCATTTGAAAGAAGAGGAGCTGGTCTGGTTTGTCAGTCTGGCAAGTACCAGTGGAAAAATCCATCATCTACCAACAAATACATGTTTGCACAGTCAGTCCCACAGCCGTGAAGGGTCTGCAGAGCAGTTCCACTCCCAGGAGCTGAACCCCTGTTAGTGCCTGAGGCCATGTTGGCTCTGCTAGGGAGAAAGGCAGACACAGGAATGCAGAGGTGAAATATCCTGCAAAGATGATTTTTCTATATAATATTAAATTTGCTTAGTATAAAATTTTACAAGCATATCCTGGACCACCCGAAAGTTGTAGTGATTAATCCAGAGGTCTACCCTGTCCTTTCCATGATTACTTTTAAATGTTCATTCATTGCAATGTACTTTAGATTGTTAAACATAGCCACATGGAGGGTGTTTGTAAAGTACACGTGTTGTCTAAAATGTAGATGCAATTTAAAGGTTCTCTTGTTACCGTACAACTCCAAACATAAGCTCCTTTTTTTCATTAATTCAACAGTTAGATGAAGAAACCCTTACAAATCTGAAAAGAAAGAATGAATAATTAAAGAACCTGAGGTTTAAATGCAGACTTGTTCTTAGTTTACCAGACTGTAAAACTCTTACCTTCGTAGGTACCCAGACAGGCATATGTTTGCAACTGATTTTTTGGCAGATAATTGAATAACTCTTGTAGCAATGGCCTTTTTTGAATACCAGAGAAAGCACTTCATCAAATGGACATAATTTATTTCACAGAGAGGGGGAAAAGCTTTGGTGAATTTTCCAAGAAAAATTCCAAGGCTTACGTGAATATGTTCACCTAGCAGCTACACTGACGTGAATCAATATATAAACCCACATGTGTAAGACAGCTATGAGTAGTAAAAGTAACAACTCTGAGCTATTAAGACATCTAAGTATATCTTTACATAAAAGCCTTAAAGGGCTGCACAGGGAGTCATTATAGTGTATTATGTCAGGACCTTACTTACTCAACATGTAGAAGTTGACACTGACACTGTCGGCTGTGATGTAAAACGCTTGGAGACTCGTTTCACAGGACAGGCGTTTCCAAAGAGTTCAGCACCCACCAGTTCCCATGTAGGCAGCTAAATGAGGTGATGAAACTTTAAATGCTCTCAGCTTTCATGGGAGCTGAAGTCTTTTGAAAAATCCAGCTTTCCCTGGGGTAGCTGTACCATCTGCATTGAGTTCCTGGAGGGGTGATGAGAGGGGCCAAGTCAAGTACTGGTGTCTTGGCTGCTGAGAGGGGGTCTTCTGAAACCCCATGGAATGTCTAAAGCATGCTGAAGGAACATTTCTGCTTCGTCTGTAACATCCATGCCATAGCTCAGAGTTATGGAGATGAATAAAAAAACCCAAAGGATTGTCTGCTAGGGAAATGTCCTCTCTCAGATCATAAGATAACACTATATTAACTGTGTGAACATGGTATCTGACACAGCAGACTATTATTCTGAATTTTCTTATTCAAGCATCATATTTCAGTGCACATGAAAGCCAGCATAATTCACAAATGCCTTTATACCCTAGTAATTTTATTTCAAAAAGATGCAAACAAAATAATGTGTTAGATTACATTCTGAAACTGTTGTTCAGATGTTTTATGCTATTTCTTCAGCAATAAAAGGAACATTGAAGTCCTGAGGCCAGACTGAGTCTAGCTACTTCCGGCACCTCTGCCAGGCTGGAGTGGAGCCGAGGCACCTGGCTGCCAGAAAGCCTGTCCCACACTGCTGCTGGCTGGCCCCTGGCTCTGGGCCTGCCAGTCCCTTTAGGGGCACAAATATCCCTGGAGATTGGCTTTGTCCATGATGTAAGAGGGGGAGGCCACAGAAAGAAAAGCCATCAGGAGCTATCAGACGCAAAGACAGAAGCAATTACATCACAAGGCGGGGCAAGAACAGGGCAGGCATGGCTGTATGGCTTGCTCTCTTCTCCAAATCCTCCTCAGGCATCAGCTGATGGCCACTGCCTTACTGCTGGAGGCAGGACAGCAGGTTGGACAGGCCAGCTGCCTCTCCATGGGTGAACTTTCTGTTTTCTCACACCATGACCCAGACAGGTGAGTGGAGAGGTCCCTACGTGTCAGCTAGCTCCCTGGAGAACCCAGGCTGCCAGGCCTGCCTGAAGCTGCTTCTCACTTGCTTTTTTGGTGGCATGGTACTTCCATGCTCAGCAGTGCAGCAGGCTTTCCAAAGACAGGGGTGTGGCTTTGCCCTTCCATCTCCAGCTGATCCTCCCGGAGGTCAGTAGAGTCTCCTGGTCAGCTGTTTCAGAGTTAATTAAGCTTGTATTTCCTCCTGGTCAGGCACTTCTCCTATTCACTTGCTTTCTCATTGTAAGCCATAGTGATGAGAGTTCCTCCCCTACTGTGCACAGGTAGCTACCTAATGGCTAGAGGAAACTCTGAATTTTAAGTCCCAAGTGCACAAAAAAAAATTAATTATTTGTAGTCTTGACTTGATTGCATAAGCTACAGAGGAAACATCACTATGTCTTGGTTTCCTGTTGCCTGCAGCCAGGTCGTTCTGCACACAGCATGGGAATGTTAAATTGCTCTTTGGATCTAATGCATAACAAAGTCCCAGTAATGTCCTTAATTGTGGCACTTTTAAGCATCTCTGTTTTGTACTTTGCAACCTCAGTGGTGTTTTTCTGCAATTACAAAAGCATTTGTAGTAGAATGATACTGATTGATTTGAGTAATAGATATGTGATCTGATGCATCCTTCTCCTGTCTAAGGGAACATAAAGACGAGATCGTTTTTCAGCGTGGTACAATGGGATAACAACCCATTCCAAAATTATTCTACATTCCATGCAAAAAGTTGTGGAAAGGTTTAACCCTCTACAATTTAACTATAAGTTACACAGAGAGAAATTGCTTTTCTGGAGGCAAAATAAAGAGAAACACAGGAATTATGACTAGGAAAAAGAATAATTAAAAAAGACCAAGTACTTTATTCCTTCTCAGGCTCTTTCATCTTAACTGACATTTTAAAAAATAGCCAATCTTAAGACTATGATTTATTAAAACCTTAAAAGTTTTAAGACTTGCCTTTTTTTTAAAGCTTTGTCAGATTTTAAACTTCCATGAGATTCTGCTCCGAGTCCTTTGAGAATTAATAAGCAAAAGGTTGCAGTTGCAGACAGAGACACATTTTTCACGCTTCCCTCCCTCCCAGTGACTTGTTTTCCATGTTCAGCCTCTGCAGAATGAAAGGAGAAAAAAATTGCAGCCAGCAATGTCAGTTCATGTTATTGTTCTGTATAGAGAAATGCCTTAGCCAGCATTTATATGAAGCTTTGTAGAGTGTAATAAAAAACCCGATTGAATCTCTTATTACTTCCTTACTTTACTTGGTTATTTTCCCAAGTTCAGACAAAAGGCTGAGATTCATCTGACTTAATGCTGAAGTACATGAAACTTAAATTTCTCACTAAGCTATTTGTCTAGGTTGGCCCCACAGTCCCATCTCCCCATAGATGGTGTTTTGCCCCCTTCTGAGACTGCTGGGCTGACTTGCATTGTGAAGGGCCATCTTTGTTTGGGTGTAAAGGACCATCCAGCTGACCAGCCTAACTGGTGCCTACAGTTTGAATGGCTAGAGTTTGGTCTGATTTATTCTTCTATGAGTTCAGCTTAGGAAAGCTCAGGGGGCAGAGTACCTGAAAAGACTGCAATGTTGGTCACAAAAGCATCCTCTCTCTTACAAATTTCCAAGGACATGATCATTATGGTATTTCCTATCCTTGACATGATTTTTCCTGGTCCTGTTTATTTACATAGAAATGTATTTCTCATGTACATATACATACATACATATATACACATATATTTAGGTCTTATTGAATACAAAAAATAAATAGAGGAAAAGATTTTGATTAAAAAATCATGAAAGAATTGAGCTGGTCATTGGTCTGTGATTCATTAAGTCTGTCTCTATAAAAATGAGTTGAAACAAATTTCCTGGTATGAATAAATTCCCAAAGTCTCATGAATTTTAGTATGAATGTTTCTGAATGCCTTAAAATTCATATGGGAAATGAATTAATCATTCTTCCTTATTTTCTTGTTTACAAAGTCTTCCTTCTCATCCAATCAAAGGGAGGGCTACACACTGGGTTACTAGCTATGCTCAGTGAATTCTGAGTAGCGCCCATCAGCTGAGAGTTTGTCACAGAAAATATTTGTTAGAACGTTCAGTATGCAGAATACATTAGAATGAAATCAGAATTTATTTGCAAGTGATTCAGTGACTGCAGAAATGTCTGCATTTATGAGTAGTTTAACAGTCTCCACACATATTCATGGTTTATACTGGGCACATCTGTCATTTAATTAAAAAAAGGAAATATGAATTAACAATATGGATTTGAGCAAGCCACGTGGATTTTGGTAAGGTTGTAGCAGACATGACAGCCCTCTGCACATTGTTTGAGCATGTAACTTATCTGAGGAATGTGGACAAACTCTGACATTATTTTTACTACTATATGACCAGATTTTGCAATCCTTACAAATGCACACTGTATTAAAGCCCAAGAAAACTGCATGTATGTTTTTGTTGGTATGGGACAGGGTAAAGTACAGAAGAAGAGACTCATGTGTACTTTGGTGTTCATGCATATTAATGAATATATATGCATATTTATCTTTTTTGTATTACATATTATATTCCAGTACAGTACAGGGTGTGTATTATTCTATGGTAATACATTTTCACTGATTGCACAGCATTTTTCTTCTCTGCTTGAGAGTGTACTGTATGACACACATTTACTTCAAGAGAAATCTGGAGTTCACATAGTCTGAAAGTATCTTGAGGAGATTTTGTCCTACCTATGTTGTAATCTGAAATCAAAAGTCTTTCACAAGTCAGTTAGGTAGGAAGGAGTGAAAGAAATGTCTTCATTCTCTTACTCTCTTTTATAATATTTGCTCATCACTTGGATATTATGAAGTATCGTGACTATGCAGATTTTACTTAATACTTTCAATTCTTTTTCTACAGTTACTACAATGATATTATTGATACTGACATTATTGATAAATTTGTATAAACCAAATCTTGATCTGATAATGCAGGACTCTCCTATCTGGTGATCCAATTCCAGCTGACTACCCCTTCTTTATGCATGAATGCCAGCGTGTGCAAGTGCCTTCCATATGTGCTTCAACATTTATAGGTCAGGGCTGACCTTTGGATAGTCTGGGAAGGCACCTGGTATCTGACAACACGATCAGGACTCAGAGCACAATTGAACTGCTGTGAGATTAGCATTAGTTCTGCAGTTAGACTGTAATTACATGGCTGATTTGTGATGGAAATTACTGGTTTCACTGCAGGGTCCTGCAGCCACTTGGGACCACATTCATAGGGTTAAGATACAATTTAGTTTCCTTATACATCCTTTCTGTGTGTATCCAACCTCCCAAAGTCATTTTTCTGTGGTGGATTATTTGAAGGACATTACTTGACCACAGCATGTACACGTTCCATATGATCAAATAATGGACATTCTGTGAGCAGTTTTTTGGAGGGCCAAAATCCCTGTTGGCACAGCTGCATGGAGTCACTAGTGTTGAACCAGCAGGACAGCCAACCCCAGCCCTTGTTTAGTGATTTGACAGGCCACCTCACCATGAGGACACTCTATCATTTCCAGGGACATGAATTTGGAACAGACAGTTATTCCAGCGGCATGAGATCGACAATTTGGTTTTTAAAGAGTTACCACATAATGCTAAACTAGTATCTTGCCTTAATGTGAAATCTTGATGCAGTGTATCTCATGATCTATTAATCTGGGGAAAAATGTAAACCAAAAGATAATAAACATAAACAGCGATTAAACCACAAAAATTCCTCAGAGTAAATGATCGTATAATTAAACTTTAACTTCACAATGCGGATTCTTTTAGTGCATAATGGAAATTGTGTAAGATGCTTTGGCAATATGTTTGACATTAACTGAAAGCAAGCAATTTTAGGAACTAGGATCTGATCTTTTTCTTATTGATATCATTTGCACAGCTTCTGCAGCTGTGTCTGTACTACAGCTTCTTTGTGGTGTGCTTCACAGACACTCCTGGAGAGTCCCTCCCTGTGTCCTGGCACCATGCTGGAAGGACATGGGCCTGCATACCATGCCTCTCCTACTCTGAGATCATTTCAAGTGAAACCCAAGCATATGAGAATCTGCAGGGTGATGGGCTGCAGAAGACAGGGATGTGGTGCACCAGGGGGCTGCCCAGCAGATGTTCCCACAGCTGGCATCCCCTCCTGGGGGTGTGAGTGGCCATATCGAGTTCAACCAGAGGCCCATGTAGGCTACTTGTCTGCTCAAAGTGCTGGGAGGAGTATAAAAGAAGGGCAAGCACATAGTGTTTGTGTCAGACAACCTCCTATGTGTCTGCAGACTGCTCTCTAATAAGACTGGATGACATTTTGAAGCCTCCTTCATCTTGCTCTCTGCACAAGGCTTTCTAGACATCTTAGTCAAAAGAAATATTTTTATAGTTCACACTTCCTATACTCACGTTGCCACTCTGGGGCACAACCATCACAGCAGCTGTGGTCCAACACCATTTTCATGGCAGCGGAGATCAGGCAGGAGCCTCCTCCCAAGGATGCTGCTGCACACCTGAGACTCAGCTAGGAAGACATCTCTGATTTTTCTTCCTTGTCCTAGTCCCAGATGATGGCCTGAGCCCGTATGAAGTACATGGGCAGTCTTAGAACCAGAAAAAACACTCCTGGTAGGACTGTATCTGCTGCGACTGCACTGCAGGTAGGCTTGCTCTTGGCTCTGTATTTAAGAGTAAAATAAAATAGAATACACATTGATGATAAGTGAAGAAAGACAGAGAAAACAGGAGACAGGCCCTCACTGGAGAACTCTAGGGACAGACTGCCTTGACCATGTGAGCTAAGAACTATCAGCAGCCATAGCCAGCACGAACTAAACATTGGTTCCATAGTACTGAATGACTGCATAAGCAAAAATAATAACAGAATTTAGAAATACATAAAAATACATAAATTTAAAAATAATGTATCACAGCTCTTTGCCGTGCTCTGGAATGAGGCTGCTTGAGAAAACTGGGATTTTTGGGATTTATTAGGGGTTACAGGGTTGCCAAGCTGTGTTTCCCAGAGCATTTGACAATAGCCTCTGGAGAGCTGGCAGGTCACATGCTAATGGCTCCTCTTCATTCTTCCCAGCCATGAAATTACAGCCACAAGAATCAAGAGTTATATTCAGCACATTCTTTGCATAGTAGCTCCTCATACTCTTTCCATAGTGAGGAGAGGCAATTTCTACAGAGACTTTGTGACTGAGAGTAGCATCCAGAAGATCTCTGCCCATGAGGACAACCTGGGTTTAAACTTATGGACCAACCTGAGAAAAATTCTGGAAACTTGCTTAATGCTTGTAGAAGTTTATGTGACAGGCACTTAGGCAGTAGGCGTTTCCCAGCAACAGGAAATTATCGATTTGTGAAGACAGCTCCTTCTGAATGAAACTAAGAAAGACTTTTTTTCTGTGATAAGAAATGAATGTACAAAAAAAAATTTTTATTAAGATTCTTCTACTTTCTATTCAAACCTGATATTAAGTACTGCTGGACTCCTTATAGCATGGGCATAGGAACAAAGGGCACTCACTCTGCAGTTCAAAATCCAGGATTTGTCCAAAAATGGCTTAGAACTTTTGATAGTTGATACTCAGTGTGACTGGTCAGCACACACAGCAAACTGCTGGCAGAGAGTGCCAGCAAGCTGAACTTGTTTCACCCCCTTGCTATTGTCACTCATTTGAGAAATACCTTATTTTTGGAAATCACCTCATGTTTAAAAATAACAATTGACAATCAGCCAGGAAACAAGAAAAATCCAAATTTTATGTAAGTGTTTTTAATAATTGAAGTAAAAGCCAGGTAAAACTCTCTTTCAAATTTATCTGATTCCATTTTAAAAACTCTCAGATTATATATCTTTATGGCCCAGGTTTAAATCAAATTACCAATGTCATTGATCACAGAGGTAGAGTTTTGGAGTTCTAATTAAACCCAAAGTAAAAAACTTGTAAAAATTCCTTAAGTAATTGACACACTCCTGATTTTCAGCCACAGATAGCTGATGATCTCTGATTCTAGCAACTCATACTACATGGCATGGTCCAGTATTCAAACAGGTTAACATTATGTTGGTAAAATTTAGAGATAGGAGTAGTCAGCCCTCTGCAAAAAATCTTATTTTGGAGAATACCCCTTTATCAGATGCTTTTCTCAGTGTGAGTGGATACTTCTGGGAATATTCTGTGAGAACCCTGAGTCACTGTCAATGCTCTCAGAGCCTGGAAATGGCTATTTCAGACGCTTGGCCCATGGTTCCACACACTGTAGAGCATTACCTTTTCTCCTCTTCTGAGGAGAAGCTGAATTCCTTCTTTCTGCTGCACTGCTTAACTGTTTTCTGGCTAACATATGCATACAAAGGACCAGTTACTGGTGAGAATGTGGACCTGGAGGAAGCTTTAGAGACATCTCTTCTTGAGGAGAAGTTGCAGCAGCACCAGGGGCACCTCAGAGCTGTGTTCAGCTGAGAAGCTGCTGCTTGTGCTTCTGGGGCTGCAAAGTGGCTTGTCCTGTATTTAACTCGGGAAGGAGACAACAGGGAATGTGTCTGCTCTGTATGAAAGGCTGACTGCACCAGGCAAGGGAGTCAGGACATTTCATGAGAAGGTAACAAGAAGTTAAAAGCTGAGAAGAGGCTGCACTTTTTCATATGACAGGGAACGAATTTGTGGACATAGCTGCACTGCAGTCTTAGCACTCAGGGGCTAAAAGGACAGAAATGGGACTAGAAGGATTTTTTTAGGGGAAATTTGAAGAGAAACTTAAAATACCAATCTTTCAGAAAAAAAGAAAACATTTTGGTGAAATAGAAAATGTTCTTGCACTTTTCTCCCTCATTTGTTTGGTATTTTCCCCTTCAGAGACTGCATCCCAGATTAGCAGGGTTGCTAGTCAGAGCAGGTGCAAAGGGTGGTGTGTCTTATTTTCCCACAACAATATTTCCTAAAATTCAGAGTAAGTTTATGACATTTCACTAAACCAAATATGTGGTAAAAAAAGGTAAAAATGGTACATCAGTCTGATTGAATACTTACTGATACTATGAGTCTGAAAAAATCCATGCATTGCTCTAGCCACAGCTTGAGCTGTGAACAGTTTATCTTTCCATTTATAGGAAAGGTCAAGAAAAGTTTGAGACACCTTTCCAAGAGACAGCTTTTCTTCTACTTCCCTGCCACAACATTTGTCCGGATGCCCAAGTGTAGGGGCTGCTGAAAGGAAGCTCCCCTGTCAGTCCATTATGTCTGGGCTGTGCTGTGCCCCAGAGCCCATATTTGCAACTCAGGCATGCTGTAAAGTATTTCCCTAGGCTTTGGTGAGGGGGAAGAAGAAGGATGTAGAGGGGTGGGACAGTCATAAGCCAGATTTTGGGACAGACCCGTCTCCTTGGGCACTGATAATGGATGGAAGTGGTCTGCACATTATGCTTTTTTTTTTTTTGGAGTTTATCAAGCATTATCTAGAGGATAGGATAAAATTATCTGTTCAACAGTCTCAAAATGCTCCCAGGAAAAGAAAGCAATATTTCTATCTTACAGTGTTAGTCACAGGATACTGCAAAGCAGCCGTCATTTCACACTCCTGCTGGCCATTTCTGGGCTTTGTAAGCACATATGCCCCATTTGGAGCAGCATTATCTCTATGCTGCTGTTTAAGAAAAGAGGCATAAAAATGGGAGACATCCCAGCCCAGTGGAGTCCTTGCAATGAGGGAAACTCTGACAGAGACTGTTCAAATGAAAAGAACTAAACAGTTCAGCTGATCTCTTCCATTTGTATGAGGTTTAGGTACCAGTTGCTATGGCAGTAAACTGTATCAAATCATGTCCTTTTTAGATCTGCAGAATTCTTTTGTATTTCAGTAACACAGAGTGTGTTTGTAGTTAGTGCCAGGCATGTTTTGGGTTTATTTTGTTTTGTAGCTCGCCAGTGTCCCATTTAAGCTTTATTTTATATTGGCTGAAGATTTCACCAGGTATTTAATTTCTAAGTTGTTTCTGCCTTTGAAATGGCCAGATTTTAAAAGATAAGTTTTTTACATGTAAAGCATTTTAACCAGTTTCATTTTGACTCATTCAAAATATCCATGGAATAAGATATGACTCTATAAAGCTTCCAAAACCTGAACTTTTTCAGTAGCTATTTTAACTACCAAAAGAGTTGAATATATTAATTCAGCCATATGCATTTTTAAGCACAGTTTCTTCAGTTTTTGCTAAAATGCTGTTCCCACAAAGTTCATTCTGAGTGGTTGTAAAGATATTCTTTGGGAATTTGCAGGAATCAGTCCAACATGAATGTTTTTAATGATTTTTTATAAAATTAATTATATCTTATAGTCATTCACCCTTTACTGCCTCCCACTTTGCAGAATAGTTATTAGGCTCTCACTGAGAACTGGTCTCTTAGAAACACCACAAAGAAAATAAGGAAGGAGGGCCAGCAACAGAATGCTTGAAGATAACCGTGCTGAGGATGCTGAAAAAGAAATCAGCAAGATAGGAAACAAGGGGATTTGGAGGTCAGCAGAGCGGGAGTGAGCAGGAAATGGAGGGAGGAACTGAGTGTCAGAAGCAGCTGATAGATTCATTGCCCTGCATTTTCTTAGGATAATACTTCCTCAATTGCTATCAACAGCTGAGGTTGCATTGCCTTGCATCTTAAATCTCCTGTCTGTGTACCTGACAAACCCTGCCCAGTGACTCTCACATACATTCTTTCTGCATGTCTTAAGCAGTCAAAAATCCTCATTGTTCTGTAATATGGATGTAAAAACATCCAGGGACTAAAGGAGGAGAAATACTTGCTCCACTAGTGACATCTAGGAAACACAAGTATTTGCTAAAATAAGACCTGATTTATTGCAGAAGACTTCTATAAAAGACTGGCCACCTGAAGTTTAATTTTCCTTCTTTCACATATAATTATATCAGAAAGAATATGAATCTTTCTGAAAGAAGGGAAATGGTGAAGGTTTATCTGTGGGTTACTTCATTGCAAATATGAAAGACTTTTCACATTTTAGAGAAATAAAGTTTATTTAAAAACCAGACTTAAAAGACTGTATTTTATTAGAAAATTAACAATGAACAAAGGGTTGAATAAATACAGCAAGTGAATGTTTTAGAACATATTAAGTGAATAATTTGCTAAAACTGGTCATCTGCTAGTGGGTAGAAAATGAAAAGCAAGTTTTCAATTTTACAACATAAACACAGTTTATTCACATTTTATGCACACAGGCAGTGTAAAAAACAGGTATATATATTTATTTGGCACTATATTTATAAAATTAATTTTTCAGAAACTGCTTAGACTGGATCTCATTAAATAGCCTCCCTTGCTGTTTGCTGTGCGATACACAGACTGTAACATTTTCTAGCAGCTGGTCAAAAGGAGGGTTTAGAGGTTTAATCAGTATTTGTTAACCATGGCAAATACCAGCTGTATGTGCTGAACTAAAAGGAGCAAAAACCTTAGAGCAACCGATGCCATATTTGCAAATGTGGTACCACCACTCTAATGGTGGCCTTTTGCTTTATTAATGATCCATAAGTAGCTTTTGTAGGCCATTGGCACATCCCTCTGACTGACAGAACAGGGTTTGAGGAGCCCCTTGTCCCTCTGCATGTGGCCCCTGGTCCCTGCTCCCACAGTGTGTTTGCCCCAGGGTGCACTGTTTTCCCTATGAGGGGTCGTGTCCTCATGCTGTCTGTCTCAGGTGCTGATATTAAGCAACTTATGAATGTGTAAAATGTGACCCAAATGTGTAATCCTGTGAGAATGTTCCCAGGTTAACTTGGCAAAATGCATTTTTCATAAATGCATGTTGATTGGCGTTTCTTTTATTGCCTTTTTAAATTGCTATTAATAGAAACCAAGAGTAGCTATTCCACTGCCTTCGCTAGCAGGCTGCTGGGAGTGTAATTGCTCAGGATGTCTGCTTACACTTCTAATGTATTGTCACAAACTCAGCTTCCTATAATCCTCTGCAGTTACTGGGTGTTTCAAAACTTACTGGAAATGATGATAAATACTAAAGAGATCCTTGTCTGGCTCTTTTGAAGTCCATACATGGGAATGGTCTGATTTTTTTGTTATTAAATCTTCATTTGGAATCTGCTGCTTAGCATCCTCTTTAGAAATGGCTATAATGGTATGCAAAATATTTTATCATATATATAAATCTGTCTTTCCCCCAAAGAAGGCCAGAAATATTTCAGTACTCCTGCCCTCTGTGCTAAAACCATTGTTAGGAACTTTTTGCTTTAGTTATGCTTAAATATTTTTTGTCATTAATCTTTTTTTTCCTATAGATATTATCACGTCCTGTTTCCTGCCTTATTCAGTTCCCACTGTACAATGATATTTGACACTGTCGACTTTCTTGATTTCCCATTTGTTTTAATAATTTATTTTACATTTTTTTGTCTAATATTTTTTTTTAAATACAGAACATTGTCTCTCTTGGCTGAAGATTGCTAACACTCAAGTGTTCTTAAATTCTCAATTAGCATATGTATTTTTATCTCCAAAAGAAAATGTGGGCTTGGTGGAAGTAGTAGTGTTTTAAGATTCATAGCCATGTGATCAGACCAGACAATCGGAAAGACACACTTTGGCCTTGCAAGCAGTAGGAAAATTCAGGAGTACTGCACTTGGATCGTGAATATAGAGTTGCATATTTGCTTCCTAAGCTTGCATGGATAACATTCCTCTACAGCTGTTCTAGTAAAGGAGGCTGAACCTTGTCCAGAAATTTCATGCCTGCACTGCTTTGAAGTGTAGCTTGTCAGTAAAGGATTTCTGTTAAGTGTTTCAGACATAAAACCTTCTGTAGACCTGTGCAAAGTGCTTGTGTGACCTTTGTTTTATTTCTTTCCCTTTTGAAAATACGTTTTTATAACTCTTAACCTGAAAACAGAATTTTTTACTTTTCAAGAAGGAACACTATTGATCTTTGGAGGCTGGATGACTACAACATCATTTTTCTCAGCTATGCTCCAGTACTACAGAGCTGAGTATGAGAATGTCAAAGGATGTCAAAGAAAAGTGGCAATTGTCTAGTCCAGAACAAATTAAGGACTCATCTTTTGATAAGCATGCTGAAAGGCTATTTCATACGTCTTCATGCCACAGAATGCTGTGGATAAAAATGTTATAGACCTGTTCAAACTAAGATTGGATAGATTCAGGGCATACAAGTCTAATGAGGGATATTAGATAGAATGAAACCATCTCTCATTCACAGAGAGGCTGAACACTGGGAATAGCCCAGAGAAAGCACCACTTTCTGCTTATCCTATCTGGGTGGGGTTTCCTGGGCATCCACTGCTGGGCACTTCTGGAGGCTCATGCTGGAGTAGATTGACTTTTGGTCTGACCCACATGGATGCCCTGTGCAATTAATCCTGTTTGAGTCAACAGAAATAGTAGAACAATTTGGACTGGCAGTGAGGCTTGACCAGCATGGGGTTTGGTTGAAGTATTTATAATTCTGATAAACCAAGACTGAAATTGAAGAATAAAGGAAACAATAACTCTTCCCTTGCTTCTTCTTATTGTGGTTTCATTCCTTTGTTTCTTGATGTGGATTCCAGAAAATTAATTGAGCATTAAGACCCAAAGAGCAGTACTTTTGGGGCTGATTATTGCATGCCTCAGCTGCTGTAATAAAGTATGAGTTAATGACTTTAACCACCTGAAAAGTACAACAATTTCCCTGTAAATTTAGTGCCTGGAGTTACTTATTGTCTGATCACTTAGCGTGTAGCTCAGGAAAAAGGAAGAATTGAAAAAGCAAAAACTTACTGCTGTTGCATTTAAGAAGTGTTAAATAAAAATATGTTTAAAAATAAATCCACATTCTTGTACTTCCTGGACATTATTGTCCTGTGCGTGACGTACCTGGCAGTGAGTCAGCCCATTGCATTCACGTCTGAAGTTTGGGAGCTGTTTCATAACTAAAGAGAAACCTGTGACCAATCTGTAAAGTCAGCCAGGCCAGAACCTGGCATACTGGCAGAACCCATACATTATAATCCTGGTGTTAGGCCAGGCTTGCCTAGTAGAGGGAATGCTATTGAACTGAATTTTGAGCATGCTGTGGGTGTGCTTCTTGTAGATCAGTCAGTGCAATCAGTAACTTTTCCTCTCAGCTCCATTTGCAGGAAATGAGCAAAAATCCTGTCTGTTTTGAATGCTTTTCTATATAAGACAGAAAAAGAGGTAAGCTGAAATACAGTGCTCCTCATGTTCCTGGAACCATGCATCCCTTACATAAGAGGGCTATGTGGTTTTTCTTATAGACAGCTGCATTTTTAAAACATTGAGTGACTTGTCCAGTGAAAGTTTTAAGATTGTACCTTGAGAGAATCCCAGAAATGTGAGGAACTGAAAGGCCTGCTTTTGGATTACAGCCTCTTCAAGACAAAGACTGTCCTTTCACCATCACAATACTTGGGGCAATCGTGTCTGCTCCTCTTTGAGACCTGTGCCTGCTGTAATATTGTCTGTAATAAAACAGTATGTGTAATAACAGTAACAACAAAAGGTGGAAGCTCATGGAGACAAAGGATGGTGACTTGCAGTAATTTATGTTGTTTTCCCAGCTTTGTCATACACTTGATATGTGACCTTGAAGAATTTATTTAATCTCTTTCTGTTTTAACATTCCTCCAGAGATGCAGGATAACAGTGCCTAGCAAGGGTGTCAGAAGGCTTAATTCAGAAGTGACTGTGAAGCCTGCCAGCCTCCACAGAGGGTCCATATTTTCAGCATGGCAGAGATGATTGTCCTGGTGGCAAAGGATCCAGGGAGAATGCGAACAGGTCATCAAAACAAGAGGTTTTGTGCTGAAAAATGTAAGATTGACCCTTTCTGTCACCTCCCTATAGACTGAATACAGATAAGGCAAAATGAAGGAATTCCTGTCTGAAGAAACACCACGACAGGAAATATTCCCTTTAAGTAAGCAAAACCTTGAAGCTGAATGGAAGAAAAAGCCAGCCCCGAGGAGACTGGCTATTGCAACTGCTGACTCAAAATATCCTCTGCTTTACACAAGTGGTCTCTACCATTGTCACGGCGCTCAGCCTTCAGCAAGGCTGAAATGAGAGCAGCCACTAGCCAGGACCCAGGCATTGCCAGTCATGCCATTAGTAGGTCCTTCCCCTACTAATGGCTGCAAATTCAACTCTTTCAGCAGCAGCGAGGCCAGGGAATGGGCTGGCGAGCTCCTGAAAGGCAGAGCAGCTGCCAGGCCCCATTATCTCCCAAGGCACGCCTGCAAAGGGAGCTGCTGGGGCTGTGATTTACAGCGTGAGGCTGAATCCCCCGTGTTCTGTGAGGCGCATGGCAGTGGCCAGCAGCACCACCTTGTCCAGGAAGGGCCAGAGCCGGGGTCCTGACTGTGAGGGATTAAACCAATAACAGACTTGGATGTGATACAATCCAAACCTCCTTCTTCCTGGACAAATCTGCAGCTCAGAGGATCTTATTTTAAAGTACCTCTGGGAGATACCGCCCTTCCCTTCTCTGGGTTTATCCTTGCTGCAAAGCCCGGCTGCGTGGTGCCATGTGGACCTGATTGCACTTTCTGGCATGCAGAGCTATGCCTTTCCCGATGAACTTCTGAATCATGTCACCACTGTAAATTTTCTTTTATTACTTTTAAAAAATTTTATTGCAGAAGTCTTATCCTTTTAGTCAGAGGCTCTTGCTCAAAGATACTGCTCTGCAATCACTCAGGGAATCACAGTTCTTCCTCTGAAGAGCACAGACTCTAAAGTCCATGTTTTGTTTATGGACAGCCCCTTCCGAGCACATCTGCCAGAAATGCATATATGAACATGTACCAGATGAGTGAAAAATTGTCACTAGATTAAGAGAGCATTGTACATCATCCAGATGGCTCATTCGCTTCCTCATATAAGTATTAACAAGGAGATGTTGAACCCCTGGTTTCAACTAGCTTGTAACTAAATGCAAACTCTAACATTTGGAGCATTTTTCCATTTTGAAGCCTTTCTTGTAAAATTTTAGGTTTTCAGATCAATGTCTAGAGTATATCCACTCAGAGATACGAGGCAGTGCCAGTGTACTTCGTATGTTGAACAAGTCAGGAAAGGTACGAAGGAAACTGAAGTGGCAACAGTTAGCCACTTGTATTTGGTGAAGAATTCTGCATTTTGTTTAGTTTTTTCATCATGACCCTTCTCAAAAACACTGCTGATTGGAGATGGCTTGGTAAATCTGACAGAAGGGTTTCAGCCAAATTTTATAACATTTGGCATGGTGTTCAGACAAGTGAAATGCATACCACAGAAGGCGTTTTCAGCTGTGGCACCACTGGATGCACTGGCCTTTCATTTCACTGACATGCATGCTATGTGGTGTTGAAATGCTACAAATTTCACTGAGTTTTTTTTTGGCACCTAATCCCCTGGTGAAAGTAAATATGGCATATGAGGGAATCCAGATCAGAAGTTATTTGTGCATTGCTTTACATCACTGCAAGCTTGCTGGATATGTTTTGCAAACTCCAAAAAGAGAAAAAGTCACTATTTTAAAATCTACTCCATACTGGTATACTTTTCAATAATGACAAGGATGAAATTTCAGTTTATGATTTTAGGTAATGAGTGCATTTAATCACTGTAGTTGCAGGAATAAATACCAGACTAAGAAGGTGGTCAGACAAGAGAATCAAGAGAAATATTCTGATTTACTATCTGCTGGACCTTGTAGCTATTTGAGGGAAAAATGGCCCAAATGAATTAAGCAAATAAAGCCTTTCATATGAGCAAGATGACTATTTCAAGAAAACTGTTCTATCCCAGAGCAGGCCCATTACATTTTCTTGCTTTTACATTTTTTACATTAGTCTCAAAATTTATTTAATAAAGATACCTTTAAGGGTTCTGTTTATCATTAGTAAAAAGTAAATAAAATAAACTAGAAGTTCAAGAGAGAGTGGAGGCTGTATGACTTTTGAAAGCTACCTGACACAGAGCTAGAAGTTTTCCTGCAAAAAACCTGACCTGAAACTGATCAAAATGGAGAAGTTCCAGCCTTATTGAATATTCGCACAGAAGACCATTTAAATGCCAAAAACTTTCTGCTTCTGAAATGCAACCATCCTTATTATCTGGAAAATGAAGAGACTGTAAAAGTGAGAGATGAGTAAAAGCCCTTGAAAGTGTTTTGTTTTTTTTTAATGAAAGAAAAAAAATAAAAGAAGTCCTCACTCAGTCTTACTTATGCAAACCAGATTTTATTTTGTGAACTTTGAAATGAGTGCCCATTCATTTTTTCCAAGAGCCCTCTTTGGGCTCCTCCACCAATGGTGTTAAACAGAAATTTTATCTGTTCAGCAAATAGTCTTCCTATCTCTTTGGTAAAGAATGAAGCTTCTTTGCTTTGGGACAAGATATTTCCAGTCTATTTCAAGGTCTGAAGTGTCTTCAAACCCCTGACTCGTTTGTAGAATCTAAATACATTCTCCTGGATCTTCTTTTGGCAGGTTTAATCATTACCTGGCTGAGTTCCAGGGCTAAGTATGTGGGGTTATAGAATTCATTTGATATCTTGAACCTGGGGAGTTTCATTACCTGACTATCACTGTGGTTGAAAAAACTGTACAAGTTCTAAAATTTAATTTCATGCTCCATTCGTTTTTGTGTCATTGCTTGTTCTGTGACAGACCTGGAAGTCTGTCTGCCCTTCCCTCCACATAAACATGTAGAAAGACAGCAATGTTTAGATAGAAATTTTAATCCCAACTTTCCAGTATCTGCTGAAAAACTTTGCATTAATTGCAGCTTTGCCCATCTCAATTATCAAGAAAGCAGTAGGTAGCAGAGGATATTAGAGCACTCTCTCAGGGTGTGAAAGATGTTCAAAAGAATAATAAGAAGGCTTTCCCACTTTTAACCATAACACAGCAGAGGGCAACAAATGTAGCCAAGGTTATACCAATCAATATTCATTTAATTATTATTTAATTATTGAACATTCCTGTCTGAAGCTAACCAATCAGATTACAGACTCTTGTCAAAAGCTAGATGGATAAGTTTCCCTCTGGATGGATGCATTGTGCCTAAAACAAGCAGTAATTCAGACAAAGGGACATACATCATTTTTAATTGACGAAGGCTGGCCCCTCAACACAATTATTCGAAGCCTAGTGCCAACTAATGAATCTGCAGTGCAGCACCAATGTAGCACTTTGGCTTGAAGTTAGCTCTTCTAAACTACCATTTAATTGTTTCAGTTCGTATAATTTGGATTTATGAATAAACATGCATTTTCCTTGGGGCTTTTCTAAACCTTTCTTGCTGTGGTGAGCAAAGTAAAACTTCAATTTTTGTTTTGACTGAAGCACTGCTGATTTTCTAAATTCTAATAAGAATTTCTCAGGGTAACATCACTGTCACTACATGGACTCTGCTAAAATCTGTGATTAAAAGTGCAAATGGAAAATATGATTCAATGTGCTGCTTTTCCTAAAGTCCCTGCTGCTTCTACAAGTTCTTAATTTAAATACCATTAGTTTTATTTGAAAACAGTTCTGTCCAGAAATATAGTGTAGAACAACATACAGTAATCTTTGCCAGCTAAATGTCTTTATCAAAATTTTTAATTAACTTTAATTAACTAACAAGAATTCAACAGAATTTCAGATTACCCCTTAGTTGATTTTTTCATTATTTTTGCTACTTTTCTATTTTTTTGTATTTTTATTGCCCTCTTTGAAAATTCTGTACCTGACAAATAACCTATAAATCCAAAATGGTAAGACTAATTTTAAAGATATAAGCTGTCCTGGACTGTGTGTGCAAATACAATTGCTTTGCCCTAAATTGCATGTTAACAGGAGAAGGTATAGAGTAATTAGCTAAGTTTGCAAGTTTCAACTTGAGCATTTTAGGATTTTTTTCCCACATTTTGCAGTTTCTGCTATTAAAAGTAAACAAAGAATGCTTCATTTTGAAAATCTTGTTGTGTAGGAAAAAGCTGCTGATGATTTGGGTCATGCTACTTCCAAGAACATCCAACTCATACACTGGTGTTTCATAAACATAAACAGAGCCATCTGCAATCTTTAGTCCAGGTGAAAAACTTGAAAGCCAATGGGAGCCTCCTTATAAATAGTCAGTGAGAAATTGAACATCAATGAACCGAGCTTTTAAGTCAATCACCTAAGTTTATGAATAGAGTATGGGAAAAAAGAAAGTGTAAATTCTTGTGTACATACCACTGATCACGCTTAAATTATGTTTGGCACGTCTCTAGTTGGAGAGCTGAAACTTGGCTTGTGTTTCTCAAAAACACAAAAAAATATGGAGGAGTTCATCAATTAATTTTTCATATGACAGATGTTGAAGATAACTTGTTGAATTCCTCATATTCCTTTAATAAAATGGTATGGATTTGTAATACAAATATTTGGCAATAAGGAGAGCCATATGAATCAAAAACCTACATATTTTTTTGAGATATTTTTGAGCAAGGCTGTGGATTGGAAAACAGTGGTTTCTGCTGGAAGGACATGGTAACAAGAAAAGTTACAGGCACAGGGAAAGGTGGTTTTTACATAGATTTGAAGATAATTTTGAAGGTCATAAAAGCAGATGTTCAGTCCTGACAGGGTAGGATATCCTAAAAGTAAAATGACTGGTTTCAATTACAAATGCAGACTGTGATTCAGTTAAAATTAGACCACGAGAAACTGCAGCTGTTTGAAGTAGGATAGCCAACTGCATTCCAGCCCATCTGCCAAACTCCAGTGTTGTTTTTTTCAGGGATAAAACAACATATACGTGAGATAAGAGAAGTTATTCAAGATAAGGAGTGACACAGTTCCTTTCCTAATCAGTCATGGCCAGCGCCACTTCGCTGTGGCTGTCATGGTGTGTAATATATCCCTCTTTCCATCACATCCCCAAGACATAGATGTGGGGCCTCTCTTGCCAGGAGAAATGTGGATTTCTCTGTCGAGACTAGCACTGCAAGGTATTTATTGTTGTCCTGAATATTGTGTTATCTAATATGGGTAAACAAGAGCATCACTCAGATGATTGCCCGTCCCAAACGTTTGGGGTGTTTTTTAGTTTATCTTTTTTTTTGCTAGCCTTTGTTTTTTTTTTTATTGTTTGTTTTCATTTTTGTTTATTTTGTTGATTTTTGTTTGATTTTTCATTTGTTTGTTTTTGGCTTATATTGGTTTATTTTAACAGTGTATGGATGATATTCTGGTCACTTAAAGGTTTGTCCTACAAAGACTTCTTAGTCTTTGAGGCATGGATGACTGTATATTTCAGGAATTACACTAGAAATATACATGCTGTGTGTCAAAGGAAAGCTGGTTTTGTGTTTAACTTTATAAGGAGAGTGTTTGCACAGGAGACATTTGTGTGATTTACCAAGGGAGTTCAATCCCTGAACTCACAGAGAATGCATTGCCCAGCTGTTCGGGAATTGCATTGGATCAGCCCTTGCCTTTTCTTCCTTAAGCAGACATTGCTTATGAGCATATGGCTGCAGAAGGGGTCAGTACTTTTGCAATGTATGCTGGGTTTTCCATCTCAGAGTGAGGGAAGAGGCAGTTCTTCCTCTGTTTGGGATGGATCTCCCCAATCAGCTTCAGAGATTTTAGTAAGTGTTACCAAGGAAGCTCAGAGAGTACTCAAGATTCTTAATGACTATGTTGAGAAAAACCACAAAACCCTCAAACATACCTACAATGCAAAGTGCTCTGAAAGTATTTGGGAAGAGGAAGATTTGTGTTACAGCTGGATAGCAGAGAACAGTGCTGAAAGAGAAATAGAGAACAGGAGTGACATCAGCATGGGTAGGGCTCAAATTAAAAAGAGAAAAGACTGTGAGAAGCATATATACTGTGAATAATTTAAGAGTGAGAAAGTGAAGGAGTCAGCATCTTATGAAAAACTGTCTTTTCCATAAATTGATATGTCTTAATGATACTTATTCCAAAGATTATGTATTAAAATACACTTTGATGTGTACACAGGTATGAATGCAGAATGTACAAAAGAATGCAAGACAGTGCTGCTATAAATGCTGTCTGAACATTTGGAGAAGCTTCTGTTCTGCATCTGTGTTCCTCAGCTGGGTTTGTGCAAGAAAGCTAGGTGCCCCTTCAGGTTTCCTGACACTCCTGTAACCATACCAGTGGTAGGGGTGGCACAGCCAGCAGCTGTAAATGCATCTGCAGGAGTGTGCAGGTTGCATCCTCCTACCCTCCCTGACAAGGACAGGTGCTAGCACTCACAGCTCATCGTGGAAGAGTGCCTGACCCCCAAAATGCTGGAAGACAAACCTCAAGCAGGTGTACAAACACAGAGCTGACTACCAGGTTCAAACTGACCACACAAGCAGGACTACTGAATTCAACAATTACAGTAAGGGCAGGTGGAGCTGTAGCTATCAGCCTGGATAAAATTAATGAAAGTACCAACTAGCTAGATTTCTAGATAAAATCCAAATGTGCTTTTTAGACTCCTTCTTGATTATTCCCAAATACAAAGAATTAAAGAAACATTTTCAATTACCTTTTTAAGGATAATTTGAGATGAAGGATCAAGGGCATGTCCAGTCTTTGGGAAAAGTGATGGTGTTTTCAAACAGCTTTGCCTGAGGAAGGAAGCACCTTTCAGTGCACTTGAATATAATATTTAAACAGGTGGTTGTCCATAGGGAGAGGCCAGCCACAAAGTCAGAATTTGGTGCAGTCAGAAGGTTCTGCACTTAGGATGCTTCCTCCAGCCTTGACACAAGTGAATACCTGATACCATTTACTGTAAACTGTCATGTGGTTGTCTGGGGCAGCTGCTGCTTGCTAAACTGTTTACAAGAGCTAACGTGCTCTTTATAAGTTTTGTCTCCAGGTTCTGCAAGACATTTTGTGAAACTTGGAAAAATCACTGGGCTATACCTGGAGTATCATAAAGGTAGCCACTGCTGGATGGGGAATGACAACTCAGCTGCAGGAGTAGGTTTGAGCACTCTACATGCCTGCAAGATTTCAAAGGTAAAACAGACAGACTTTTCAAACTTCTGCTGTATTCCCTCTGTTCTTCCTTTATTATATTTTCTGTTACTTTAATAAAGCTCTTATGATTAATAGCTTGAAAGAATCAGGGTATTAGAGGAAATAAAAATGGAAACACAACACTAATAGGCCCCTCCCTTGTTTCAGTGCTCTGTCTCAAATAAATCAATGCAATCTGAGATCTTTTAAATAATTACCTGGCGTTCCATTTGTTCTCCTGCAAACCCACATGCCAGCCAAATTCTGCCAGACTCATGCCAGGGTGTAACAATACCTGAAATGCTGAAAAAGATTGATGTTAAACTTCCATTGATTGCTGTAAGGTAATGTGTTAAGAATTATCGATACAAAATACATACAGAAGAGAATTAAGCAGAGAAGAAAATCATAAAGACAGATAGAAAGAAGGGAAGGTGCATTTGTGAGTCTGTGCATCCATGTGCCCAGAGTGTTATGGTGGATTAATCTACTAATTCCCAAGAAACTAAACTGATATTGGTGCTTGTTCTTCTCCGCTGTTTTGAAATAATATGTCAGAAACCAGCACCAGAAGAGTTTTCTTTGTGCAGTACCTCCATGTTATATGACATTATATGATATTAATGACACCCAGGAGATATAGATTTTTCTAGTTAAAGAAAATGACATTTTTTTTCTAAGTTTAATCATAAATCCGAAAATGCACGAGATCCAGTTCATCAAAGATAGCTTTGTGCTTGTGGCCCACAGAGCTCCTTGTAGCTTCCCTGCCCAAGGCTCCTTCTGAACTATGAAAGCACAGTTCCCAAAACAAAATATTCTTGGTATGTTCATGGGAATTCAGAAATAGCCACAGATATCTGCAGAAATTTGAGACAGTGATATTTCTTTGCAGAATCTCATAATTGTTTAGGTTTTCCGTTGCCTGGCACAATGTGCATGGCAGCATTAGCAGGGAATAATTGGTATTAAAAGACCTTTCTCTTCTGCTGTACATTTTAGCACTGTTTTCACCCCAGGGATGTGTTTTCAGTGTGAGCAAGGTACATCTCACTGGCTGAAGACTCAGATGAACCTATCTTCTGACTCCTAACCACACATGGTCCAACTTCCAGCACTGCATTGCTTTTCTCAAGTTAATTTGAAGACAAATGTCAGCTTCAACCATCTATTCAACCGTATTTTTGACTGTCTAGAAACGGGATGTATGGTTGCCCCAGGGCTCCCCAGGGCATGGTTTCCAGCCTGCTAATGGAAGGACAGAGATCCTGCATTGCCTGAAGCCTGATGGCAGTGGTGATGGCAGGGATGGATGTCCCCTGTGGTCTCCCAGTGTTCAGCCCAGGTGACCCAGAGTTCAGAAAAGAGAACTGGGGACTGGCTTTATGAGGAGCAAAGCTAGGGCTCTAGGGAAATTTGGCACCAAGTGAATTTTCATAGAATTGTTCAGTGGTTTGGGTTGGGAGGGACCTTTATATATCATCTAGTCAAACCCCTTTGCAGAGACCAGGGACATCTAGAACAAGATCAGATTGCTCAGAACTCCATCAAACCTGACCTTCAGTGTTTCTAGGGGTGGGACAACCACTGCCACTCCGAGCAATCTGAGCCAGTGTTTTGTCACACTTACCATAAAAATTTGCTCCTTATATCTAGTCTGAATCTACTACCTTCTACTTTAAAACCATTACCCAATGTCCTATGGCAACAGGTCCTACTAAAACGTGCATTTCCATTCTTGTCACAGACCCCTTTTCAGTACTGAAAGGCTTCTCTAAGGTTTCTCCAGAGTCTTCTCCAGGCTGAACAATCCCAACTCTCTCCACCTATCTTCATAGGAGAGCTTTATGATCTCTCTGATCATCTTTGTGTCCCTCTTCTGCTCTCCCTATGAGAAAGTGCCCTTAGGTCCTGCCTCACATTCCTCATCCTGACAGGTGAGTGTGTGGGACCGTGATCTCTCCACTCACTTGACTGGAGGCCACTCAGCAGGACAGGGTGCAGGACAGGACAGTCTGCTGGTGGCAGGGTGGGTCAGCAGCACCTGTGTGAGGCAGCGGTGGTGTGGCACCAGTGGGGCCAGCCCTGGCTGAGGCAGGGTGCTGTGAGTGGGCCAGGGTGCTGGGTGCTGTTGCTGGTGCCTGGGTTCAGCTGTCAGCCAGCCTCCCTGCTTTCCTGAAACCAGGTCCAGCAACATCCAAGGTCACCCCAGCACTTGCAAACAGGCTGTCACTGACTGCAGTGGATGCAGGGGATATATTTTTAGCGTGTTGGAGGCAGTCTCCTAGCTACAGCTTGAAGAGCTCATCTGGGCAGGGGCTGGCAGTGCTCAGCCTGCACAAAAGCAAACACTGCTGATGAATCCTGCTGTTCAGGCCAAACCCTGCTCTGGGCTTGCTGCTGTGCTTCCCCTTGCCTCCCCCTTAGCTTGGCTTTCAGGGTTTGGTGGGAACATTGCCCAGGTATTCCTCTGGGTTCCTGGAGTGCAACTAGTGACCGGGGTTGTTTACATCCTCTTCTGAGCTAGAAATGCTCTTTTGTTCAAGTACAGAGATGTACGGTCCTGGCTGTCAGGATAAAAGACCAAATATTGTTTATGTTGCATGTAGTAATCTATCTCACATCTGCCAAAGTCTGGCTTTATGTAAAGATGTGAAAGAACATTCATTAATTCCTCTTTAAGGGCAAGGCTATTAAAAAGTTATTTTAATTTCAGGCATGAATTCAGAATTCCCACTCTTTTTGAAGTTGCTTCTCTTCCTTAAATTGCTATCTGTCTGAGAACTGTTTATGGATAATAAAATGTCTTTAAAGATTCTCTTTTGTTTTGGAAAAACCTTGGAGATAATTTGTCTGGATGTTTCACAGACACTGAATGGCTGTTGTTTGGCTGTTACTAGGATGACTGGAAGTCAGGCAGGGTTACCTAAGTTTTCAACTTTTTTTGTACTATTAAAGCAGACAATGTAACTGCTGCAAAGTGCAGGGCATCCATGTAACTCAAGAAAAGCTGAGCAGCAGAGAAGACTGAGCTTTGAGACTGATCATCTCTTCTTTGGGAGCAAAATATCTGACTGTCTTGAATAAATTGAGTTAATTTCTTTTTTTCCTTCCATATTTCCTTCCTTTTTCTCTTTGAAAAGAACTGCATTTGTTCTCTGAGAGCTGAAGGACTTTTTCCAAGTGTTTACTCTGATACATGGTTCATAGGAACAATGAAACCTCTTGTTCAACTTTCAAGAATGTTCTCCAGGGACCTGCTCCTAACATTATTTTATTTGCCACTTACAATTTCATATTATGCATGCAGAGATATTATCAACATTTATTCAATGGTGGAATAAATTCTGAATTTTCCCTACTGCAAAAACATGGAATAGGTTGACCACAATCTCGGAGAGGCAATGATGTACATGTACCTGTACCATGCTTTTCCAGGCTTTGTATGGAATGGGTACCAGTGTTATAGTCCAAGAAATTTTTTAAAAACTATTCTTCTCTATGGTATCACCATGAGAACTTTACTCTCCAGTTACAAGTACCTCTGTATCTCTAAAAACCATTTTTAGTGTACAGTTGCTATAGAAGAGAATGCAGTATTACTGAAAAAGATGAACAGAATACCTGTTCAACAAAAACTGAACACTGTGATGCACACATTACTACAGCAAAGCTCTAGTATAGGATAAATATGGTTATGCTCTCTTCTCTGAGATTTTTTTTTGTTGGAAATTGACTAGTATAACTCTTATGCTTGTAAGAAGGTATTTTTTCTTATGTGAAGAAGCAATTCCCAAATTTTCTGGGAACTGCTCTAAGGAACACAGGAAGGTCACAGTGCTCCGGCCTTTTTAATACCGTAGCTAATGCTGTAATTTCATATTCTCCCTTTTCCTGAGTAATCCTACCCCTAAGGTCCATGTCTTCCATAGAGTCAGCTGAAGTAAGCAGTAATCTCCCTCGTGACCATGGAGAATTTGAAATCAGTTTGAGACATACAGAATTTTTCTGTGGCATTTCAAATGTTTCTACCTTCTTCTAGGCAACAATGAAGGTGTTGTAGCTGCCACAACCTAATTTTCAGCCAGGTCAGGTCCTCCCAAACTGCAGTGCGTGCACCAGAGTGAAGAAGCACATCATGGACTGTCCTGTCCAGCTGCGAGCTGGACAGCAGTGCTAAGCAACCAAGATGCATTTAGGGAACACCTAAAGCAAGCAATGAATTATAATTCATATGTCACTGGATAATATAGCATTGGTGCTGGAGTGCATGTGGGCTAGTAAACCTTTGCTGGAATGGCTGGACTGTAAAAAGATGATAAGGGCCAAGAGACCAACTTCTTCCCTTGTTGAAGTTTTCAGATTAAGGCTTCCCGGAGGGGCAGACTTCTCTTTTAGCACGAGTCATTACTGAATGGAAGGAGGAGCATGAATTTTTATGGCCTGTGTTATTAAGCAAGTATATCTAGAAGATCTAACAGCTCTTTTTGGATTTCAAATCCATGAAAACCTATGCAGTGTCATAAGATCCTCCCTGCTAACAGCACAGCCTTTTCCCTTTGGTTTAAAAGGCAGCAATCAGTTGCTACTTGCTGGCTGAAATGCATTGTTTACTTGTCTCTAGAGGTATGCAATTGATGTCTTATTGTGCTTTGTTAATTTTCTTTCCTTTTCATACTCTCACATACCTTTTTTTCCTGAATTCTTTTATAGCTTCACTAAGTGCTACCTCTTCTGGGAAATAACCCTGTGTTTGAGCTTCAGCTGTTCAAGGTGTTGAGAGCTCTGGACCATCTCCAAAGCTCTTAAGAGAATGGTCAGCTTTAGCTGTATGAGCAGTCTGGGCTGAGAGGCACTGTGGTTTTAAATGGAGCCCTTGGAGCATAGCAACCACTTTGAGAGAAATCAATTGATTTAAACATATAAAATGTCACTATTTTGACCATTATGTATTGATGGTTCCCTTAGAATATCCCTGAAGCATTAGGGCAGCCATTGAGCACTTGTTAACACCCTATTGAATACCTAGGACTCTGAAGGGGTTTGTAGAAAACAGAAAATGAGAGAGGAAAAAAGGTCTTGTTAAATAAGTCTGTATTCTGACTTTTTTCAGAAAAAAAGAAAACCTCAGACTTTGGATGTTTATCGCCTTTTAGAGATCTACAGAAATCAATATGCAAGCTAAAAGATAAAAAGATATAACAAAACAAGAAGAGGGGAATAAAGAATGTTTGAAAAGAAACAGCAGTGCCTGGCCTGATGTATTTGCGCAAGAGCTGATGTTAGGAATTTCCATGTAGAATAAGCAAAATAAAATGTCATCTCATGGTTTAAATACTGCCAGATGATTCAATATACTTTTCACAGCATTCTTTCACCATGTGATGTTCTCTTATGTTTGTTGAAGTCAGGAAATGAGAAACTGCTTGAAAGGGAAAGGTTAGGCTTCATGTCACTGTATAATATATGCCCACAAGCCTATTATATTAACAGAGCTGCTTAAGATAGTTCAGAATAGAAGATGGAGTTAATTTCTACCGCAGTATATTCTCACTGTGATCTGCTGACAGAAATCAGTGTATTGTGCACTTGTTAAATTAAGTTTCACAAGGAATAGGACTGATGAAATGATATCTTTCTTGGGGAAGTTGACATTGGAAAAAAAAGGTTTTAGCTTGAAGGAGGATGAAAACTCAGTCTTACACATGTTCATTCCAGCAGTCTATTAAAGAAGATATGTTGATTTGAGTAAATTAAAACATTTTATGTCAATATTTGTAGACCTTTCATTTAGATTCTTACTCTTATTTATAGTTTCTACTATAGGTACTTTGAAGTTCTGAAAGACTGTTTGAACCAAAGATGAATTTTTATACTAATAATGTTGAAACTGAAAATTTTGATTGTCTTTTAAATAGACTTTGGAGTAATTTGAGAGAAAATACTTTTTGCAGCACATGTTTTTCTTTTCAAAGTACAACTGTTTCCTAAAGGAAAAATACTTTGTCTGAAAAACAGACAAATGAATTAAGCAATACATGTTTTAATTACCTAGATGTTTACATTCTCTGTAGTTTCCCAGACTTGAAGGAAACTATTAAAGTGAGGGTTGATGGGATTGTCTGTTCTACTCATACTCATAAAACTCAAATATTGAGGTCTGGTGAGATGTCAGCCTAGTTCAGATATTCTCCTGCTTGCCATGTTAGAGATTTTGTTCATGACCAGGGGCACATACAAGGCATTAACGTATCAATGTCACACAAAGCCTGCACCATATGTGGAAGGGGCTCGGAGGGGAAGAAAGGATTTTTCACTGGTTGTATTTTTTCAATTCATATGGTTGACTGTCACTGTAGATAGGAAAATACAATGAAATTTTGCCCTTTCTAATCCCTATCCTAATTGATATAAGAAAATGGTGTATTTTTCATAAATCTGGTAATGTTTTCAGTTATTTCTGAGTTTGGCAACAGTTCTATTTCCCTTCTCTAAATTAGAAAGGGTCAATACATAGTGCCTCTTTCTTGCTCCTATGGCTTTAACATGTAATTCAAGAATTAAATGTTTTACATGCATCTAACAGGAAAAACTTTAAAAGCACATGAATGGTCTCTACCATTTGTGAACATGAGGTGGAAAATAGCAATGAATAATAACTTAAAGGCTTAATAGGATTTAAAAATCAGTTGAGTCTGGCATAATATATGCAATCATTTGGAGGCAATTCATTTTTTAACAAATCCTGCCAATATGTTCATTCATCCACCTCGCTGCTGCGTTGGTGTTGCTGTAGCTGCCAAGGCAGAGGCTGCTCGTGGCTGCTCTCCCCGTCCTTGGCAGCCCTTGCTGCACAGCGTGGGCCTGTGCACCCCATTCAGGCAGGCACCCCTGCCCTCTGCCATCATCCTGCCTGGGGTTTCCCCCTTGTTGAGCTGCCAAGTCCCTCTGTCCTGAAAACTTCCCTCTGCCAGCCCCCGACCCTGCAGAGGAGCTACACTGGATTCAAACCTGGGGAGTTCAGGGCTCTCAGTGTGCTACAGGATGGTCTGCTGAAACCTGCTGAGAGCTGGTAAATAGCCCTCAGTGCGTGCTTCACCAAGTAAAGAATACCTCCTTTCCCTGAATAGGATCCATAAGCTTTGCTACATGGCAAGAAAGCAAATCAGGGCTAGAAATGGGAATTTGCTCATCTGGAGTAATCCATATTTATTTCTTTTTACCTCTTTTCTATTACATTATTTACATCTATGCAAATATTCTATTCTGGATATGTACCTGCATTTATCAGATTTCTTCTGTGATTTGGCAAGGATATGTGCTTACAATTTCTGTACTGATATGAAAAATGTGTTCTGTACACTAAAATAACAAGGTAGTTCAGGTGCTTTCGTGTGAAGGCCCATAACCCAAGAAGACCAACAAGATGTGTTTCTAGGAGCATTTCAGTTCAACACACTCCATTTCACTCCTCAGAGGGAGCTGGAAATGTGCAGTTGCAGTCCTGGATCTCTCTTTTTCAGGATAATTTCTGCTGATTGAGACAGGACACGTGCCTTTCTTGTTAGTCTCTGACTCTTCTGCAGGACTAGAACTTCTTCAGGCTTTATGCAGTCTTCACACACTTAAATCTTTCAAAGGGGTGAAGGGAGAGAAAGAACTGTTACAAACTGTGGCCACCTTTGTCACCTTCATTCCAAATACTGGAGAAGACAGCCAAGCCCACATTTTTTCTTTGCCAAGGATTGTAAATAATTCACTAAAAATCTTGTATATAATCATAACCCATTAGATTTTCCAGGCATGACAGAAGAAGGAATGAACTTTCAAAGCCATGGCATATGAGATTATTTCCATGATCTTTTGCCTATAAAAGAATAATACATATATGAAATTGTTGAATCCTGTCTGTCCTCTGTTGGCTACCTACTCATTTATGCAGGCACATAAATTACTCTGCATCAGAAGTCTATATATTGTATGGCCTCAATTCAGTAAGACAAACAAGCACATGCCTAATTTTAAGCAGATGAGTTGTTTTAGGGTAAAGGGCTTTTTTGAAAATTTAGAATTAAATATTTTCTACAATGAACCGAAACAGATACATTGCTTCCAGATGAGCCTTCTTAGAGAATAAAAAAAAAATCCTAACATCTGAATATGCTGATGTACCATACTCCATCCCAACCAGACCAAATACAGTTGATTTTTCAGCAGAAATACAGAATACTTAACCAAGGCAGAATCATTTTCTGCAGGTGGACCTTCTTACAGTCTTCTGGAGTTTTTATTTTGGAGAGCAATAAAGCAAATCTGGGAACAGAATTTATTCTATTTTTCAAAGCAGTTGACTTCCTCAGCCTGTGTGTCTCAAAAAAAAAGAGCCTTTTGAGTGTTTCTGTCAGTCTTGTACAAAAATTTTGTTTCTTCTGTCAAAGAAAATAATTCATATGGTAGCAAGCCACAAACACACCTTATAAATGGCATTGTGAAAATATGTAGACAACATCCGACTTTCCTCAAATCAGGCATGACTAGGACAACAGCTGCTGCCTTCCTAGCTTGAGTAGAAGGTGTTTGACCACCTACAAACAGCATATTTTCCTCTTGTATGAAAATCATGCAGGTTTTACTGATTAAGGCCAAATAATCAAGGCAATGCAGTACTCCAAAAATTTAAATGCTGACAGTCTTCCTTTTGTTGCATAATTTGGTCCAATGCCATGGAAAATACTTCAAAAGAATAAAAAAGAAACAAAGAGTTTTGTCTTTGTATGTGCTATTGAGGCTTTAAGAAACCACCTTTCTTGATCTGTTGTTTGTTTGTTTATTTTATGACACTGGAAAACTCTATATGGTGAATAATTAACTTAGGAAATCTTGGGAGTCTGATGTCTCTGAAGAAATGCAAATACCTTTGAGCTTCCTCATGCTCTAATGGATTCTAAGGAAATTGTTTGAATTGGTCCACTGACTGAACAGTGTGGGCTCAAACCCACAATTTTGAGTAGCATAAAGACACTGTTTGGGGAGAAAAAGAGAGCTCTTTTAATGAAAGTGGTTAAAAACTTATGACAAGAAAATGGTAAATTAAATCTCCTGCCTCAGTAAATGGGAGGATCTAATAGAATAAACTGCAGGAGAGCAGCAGGAAAGGATAGAGGCAGAGTTCTTGAGCAAGGAAATATAAAGCATTTTGTAGATTAGCCTAAGGTGGGAGCTGAAACTTGTTCCTCCATGGCACAGCTTGACTTTAGCTTAGAAAGAGGAGTGACAGAGCTGCATTCACATGTTTTCTAGCTGAGGAGGAAAGATACTCACAAAAGACCCTTAACTTTTTATTTTGGGAACTGAAAGAAGATCAAAATAGACCAAATTTTTAGTGCAGACAGTACCAGTGTTTGGAGAAATGAATGCAAACCTTTCAGAATTTGCTGGGGGAATTAGCAGGAAATTAGAAAAACCTCCTCCGATTCTATTTTTACCTATAATGTCATTACATTGTACTATCCAGATTTAGTACATAGAAATTGTGACTTAAGTATTGAAAAAGGTAGTTTTTGAAATATCAGGGAAAAAAATCTTTCTTAAGAACAGTAAAACTCAAAGAACATTTCATACAGGTGCAGGCGCTCAGAGGAATTTTTTGCTTCACATAATTAAATCTATAAAGATCTCAGACACTTTGTGTTGAAAATATCTTTTTATCATCCAGCACTGAAAGCCAGAGTTCTGGTTTAATGCAAGGCTGATCTAATGTTCCTTAAAATCAAGAGGGTTCTATTTATCATTGTTAGAAATCTCTGGTATATTTTTGTCTGCATTTACATTAGTGTTTCTGAAGCTGTCCCACGGTTCTATCAACAGGTCAACTGAAAATAAGACAAAGCTGAGGATTTGCATTATGCTAACCAAAAATGTTTAGTTGCCTAAGGTACTCTCCTCATGTCAGCCGCAAAGGAGCCCCAGTGAACTGGTCTGACATGCAGCATCCGTGACTCAAAACTGACTGCAATTTAAATAAACACAGTTCGTCTAGAAGATGAGTCAGAGGAAAATGGCAGCTGTGAGGACTTTTCTCAAGGATGAGACTTGCATCTGCTCTGTGTGACACTTTTCTCCTGACTGCTATTTTGAATGGCCATCTGGTGTGAGTTTGTTCCAGCCACGTACACGTTCTGAGCAGTTTCTCCACCTCCTTCCAGTACTCAGAGGCTCAGGCTCCACAGGCCAATGCAGATATGATCTGGGAAGCAAGCCTAACCATATTGCAGCTGAACATCACTGCATCTCCAAAGAAGCCAAGAGAACTGGCTGAAGAAGCAGTTTCCAAGACACCAGATGCTGTTTCAAACCAGTCATGTAAAACTTGTTTTCTTTTTAATAGCTTATTTTTGTGCTGAGGAGATAGGTGGGCACAGAGAGAGAGAGATGGACAAAGCTGCAGCTCTGGTCTATGTGAAATGCACATACTGTGTTTTGCTATTCAAAACCAAGATACCTCATGACAAACATGAAAGCCACTTTGTGATGTTTGTGTCCCCTTTTCTCCTGGTGTCATTGCAGGAAAGAGGTGCCAAAAGTTTTAATTCTTGTTATTATTCTTAATCTTGTTATTATTCTTAATTCTTTAATTTCTAGCCATATGACGATATATTTTGGTTGAGAGCAGGAGATTCCTAATTTCAAAGCTACTCTTGTATCATGATCCCCTCCTAGTCTCTACTCCCCTTTTTTACTTCACCATTTCTTTCATCTCTCTCTCTTCTGCTTCCAGTCCATAACCCTTGATTAATTTTCTTTAAAGAGTAACTTGTAGAACTACAACACAATATACTTTATATCCCAGTTTTTGAGGATCTTTGTGAACATGTAATAGGCTTGTAAATATTTCCAGCTATTTTTTTAAAAAATCCATCCTCATCAAACTAGGGAGTAGCTGCTACTGATGTATAATCTGTTCTTCATCTTCTTCCTAGTACTGCACCCAAATTCTTTGGCAGCTTGCAGAAACTTAGTGCTTGTTTTGGAATGTCTTTGATCACTGAGTTGGGGCCAGGACATGACATTCACAGCTGAGCTGTACCTTCTGCATTTGCCTTTTCTGCATCCGCG
The DNA here is from genome assembly GCA_013399455.1 of Anthoscopus minutus. NCBI lineage: Eukaryota > Metazoa > Chordata > Aves > Passeriformes > Paridae > Anthoscopus > Anthoscopus minutus. Next base: position 174,513 of record VWYI01019438.1, read on the forward strand.
GTGATGATTTCCATCAGCCTTTAAGTTCGGTTTGGTTGTGTTGCCCTGAAGGTGTTGATGAGAGAACCTCAGATCTCTCATATCTGGCAGCACCCATAGATGTCAATCACCACTGATGGGGACAAGAGGAGGAATAGTCCATTTTCTACTAAAATAAAGTACTGCTTAATATTGCACAATAGATTGCAATCCATGATTTCAAAGCTTATATTTACAACAACTTCTCAGAGAAATGGCCTCAGATGTGCACTCCTGCTTGGTTGCTTTGTGTGGGATCAGAAATACAGAGGCTTAAGCTACAGTCTGAATGGAGAATAAGCAGTTAAATACCTGGTTTGCCATTACTGATTCCTCTGCCAGCTGCATTGAACAGGTTTAATTCTGTATTACTCAGAAGAATTACATATGCATAAAATGAATATCTGTGGCTCGGAAATCAATTCCCTGGTCTTTCAAAAATCTTCTTAATCAGATACACATTTCTCACATTATTCTAAGTTTCTTTAACCACCCCATGGAAATGAGGTTAAAGCTGACATTTCAAATTTTATTAATATCTGAAAAAAAAAATCTTACCGCTTTCAAAATCAAGTAGTGTTTAATAGCAATCTAGGTGAAATAGTTAATTATGCACAAGCTATTTTTAAAAAGTTTTATGCTTCAGCTTTCCTTAAATAGTTTTTTAACTGTAAAATCAATGCAGAATTTCTGCATGTCTTTATGGTAATAATTTTATTTTCCCACTCAGCTATGGGAAAATAAATTTTTCTGCTGTGGCATCCATTTTCCCCCTCCTGTTTTGTAGCATTTTCAAATATAGCAGAGCAATCAGTGGATCTTTAGAAAACACACAAAGGACTAAAACAAACACGTCAATGAATTTTAGGCCTGTTGGTCTATTTCCTAATCCACATGATATATTTAGCACTCATCAAGCTTTCAAAAGTTAATTGGAAGTCTTAAGTATGTTTCCCCTATTTCACATTTCATTCTTCTGATGCAATGAGAAACTAACAACACTTGGAGACAGAAACGATACTTGTCTTAGCACAGTGTGTTATACAAATGCACAGATCTAATAAGGTGAACCCTCAATATCAATCTCTTTTAAATAGGTTTCCTTTTAATGCAATTGTAAAGTAAAGGCAATTGTAAACTTCAATGCAATTGTAAACATGTACAGACACATTCATGTGATGCAGCAGTTCTGTGAGTGGAAGATCATTGACTCCCCTTTAGCTATTGGTGGCGTTCAGACCTGGAGCTGATGGTTTTGGACCCTTAAGTTATTAAAGGTAACTGATGATATAAGGCTCTGTAAGGGCTGGACATCGAAGGAGATTATCAGATCCCATTAGCCAGGTACACAACACCAGAGCCAGCAGCAGCACAGTGGTCTTAAGCATGACTTGAAGTTTGGAGGTGCTGTGCTCCTGAATTCCTACAGAACCTCATTCTCCAGTTCCTGATCTCTCCCTTGTACCCTCCACCACTTCCCCTTTCCTTCCAGCACTCCTAGCAAGCTCTTCTGACATGAGGCAGCTTCTTCTTTCTCCTTCAGAGAGCTGGAGGCCCTCAGGAAAGGTAGTTGGAACATAATGGATAATTTCCTTTTATGTGGTTTTAGTCAATGAGTGACACATCCTTTGGTGCCAGAGGAACAGATTCTTGTGCCCTTCCACCCCATTATGGAGCACACTAAACAGACAGAAATTGTATGGGAAAGGCAGGCATCAGCCTCTAACATGTGATCTGTTGTCAGAGGTAAACTGACAACTTTCACAATTTTATACTTTAAACCAAGTTTAGGCAAATTTCACAAGGAATGACTAAGGCAGAGTTTTAATGGGAGGATGCTGTACACACAGCCCAACATATTTCAGAGCTCTGACCCAAAACAGTAAGATGTTGGAACCTCACTGATAAATAATGTTATTTTTAACTTGGGTAAAATAACATTCTCACCTTAATGTCATTTTGAAAAATGGGCAAACACTTTCAGTGTAAAATTCAGCCTGTGGCAGATGTTTCTAGGCTCTGTTCTAACAATACTCTTGGGCACACAGTGTGACTCTTGGGGATGGTGCTGTGCAGAACCAGTAGACAGACTCAATGTTTTTTGTGGGTCCCTTCCAACTCAGTCTATTTAGTGATTCTGTGAGTTAAAGCTGACCAAATTATTAAAGCATCTTAAAATGTTAAGAATTGGACATTTTTAATTATAGCTTTTTACCTGAATTCCTCGTAGCCACATCTTCTCATCTTGGTTTTAGAATAACAACCATCCTGTCAAAAATTCTTGATATAAATTAGGAAAAAAGGTGCTCATACAATAATTACAATAGTATTTACCTAATTAGTGGCATATTTACTCCCCTTACAGTGTTTTTACCTTTTCTCCCAGCTGGTCTTCCACTGGCAGGTTAATTCAAAGTACATACCTGTCACCCCAGGACACTGGGGTGCCTAAAGTATCATTCAGCTATTGACTTTTACAACTACACTATTTTTTTTTTACTATTAATTATAATATAATAATATAAATTATAAATACAATTATAATTAAAAGAATTATATATATATAGATAAAATAATAGAAATAATTATATATATATATTTACTATTACAACTGAGTGCTGTGCTACTTCTTGATACTCTGTGGATTAACCCACTACAGCCACACCCAGTATATATGCAAACAGGAATTGCTTGAGGAAGCTTAGAAAATTTTAAGCAATAATTCTTTAAGTTGCTGAGAGTTTAAAACTGCATAGTCCTGCAGAAGTTTCCTCACTTTATTCTCGGAAGACCATACACAAAAGAGAGTATTAAAATTAGATGTCATCTGAACATTACAAATTAGCCACATTTTTTTTTTCAAATTTTCAAATACTTAACTGAGTTCAAGAACAGCAGTGTTTTTTCCCCTATGAATTCCTGCACTGATATTATTTTCACACTTTGTCATTTTGAAAAAGTAGTACACAGCAGCTACCACTTGCTTTAAATTTTATCAGCTGTCAGAGAGTCTCTGACAACATAAACAGAGATGCTGTGTGACACATACTGGAAATTTATAGATTACTGTTCAAAGGTTTCTGGATTTTGAGGGATTTTTGGTAGGGAGGAAAATATGCATTCCCTTATCCTTCTATTGCCTCTATTTCCTGCCAAATGTGCTGACAGCTCCATTTCTACTGCTACTAGTTAGAACTGATCCTCACACCTGAAGTGAGTAGTAGGACAATGGTGTTGCTAATGACAGTCATTGTCTGAGAACTGCAGAAGTGCTTTGGAGAGAATTGCTGAGAACAAGCATTTTACACATCCTGTCAGTCAAAGGACCAGTATCTATGGAGGTCAGTACTCAAGTCTGAATGGTCTGGGTAATCCCAGATAACTCTACTGGGGAATTCCTTAGAGACAGGTATTCTTCCCACCTCTTGCCATTTTATCTCTAAGACAATAAATTGACACCGAGATGGTAAACTGCGTTGTTAAAGTGTTAAACTGTGCTGTTCAAGTCCAATACCTCTGGCATCACGTGAAACTCAGTATCTTTAGTGGCAATGTGCTAAGAAGTGCAATTTTAGCTACAGAAGAACAGCACATCTATCCAATGGATGACAGATAAGTTTTTGGCATGAATGTATGTTGCAGATAATAAGACTGAAATGGCCCAAAATCTTGAAGTCCGAAAGATGCATCTGCCATTACACAGGCAGTACACAGGCAAAGGGATTTTCCCTAGCCAGCTGGTGTTTTGATGACCCTGAAATCTACAGAAAGAGATACCAGTTTAGGAATACCTATCATGTCACAATTTGACTGGAGCAGAAATTTTGCAGGTCAGTAGCTTCAAAGAGATCTTGGTAATATGTAGTGTGGGTTACATTAACAGTTTTATGGACTGAAATTACAAACCTTTCCTATATTGTGCTAAGTTTTGTAGTGCATTTTGTTCACTACCCCACATGTATTTTTCTTGCCATGTCAGAGTCAGGATTACTAATTCTCCATAATATGCTGACCCTCATACTTACTCACCATGATAATAAATTATATCATAAAGGCATACTCCTTTTGACATGGTGAATGATTATTCATAAAACTATCCCATGTGACTAGTAGGGAAGGAAAACAAGAAAGCAAATGTACCAGCTCTTCCTAATGAAAATTGAGCACCTAGAAATGGCACTGTGACATTACTCCATCAGGAGTTCAGTAATCCAGGTGTCAGAAATATTCTCGTTGTGAAAAGAACCATTAAACAATTTTATAAATGTGGAGAAACATTTCCTAAATGTATATGCATTTTTTCTGACTTCCAGCATTTGGAGGAAGAGGACAATACATTTTTGTTTTACCTGATCACAAACTTTAGCTTCAAAAATGAAATTGAGAGTTGATTAACTATAGTGTGATATACAGCACAAGCAATCAATTTGTTTTGGGAACAGAATGTTCTTTGAATTTTGAAAATGGAGATTTTCCATGTGGTTGTTTCTGAAATACAAAAACTGCAACCATTGATTTTTGAATATCAAGAAACAGCAATAACGATGCATATTTGTTCCATTTTGCAAGTTTAGCTGAATCTCCTCCAGTAAAATTGCTGATTGTATTGTCATGCTAAACTACCAGAGTATACTCAATGACTCATGGCAATAGGTTTAATGTGTTACATCTTGTCCTTCAGTTTTATATATAAACAAATGTAGCACTTTGATTTGGCACAAAAATTCCTCATCAACAGTTTCTTTTTTTTCTGTATTGACTAGTGGGGATTTAATTTTCCACAAACTTCTATTGTGTTTGAAGATGAGGATTAGAGTGTTTGACTTATATACTATATTTGTTAGAGTACACTGTGAGGTCAATACATTGTGAGAAATAATGTTGCTAGATAATTGTCAACGTATAATTTTATTACTGAATATTAGCTTCTTTGCTCACATATAATGTATGTGGTTAGAAAAATGTAAACTTTGTGCCAAGAACAGATATGTGAACTGTATTAAAAACTAAGCCAAGAGCTTAATAACTAGAATGAAAGTTCAAACTGATTTTTAAGTAGTTTTAACCCATATAATAAAAAATAAATTCTGCAGCTGTTTAGATGAGTAAGCCAAGTATCCACAAATCTCAGTCTTTTATATAAAAACACAAAATCTCCCTAAAGCATTTAAACAAATTTATACCATGCAACAACTGCTAAAATAAGCAACTCAAAATGAAGGAACAGTTTAAAGCAGAAGGCCTGTGTAACATAGTACATAAGATTATTGAACACAACTGATACGCAAAGGCAAAAATTTTTTCTTCTGACCCCAAAGGAGGCAAAATAATACAATACATATTTAACAAGAACAAGTGAACAGGATCAAAGTGCCTTTTGTTAACATTTCTGGCAGATTCAGTATTTGGCAGCCATTGTGTCAGTATTAAAACTAATCTGTAAGAACAAGGAGGGATCACATTCATCTGGAAAGACCTCCCAACCTGAGAGCTGTTCAAGCTCCACCTTGCACTAACAGGACGCTGCTCTGGTGGGCTTGGCATAGTTCCAGTTTGCTACATGAACCTCAGTCGGTTCAAACTGGGGCTGCCTATAAAGTTAATACAGTTATTTACACTGAATGAGCAAGTATAAGCAGCCAAAAAGTAAAGTGCTATCTTCTAAACATACTCTCAGGGAGTGGCGGGGAGACGTGGTGGGAAGGAAAGCAGTGGGACTGCTCAGGAGACCTCCACCCACAGTCCCTTCCAGAGGGAAGGCCAAAGAGATTTCCCTGCACATGGCATCTCTCTCTCAGCTTCTGCAGAAAGCATGGCTGAGATCACAGTTCATCTTTCCTAAATATAACAGGCATGTCAGCAGAAACGTGTCTGCTCCCAGGTCTGTAAAATCAGGACAAAGATACCTGGGAGCTTTGCTGTGTCCTTGCCTGCTTTCTGCTGCTGTGACTGTGCCCCCTCCCCACCAGCAACATGGTGGGAGGTTTGGTTTTATAGAACAGAGTGGTAGATTTAAAAATGCATAAATCCATTTCCTGTTCAGCTATCTGCACTTGTGCTGTGCCTGTCTGGGCTCTCTTTTCAGGTCTGTCCACCAGACCCCTCAGGCTCCCAGTGCTTCAGGTTCAGGGTCTGCTAGTGTTGCCCTTTTATTGTGTGAGTCACCTCTAGACATGAGCTTGTCTTTCACCTCATGGGTCACAGGGCTCAGACCTTTTCTTGATGGGCCAAATCACTCTGTCTTGAAATCTTACATTCGAAATACAATAACCTATGGTGGGCCAAGAGCTCTGGGGTGGCCCTACCAAGTGACCAATAACACCTGGTGAGGGTCCTACACCATGGCCCTAGCTTGCTCTTAATGCTGTCTTTGCCTCACTGGCTCTGTCTTTTCCATCATCCAGGCCTGCTTGGCTGAAATTTCTGTTTCTTAGGTGAAGAAATACCTTTGCTGAGCTGGAATAAAATAATCTCATCCAGCATGAGAAAGTTACAGCCTCCCTTAACATGGCAACCAGCCACTGCTCTTGCACAGCACTCGTCCCAGGCTCAGCTTGGGCTTTCTACTGAACAGAAATCCCTCATTTATATTTGCTCCTATCTTTCATAAGCACCCCAGGTGGTACAGACACAGCTCTTACCACCATGAGCACACAACCTTCTCTTCCCACATCATGTGTCCTTCTTTTGGATGTCAAAACCAAAGGCTTTTTCAGTCCTGAATCACAGAGATCCCTACACTGTGAACAGGAAGGTGGAGTCATGCTAGAAGAGAGGGCTTAAAAGTCAGGAAGAGAAGCTCCTGTCCCTCCATAGATGAAGGGAACAGAGACTGCTTTCATTTCCCTGTGCTCGGAGTAACAACACCTGTGGGTGAATCCAGACTATCCGTGACATGACTGCCTGCCAGAGCCAAGAGGATGGTGAATATGATCCAGTATAAACAGGGAAATGGGAAAGGAGGCTGACAGCTTTCAAAGAGGTGCTGCAAACTGCCAATGTGCAGAAGTAGGAGGAGGAGGAGGGGTGAGGCAGCCAATGTGGCAAGCAGCCGAGCATGGCCAGGTTGCTGAAGCCAGCCTGCTCTGTGGCCATGCCAGGAGGGACGAGAGCTGAACATTGTGAGAATTGGTGCCGGCTGCTGTGAGCAGCCAGTGGCTATTTGCAGCCTCTTTGGACTATGCACTACACAGACATATCAATTTTCCATATTCCAGCCAGGTAGCCTCCAGCCAGCCTCCCAGCGATCCGAGGGCAGGAAACAAGGAGCACTTTAAAACCAAGCACAGACCTGCTGAGCCTAGGGACCTCACACCAATCCTGGCTACCTCATCCCTGTAATTGAAACCTCTGTAAATAGGTGTGCACACTTGTTCCCAAAATGAATTTTCAGCCTTTTTTTCCTTTCTTTTATTTTTTTTTAATCCCCTTTGCAGGTTTCCTTCATTGACCAGGTGAGGTTTCAACCAGTGTTCCTGATAGATACACTACAATAGCTCCTTTAAACCTAGGATGCCCAGAGCTGCTGGGGCATCCTAGGAATGGAGGAATAAAGGAAAAACTGGTCTTTAGGAAGAGCTGTTGAGGACTGTGGACCTTGGCTGATAGCAGAGACCATTCCAGAAAGTGAGACTGGAACCAAGAGATGATATAAGTGGCCATTTGATATTTTGTATCAAATTGTTTGAATGTATAAGTTTCACTGCGCAGCAAGCCTCAGACAGACATTTTGAGTCATAGAATCATAGAATATCCTGACTTGGAAGGGATCCATGAGAATCAATGAAGCCCAGCTCCTCGTCTTGCACAGGACAGCCCCAAGAGCCCAAGAGAAATTTTGAAATGCTTCTTGAACTCTTATCAGGCTTGGTGCTGTGACCACTTTCATGGGGTCCTGTTCCAGTGCCCAACCACCTTCTGGATGAAGAACTTTTCATAATTCTGAAATTATGAACCTCTCTTGACACAACTGCATACCATTCCCTTGGTTTCTGTCGCTCATAACTGCAGAGAAGAAATCAGTGTCTGCCCCTGAGAAGAAGCTGTAGGCTGCAATGAGGTTTCTCCTCAGGCTCATCTTCTCCAGGCTGAACAGATCAAGTCCTTGTATGACTTCCCTGCAAGGCCCTTCACAATCTTTGTAGCCTTTTTTGGGGCTTAATAGCTGAATACCCTTCTGATATTGTGGCACTTGGAACTGGCCCCAGCACTGGAGGTGAGGCTGCCCCAGCTCAGAGCAGGGCAGGACAATTGCCTCCCTTGCCCAGCTGCTGATGCTGTGCCTGATGGACCCCAGGACAGGGCTGGCCCTCCTGGCTGCCAGGGCACTGCTGGCTCACATTCAGCTTGCCCTTAACCAGAATCCCTCTTGATCCTTCTTGGCAGCACTGCTTTCCAGCACTTCATTCCCCAGTCTGTACATCCAGGGTTGTCTTGTCCCAGGTGCAGAATCCAGCACTTTCCCTACTTCATATGCTTGGCAGGAAGGCTGCCCTTGAAGGAGTCCTTTGCAATTTAGTATAACTGGCAAACTCACTTGGTCCTGCATCTAAGTTGTTTATGAAGATGCTGAAGGAAACTGGTTGCAAACTGTAGCCCTGCAGAACCCCACTAGTAACTACTATCTCTATGCCAGGCAGTTTATCTAGAAGAAGTGTGAGAGACAGTATTAAAACTTGACTGAAATCCAAAAAGATTACATCTCTTGGTCAACTAAGTGGGTTACCTTGCTGTAAAATGTTTCTAAGTTTGTTTCACACAGGACTTTCCCCTCATCAACCTGTGTTGGCCAGGACCAGTGGAGAAAACTTTGTCAGTTGTCCCTCCAAGTGTGCTCCTTCCAAATCTCACAGGGAAATGAGAGAGCCACATGAAGAATGGTGGCTGCAGCAGCTTTAGCAAGGCTCCATTTCCTGTTCTTCCTCCATCTGTTGCTGGAAATGCTGTGCAGCACATGTACCAAATGAGAATGTCCTGCTGTGGCAGTTGGACTGTAAGATGGCAGTCCCAGATCTCCTTGAGAATGGGCGAGTGCCTGCTCATCTGGTTGCCAGTAAAAGTTCAGGTGAAGATGGAAGTGATCCTGCCTGTGGCTGAGATATCTAGTGAGAGTTTCTCACCTGCAGAAGACCAAGGGTATAAATAGCCCTAAACAGCAAGAAGAACAATGGATTTAGGATGTCTACTATTTGCCTGCTGGACTATTGCCATGGTTTTTATCAGGCAAGAACTCTGAAAAGTTAAGGCAGATCTGCCAGAATTGTCAGCAGTAAAGCATCCATGATGAACCACAGAGGCCTTCAGCACAACAGAAATAGGAAAAATTCCCGTTGTTGACAAGGAGTAGGCTAAACTGAGACACTGGTCCATAGATGATTGTAAAAGAAATTGCAAGGAAAAGTAGTCTGACCCCTTCTCTGTGTGTCACAATTGCAAATAAAATAGGGTGAGGACCTTAAAAGTGTCAAATCTCAATTCTTTCTCCATGTAATGACACTCTCATATCAGCCTTGACAACCAAAAAATATACAGTGGAAATACTACCTTTCATTTCCTGCTGTTAGACTTCATGGCTCTCACTGCCAAATCTGGAGCATGGTCCTCCACACCTGTTTCATTCCTTTTATAGTTGAAACACTGAAAAGGAGCTAGTCCCTTTGGGGGGATAATTCACAGCTATCACCAGAAAAAAAGGAAAAAAATAAAAGGTGAAAATGAGTCCTTGTTGCTAAGCATTACCATACAAACCTTCTGAGAGTAATCCTGTGTACATGTAGTCTCAAATGGTCAGCCAAGGTATTCCCAGTGGGTTCACGAAAGTTATGCATGGAGAGAATGAATAATTTACTTTTAAAATATTAGAGTCCCTGGTGATTAACAGATGTGATCTGCTGCACTGCTTTGGTACCACAGGAGTTTGGGACAGTTGGAGTTTAAATTCAGTGACTATTCAGAGGCGTATGTGATATGTGGAATGTCATGGAAATGATTCAATGTTTTCAACAATGTGCTGAACTTGGTGATGCCATTCCCTTTTTCTGTTCCACAGAGAAGACAGCACATGATATGCACAGATGACTAAAGGGAAAATCATTAAACTGGTCTTCTTAATACATGGAAGATTTGCCTCTTGGTTAGTGTGGGACCACTACTGAGGTTTTCAGCATGGGACACCTGCTCAGGCCATGGCCAATTAGTCTTTATCATAGAGGACAATGATACTGGGTCTTCAAATAGAAGAATTGTGTCCTTTGGGATTGCTTTCCTGGTGTGTGAACACCCAATTCAGAAGAGACCAAGTCCTGATAAACCAGTCTCCTGTTGGGGTTACAAAGAATCTGAATTAGAGTACCAGTATGGCTTACATCTGGTGACTTTTGGCTATGGAGACCTCTCTGGGACATTGTTGAGACCTGTGACCCCAGCTTATAATTAGGGTTTGTCTAAGGGGTTGACACTGGGCTTTCATTCAGACAAGTATATTTAGCTCTCAAGGAGGGAGGTTGCCCATAATAAAACATCAGAATATAATTTCACTGCAAGGTGATGCTGGATAAAGTCAGACATAAGCCAAGCTCTGACTATACCCCAAATCACAGGCTGTACATCTGGGCCAAAGCATTCTTGACCTGAAAAACAGAAGCCTTGAAATACTTTAAGCAGCATGCAAGATTCTTTTTGTGTGTACTTCAACCTTTTGATGTACATAGAAGAGCTAAAATATTACATGGAAATTTGATAACCTTGACAGTGCTTTTCTGGCCTGACTGGAATGGGTGAAGTCCTTGAATTTTGATGACCAGTTTCTCTAGGATTTTGCAGCTAATTTCCAATAGCCCCACAGACTGTCACAAATGTGATGAAGTTCAGGAAACCCTTCATGCTTCCTCTTTTTCAAATTGAATTCTGGAACCTCTGCTCAGGTTCCCATGGTTTCCTACTGAAAACTGATCTTTTGACCTATTTAGTCTTCATCTAGCTCTGCTCTAGAACCCCAGTGTACACTCATCTTAGAAGTATGCTGAGTTTCTCTCATTTTTTTCAGCCAGAGAAATAGCTTCTTGTTGTTTCAGCAAAAAAAGTCCTGTTGCTGAAAATAGACATTGGAAGTTTCTTCTCAATACCTCAACTCAAGTAGCCTACAGACCATGGTAGATGTTCTGTCTTACTCAAACCCTAGCTGTGTTTCACTGCTCTTACAAAAACTTCTTGAATAAGACTGTAGACAGTTTTTGTCTGCCTAACATCAGTTTTCTCACTTTCATTGTTTATTGAAGACTGGAATGGTGAGTCATAGACATCTGCTGCTGATGGGCAACAGATCTGCCAGCATAAGCTGAGGCAATAGAAGCTGATGGTTTGCTGGGTGATACAGGTGGTCCTGCTGTGAAGTATGAGATGAAAACTGTTGGCTGAATGATGAGTATCTTAAAAGAAGCTTAGAGAAAATAGCTTTGGTTGAGGAAGTTTGAAATATTATAGGAGTAAAAAGCCTTAAAATCCTCTTTGTTACTCACATTTACAAGCAACTCATACAGTCAATAGTGGTGTGACAGGAAAGTTGAGCTAAGTAGAATGAAACTGTTCAGGAGACAATTATAAATAACAAAATAGTTTGACTTGTGAATTCAAGCAAAGACTATCTTATTTATCCACATCAGAACCTGGAATTTTCCTGGAGAGGAAAGAATAAATATGAAAAATCCCATTAGGAACAAGAAGCATAATTTGAAATGAAAATAAATTTTAGAAGTGATTTAGCCGCTAATAATCAATACCAAGCAATTACAGTGCAAGTGGAAAACATAGAAAAGAAAGAATTCACATAACTTGCATTCATCTTCTTTGCATCCCCACTTTAAAAGAGAATTTACTTACAGCACTTCAACTGTCCTAGCAGACTTTCATACAAGGGTTATGGTGCCCTGTTTATTTACACAGAATAGCTTTAAAGGCATTGTTAACTGCTGTCAAAGGGAGCTCATGGCGCTCAGTATCTCTGTGTATCAGTAAAACTTAACTTGGTCGGTGCTTCTGATTTTCAAGCCTGCAGTAAGGTTCCAAACTCAGGCAAATCAGTCCAGCCAACCTCTGTGATTTTAAGTCTGACTCTCATGATTATTTTTGTTACTGTTCAAGAAACAGTTTGCGGCAATTTTTTTCAAAGAGTAGAGTGCCTCAGATTTGTTTTTATCTTGGAGAAAATTCTTGGTGTGTTTGGAAAGAAAAATCTCAAAAATGTGACCCCTCATGTTTCAGAAACCAGACTGGACCTAAGAAGACTTCAAATGATTGTTTTTCTAATCTTATTATTTCAAGGTCAGTATCATGATATGGTAATCATGAAACAATTTATGAAGTCTAGAGTTGACATTTAGAAAAAAATTTGCTACATTTACATAAAAAATTGTTATCCAAACCAAGATAATAAATTATACTAGTAAAATATAAGTACTTTCATCTTTCAAGAATATGTAACTTAAATTCAACTCTATTTATGATAAAGAAATAAACAGTGAAACCACAGAAAATCCCACTCCTGGCTTGGATTTTTTGTTTTGTTTTGTTTTGGCTGGTTGGCTTTGTTTTTTGTTTGGGTTTTTTGTCTTGGTTTTGTGTTCTTGTTTGTTTGGGATTTTTTTTTTGTTTTGGAGTGGTTCTTTTTGTAAAGAGAGGACACAGAGCAACCAAGAAGATAAAACATTAAGTGACCATTTGTTAATTATCTCTTTTATTTTCAGACTTCCTTACTTGTTAACAGTTTCAAATTCACTGTAGTAAAGTGTCCAGAATGTTAAATGTGATTTTAAATAAAATTTAAAAATTTAAGTAAAAAATAATGGAAATTTATTTTAGTAACTGTGGCTGTAAAGGTAATATGTAGAGGAAGGAGAATTTTCTTACTTGCATGTGAATAAATTTAATCCAAGGAAAGGAAATGGAAGAGCAGAAATCTGCAGCTGGAAAAGGTAGGAAAACAATTTTGGCATTGAAACATGTATGAACTAATTCTAGAAATGTATACTTACAAATGAGGATAGTATAAGTGATGGGAAGCAGAAAAATGAGTTGTTCTGTCATTTTTAACATGTTACTCCGAGTTGGGCTCAAATATCTGGGAATTAATGAAGGTAACTCTTTCTGAAAAGAACAACATTTTGGATAAATAAAGTGAAAATTTATTTTAAAATCTCTTTAAAAAGAAACATGTTCTTTCATAATTTGATGTTGAAGGACTTGGAATTCTGGAAGGACTCTTGGGTCTTTACTTAGACATGGAATCAACACATCAGATGCCACAAATGACATCAGAAATGCTGGTAAATGGAACATGCTCAGCAGTGCTCTTGTGCATGTGAGCCAGCTGGCCATGGGCAGCTGTGTCTGTTCTGTGAGTACCTCCAGCCACCAAAATGGGAGGACCATGCACAAGCTTCCTCCCTGGAACCAGCCTCAGAAAATTTTGTTGCCAGGACTGTATCTTGGAAATGCATGACAGCATGAGACAGAGAAAAGTGAGACGGGGAGGGGTATCAGCAGCATGATAATTGGGCTCCAGCTCCCAGGCACAGTTACATTTCCTTGTACAGACATATGGAGGTTTCCCAAAGCCTCATTCAGAAGCCCAGCCTAAGCACTCAATGGCTTTAGGCAGCTGAAGGAACGCCGGCTGTCTTCAGGCTCCAGTTAAATTAGGCAAACGTGCACTGCACGCACTGCCCCATTTCAGTGCTCCCAACACCTCAGGAGCCAGAGAGCCCCTGAGAACAGGCTGCCTAAATCCCTCATCACTCTCTTAAGGGGAGCTGTCCCACTGGGTACCTAACTCCATGCACAGCAGGCTGCCCGGCGGCAACCCGCAGTCACCCCCGGCCCCCGAGAGGCATGGGAGTCTCATTAGGCAGAGCAATGTGCTGTGGGCAGAACTCCCCCTTTGGTATTCCTGCAACTTTCTGTATTTCCTTCTGGGAAAGAGAGATTGCCCACTTTCTCTCTCAGACTTTCTCACGTGTTGAATGCTGAAGCAAAAAAAGAGGGCTGCATGAGGCTAGTTTATAGTTAAGTAATTGCCTAGATATGTATCCAGTTTATTTCCAACATACAAAAATGTAGACTGAAGGATGCAATGCTCAGCAGAAGGTTATTTTCCTTGAATGAGTACTGGCTACTTCGGAGGCAAGGGGTCAGGCACTTGATTAGATGAATTACAACTTCAAGTCCCGTTGTATAAACTATGTCATGCCCCAGGCTTCTCAAAACAGGGCACTCTATTTTAACTCATAATGGGTAGCTGGATTCAGTAAATGGCCTAATCACAGCAACATAAATATTTATGGGAAAATTTTTCTAATTAGAGTATGAGCTTGTTTAGATGTTATCAGTTAGAAAGGGCTTTCCCAACAAGAAAATGGCTGTAAGGAGACATTAGGAAATGGTTAAAGTCCAAGGGATTAAAAGGTCATTGAAGTGGCAACATGCAGAGTCTATTACGGTCGAAATTTAGCTTGCATTCATGTCTCCTACATATGGAATTAAAATACCATCCTCAATGCAGAATGACAAAGATGTAATTTTGTTTATTCTTTGAAAAATGAAGTTTCCTTACCAATGTATGATTTATGATCATTTTTATAAATTAAATGTTCTCAAAAGAAAATAGTTTTTTTCATTCTTGCTTTATGCTTAGTTGTATTAAAACCTGTATTTACCTCAGTAGTGATTTTGCAAAAGAAAGATCCAACAATGTAATGATTTTTTTCCCTACCTACACAGTGACTCTGGATTTAGAAAAGTTACCTTTAACATAGTTGTCCTTTAATGATGTTGTTCTTTGATGATGTTGTGAGTGCTGATGGTGGCATAGATAAAAAGATTAAGGATAAATTATATTTTGGTAACCATATTTTTCAGGTCTCATATTACAAGCACCAAGTAACAATATATTGATCACATTCAGAGCCGTGTTATGCCATCATAATTCTTAAGCAATTTTGGTGCCTTTAGGAAAATTGCTCTAGGTTTACTCTAGTATAATTGTCAGAGGAATTCATCCCTTAAAGTAAAATATTTAAGTTGGCTTAGAGGGAAATACCTGTATAAAACTTTGGTTTTATGGTTATATGTACAGGCAGATCTATTCCCTGTGGGAAACTGTATGTCATTTCTGTGCGACTTCATTATTCTGCTACAAAGTGTGTGTGTGTCTGCCATATGGTATTTTACTCTTAAGGTATAACTCAAAAGGAAAGCTTAGAAAAAGACAATGTTCTACAAACCCTCTGCCTTTGAGCAAAATTTGCATATTTTAAAACATTTCAGTGAGAAAGTACGAGATATAGAAATCTAAATGGCATCAATGGAGCCATTGATTGTATCTGGCTGCATTTTTGAAATCGACATCTATAAGAAGTTTCAAGACCAGGCACAAGCTCATAAATATTGCTGCTTTCCTGACATAATGAAATCTGTACTGTTTTTTAGTTGATATCAACTGCAACCAAACTGGACATAAAACTACAATTTCATGTGAAGAGAGCTTGGTTCATTCAGAATGCCTTCCTAGCCCAAACCAGGATATGACATCTGTGACCTTGCTGAGCACATCTACACAGCAAAGATGACAGGAGCTACTGCTGAAAACCATAAAATGTGATGTTCAGAGAGTGATGGTATGCAAATGTTTGATAAATCAGATCTGAGTTTTTTCCTTCTTTTTTAATTAGCCTGTAATAGATTAATATTCTCCTGCTTTTATACACAAGTGCCATGACTTAGAGAACTGAGGCTGTCAGTTCAAATGGCACAGGCCATTGGAAATTCTCCACAACAAAGAGGAATATTTGGAGAAAAGCAGCATGATATGCAATGGTGTTGCACTCCTCTTTGATTTAGATGAGTCTGTATGTGGCAGAAAACTAAAATACAAGGGAACAAAAAGTAGCTGGTTTCAAGGCCTGGGAATTTGGGGAGCTTGTTGGATGCTGTTCAAAGCCCAGGGGCCTCAGTCACAGGAACCTGTGTGCTGCTCGTGCTCACGCTGTGCTCCATAGCTGTTAGTTGGAAGTCTATGTGCTGACTGATCTCCCAGAAGCACAAATATGATCTGGCTCAAGAACAGGCACATGATCACATTTCTGTCAAATTAGCCAGAACACACCATACAGAACTGTCATGGAGTTTATGTTGGCTTAACACCAGCTGGGGGAGGATGAATGACTTTCAGTACAGCCTAAGTTACTGATGTGGAGCAACAGTACCTGGTGTAAGCTAATGTCTGCTTGATACAGATAATCCATTAACATTTCTGGATGTATTTGAGTGGGGGCTATTGTATCTGAATAATGAATTTTGTCTTACAGAGTGTTTCCTGTGCAGTAGTAGGAGTTTCAAAAGGTAGAAGTACTTCTCTGCTTAACTGCAGTTTCAGTTTTTACCTGCTCTTCTGCAGAGAAGAAATTATTTAGTGATGATTTTCTTTCCTGTTTCTGACAGACAATGTTTCTATGGGTGGAGTAGTACCCAACCATGTGCACCAAAAAACAGTATTGAGATGCCAAAAGTGAATTGAGCCTGGGACTCCTGTTTTCCTGACACTTTCAGTGACCCTTGACCATATATAACTATTGCTGGGCAGCCCAGGAAGACACTGCTAGAAGTCTATAGATAGTCTTAATGTCTCTTGGGCATGTGCTTATTTCTCCTTTGGCAGAAAACAAAGATATTTGAATTTTCAAAAAATTCAGCCAGGAAGGAATCAGTGTGTTAAATTACGCCTCAAATCGTGTCCAAGTGCAGCATGAGAAAAGACAAGAGAAATTGTACTTGAGGGACAACTATCACAACACAGGAATAAAATGTGACATGATGTGTGCACTTCATCACTTGGCTGCAAGGCCCATATGGACAGAGTCATGTAACTTCAGCTCTCATTCCCTGAGTGCATGTGCAGTCAAAGATTGTTCACATCTTCTTTCCTCATGTCCAATTTCCATTCTGGCCAAGAGTTTCTCAACAGAACTCATACAAGAATCACTGTGCTTCAGGCATTTCTAAATAAAACCAAACTCGAACTAGAGACCATTTCATTTTGCAAGCCCACTTCATTTTCTAGACATATGATTCCCCTAAAAGTTTTAGCATTATGCAGCGCTCCTGTAAGGGTGACTGGACACATGGATGGTGGGAGGAGGAGGAGGAGGCTGGGCAGGGAGCCAGTCCAAGAGGAGTGAGATATCTTCTACTGCACTGTGCCTACCATATAAAGAGAGACAGTCCAACAATAAACAATTTTCCATGGGAAGATTATCATTGGTAGCAGGTCCTCAGACAGCTCCCATTCTCTGGGTACAATGGAAGCCATCAGTCATTTTTAGATTGTGCTTAAAATTTACTATACTAACTTCAATGGGAATTAGCAACCATATTCCATTGCAATAATTTTTTGCATGTCTAAAAGCACCCAGAGAAGTGGCCTTCCTTCATCACTATGTTGTACTGTCACTTCAGAAAGAGAAGGTGCTTCTGTCTACAACCTTGGCTCCAGACAGCTTCCTGTAAGTCTTGCTTGTGTAAGTGGGTGAAAGGTGCATGAAACCTGATGCCATGTTTATACTGACGTCTTGAGACAAACCAATTCCTGCCTAAGTCTCTTCAGAAGAATACAAAATGCTAGACCTAGCTTTTCAGAAAAATTGCATAATTTTTGAGTGTTTCGAATTTTGTCCCGCTTTTACTCATTTTGAGACAATCACAAAAAGCCTGGTGTTCCAATTTGTATTGCTTCAAAGCAACTAGAGAAACCCTATAGACAGAGTTGCCCAGACTTCTTAGCCACATTCAGATATCTTGCACCCAATAAACAGCTGTTTTTTCTGAGATTTGACTTCAAAAGCACAAAAGATTATTGCAAAGGGATAGCAGTGGAAGCAGCTAGATGAATGCTGGTCTCAAATCCTTCCAGAGGTATCCTTAGAGCATTGCTTTCCATATCTATTTACATTTTCAGAAATGGATAACTTGTTTGTCAGTGATGACACAAGTGGAGAATTAGATGGGCTCTAAGAAAGAAAGCTGGAAAGCAGATTTCTTGGCTAAAATGCATGTAATATGAAACCTGGAGGAACAAAGCACAAATAACAGAACATGAGGGAAAACATGAAAAGCAGACTGATTAAAGAACAAAAGAGATGTCAAAGCATTTGATTAAATGCAGCACTTCTACTAGGAGGGCAATGACCTTTTCAAAAGTTGACTTCTGTACACAAGTAGAGCCCCTTGAAAACAGAATATTTGGGTGTGACAAAATGGTTCACCTTCACAGACACTCTACCAGGAACCAAGCCTTCTCCTGTACAGCCAGGTGTACAGGCTGTGTACAGCCACCTGTACACAGGTGGGCCTGTGGAAGGAAAGGTGGCAGCTCCACAGGATGGTCCCATCACAGTGTAACTGGAGAATGGACTCCTCCAACACTGGGGTATTAGGGTGCCTAGTGCAGAAACCTGCAATTCTGGTAGAAGAGGTTTACATGAATGATGCAGCTAACCTACAGTTATCAAATTAGCTGGTTAGGGCAGTAGCTGTTGAAAGGAAGAGCTGTTGCCCTGTTGCAGAGCTTGCCTGTGCTTCTGCATGTTCTTCACCAAAGAGATGAAATTTCCATATATAAAAGCAGTTAATTTTATCAAATTACTTCTCAAAATGTGACATTTTTCCTCTCCTGTTTAAACTGCAGCCAGTTAATTTTAAATTTTAGCAATGTGCTTTTACCTAGGAGTCTTCTCAGAAACTTTATGCTTGCTTAATCCAAGCCTAAAATGAGAGGCTACCAGAACCTACTTTTCTTAATTGCAGCAGCATGAACTGCCTGCTGTAATTCATTACATTATATTTGGGGGTAAAAGAATTCACATGCTAACCCTTCCCCTCAGAATGCAATGTGTATTATACTGATAAAGCAGTGGAGAGATTCACACCACACTGTAATTTCCCAGTGCCTTGCTAAAGTCCTGAAGTAAGCACCTGGAGGGTCTCCCTCCTATGCTGTGAATGTAAAAGCCCTTCACCAGTTTGCACACACAGAGACAGCATCTTCACTCTCAGCAGTTTTTCCATTACTTTGTAAAAGTGCTAGAAGTTATCAGTGGAGTAGGAAGAAACTGGCTGCTCTAGAAATTATTTACTTTTATACAGCAGCTGCACCAGGTTGTCATTTACACCTTTTTAACCTGTGGAGAATAAAGTAAAAGGCAGAGATAGTTTAATTGAATGTTTTCAAAGTGTTTTGAGATACTAGTTCTGAAGGAGGTGCTACGCAAATGGAAAAAACCAAGATCTTTTGTGTGATATTACAGGCACATGCAAAATAGGATTTTGTTTTGATGGTAACAGCAATGATGACACAATCCTCTGCCTTGTGTGCTAATTGATCCATCAACAGACTGCACCACACCTCTGCTTTTCCTCCATATGGTGTATTAGTAATTAGGCCATTTGAGTTTATTTTCTGGAGGTGGCTGAGTACTTCTAAGTCAATTAAACTGCTTTCAATATTCAAAGACTTCTTATGGATTCACTTTTTATTTTCACTCTTTAAAGAAGAATATCAACTATATGGAAAATAATTTTCAGGAGGATAATGCAATTGTTTATGCTTGGATTAACCTGTCAGTTGATAAAAAGCAAAACAGCACAAGAGGATCAGGGAAAGAGTCTAAGTCTTATGTGGATGCTTTTGTTAGGGAAACTCTCAATCTTCTTAGTATGTCAGTCAGTTCCAAAACTGAGATGAAAAACTTTAGCTTCTTTTTTCCTTTCTCTTTCTTTTCCTGTATCTTGAAACTGACTATTCAAGGACTGAGGTATTTCTGAGCTCCAGGAAGGGAAAGAAAAAAGGGTGAGATAAAACTATGAAACATGGTTCTACAATTATTATGTAAATCAGGCTGATAGTGCCTGGCTAAGGCAACAGCTGCTGTGCATGGACCAAGAGCTGCTGTGAGCAGCATGCTGCTGCCATGCCACTGCCATGCTGGCCTTCAGCATCCGAGCTGGATGACTAAAGCGTCAGCAGGGCTGAGTACACATGGCTGTACTTGTGTCTCTTCTGTCTATGATGGTTTTGCCTTTGGATAAATGCCTCTTTGAGGTCCTGGCTATGGTCCTGGAGTGAGCCCTGCTGCAGAAGCTGCTGCTTGACACTGATAAGCCTCCAGGAGCCCAGCTACTGGTGACTCGCAGCCACATCCAGCCTCACTGCGGGTGAAGACTAATTAGACCTATTAAAGCAACTTCATTTGCCCCTCCAGCAGTTAATATCTCAATTCAAACCTTCATTACTGGGGTTAATAACTCAGGCAAAGAAACACACTTGGGACTTCAATTTGATATAACATGGGGACTATTTTTCCTTACCAGTTGAAATAAATATTGTGAATGTAAAATCCTGGGGGGGAAAAAAGCCTCAAATCGTCCAAATTCATTCATGGGTTGTCACATCCCTCATGAGCACTGTGGCAAGGAGATGCCTGAATATTATTTGAGTAGTCAGACTCTTGTGAGGGGTACTTATTTTTCTGTCACTTGAAAGACTGTGTTGTTAGTCCCAGAGAAAGCACATTTAAATGAGAAATCTCATTTCCCTTACGGGTTACAGGCAATTAGCGTTACAACATTTGGATCACATTTCTGACATTTAGAATAATATACAGAAGTTTGAAAAACTTGATCTCTTTGTACAACTCATTTAGGTTAGAAAAGTGTTTAAAAATGGAAAACTGTTCACTCTGCCGTGCTAACCATGGTAATAGGGCCTGGCAGGTCCCTGCCATCCCTGCCAGTTGTTTGCAGCAAGGACTAGTTTTCTCAGGAAGATGCTCTAACATCTGGTCCACATATCTCAGGATTGGAGACCCATGGGGCTTTCAAAACAAGTTTCAAGCCCTTTGCAGCAAGGAGTAAATCACTATTGAAACTGTGCATTCATTAGCTGTTTTCCTTCCATTGGCTGCATTGTGAGAATAAACTCCAAAACAACAGAAATCAAAGATTACTTTTATTATTTTTGTTTTCTGGCACAATTATCATCACCAGTTTAAGCAGGGAACATGTTGTGGAAATTGTCTGCTCCCTGGATCCCACTTGCCTTTTGTTCACTCCCATCGAGCTGGCACAACTCTCTAGCCATGGGCTCCAGGGGCTGTAGGGGAACGCCATGCTGCCGACACTCCCCACACTCCCTCTCAGACAGAGGAGGCCTCTGGAGACATTTCTGGCCTTTTCAACCCTGCCTTGTTACTGTCAGTCCAGTTAAGCTGAGGGCAGTACTCTGCTGAGGTCTTTCTGCATTGGTCTTCAGGAATGTTCAGGGCTTGCAATGTCCATCGCCTTTTCAAAAAAATGGGGCGTGTGGCAGGCTATCCACATAATTGCCCTCTAAAACAGATTGGAAAATAGCAGCTAATAAATATCATGAATGTCTGCAGAAGGATTTCATTAAGGCTGCACTTTTGGAAACAAACTCTGAACTTTGTTTGATGTCTCTTCTTGTAAGTGATATTTTGAAGAAATCCCTTAGCAGTTTTGTGGCTTACTGGCCCCATGCACATGAATATTTGTGACATGAAGCAGCAAAGTATGTCTCCAGCTGAGGTGCCTAGAACATCCAGAACTGGAGAGACAGATCACTAGGTTCTGCTGATTTATTTGTCCTGTTTTATCTTGACAGAAACAGACAAAAATGGATCACAAAGGACACAAAAATCACTACAGATGTGGAAAGAGAAAGGAACATTTTTCTTCCCTTACCTCTCCCTAGCTGTCTGTCAACACCTAGCAGGTGATATTTCTAAGCAGGGAAACAGTCCTTCCTTCCATTTCTCCCCAACTCCAGAGAGCAAACAAGCAACATCTCACCTAACTACCAGGTCCCGGGTTCAAGGTGGCAAATGGTCTGTGCCCTTCCACAGGATGTTATCATAACCCATAGATAGCTCTTACCTTCATTTTAAACTGCCACATGCTCTGAAAATCCATTACAAATATATAATAAGAATGTTTCATGGCTCTGTGATTAATATCTAACATGGTATGCTGCTTTTTTGGTGATCAGACCTTTCTACTTCATGTTGCTTATCTGTGGTGCAGAGCCTCTGCGAGCAAGAAGAAGCCCTACAACAAAGGTGTGAGCCTTGCCAGCAGCCAGCACTGAGTGACCTGCACCCTCATGCTTCTAACAATGCAAATGATCTGGCAAAACCAGCCTGATGTTATCAGGCATGTCTGGACCGGGAACTTGCTGATATTACATTGCTGGACAGGATGTAGAATCCTGAGGTATCTAGCCTGCCTATGCCAATGGACACCTCCTACCTTGGATAGGGTGGTTTTCTAGCTGTTGCCAGTAGATTCCCCAGAGATGTGGCTGGTTTCCCAGGCATCCACAAAAAGAGAGGATGTAAACAATTTTGCAAGGTCTGTATAAAGCACTGATGCATATTTAAAAGGAAGTTAGAGTGTCCCTTGGAGATCAACAGAGAGAGGCTGACCAAATCTGATATTCTTCAGATGGAGGGCCCATTCCCTTTGAAACCAGTGTGAACTTACTTAGTGGTTTCAGTGGAAGAAGATCCCTCACCCTGTAGGTCTCTATTTTTCATTCTTCAGGGTTAGTAAAGTGCTACAAATCCTTGAGCATCAGGGCATCCTGTCTGGCAACTATGCATTGGAAAGTGGCCCTAGGTCTCCC
Source organism: Anthoscopus minutus (assembly GCA_013399455.1). NCBI lineage: Eukaryota > Metazoa > Chordata > Aves > Passeriformes > Paridae > Anthoscopus > Anthoscopus minutus. The sequence continues at coordinate 197,275 of VWYI01019438.1, forward strand.
ACACAACATGACAAGACTGGTTTCCTTTCTCCCTTTTTTTTTTTTCTTCCCCAGTCTGCTTTCTTAGTGTAGATTATAAAACAGTTTCAGAGCAAGCTCTTACTGTAACTGCTAATGTGTTTGGTGCAGAGAGAAGGGCGGCTTTCAAATCCAACTGCATTCAACTATAATGCAGCCAGATACACAATCTGGATGCCAAAAAAGCCACCAGCACAAATACTTTGTCAAGTATTAGAAAGAAATAGTAGAGATAGTCAAATAGTACAAAGAGTCTTCAAAGAAAAGGTGAGGGAAAGAAATACTATATTCATACTTGTGCTCATACCAACTGAAAAAACTCAACACAACAATATAAAACCACATGGATAAGTACTTTCCAAAGAAAATCTCCTGTGGTTAATGGAGGTGAGAACATATTGCACTACCTGGTACACATATGATAAACCATTCCATTTTGCTGGAAGAGGTAGGTGATTTTTTTATCCTCTTACAGATTCATTATAAATCAGACTCATTACAGTAAAAACTCTTTTCTAAAAATCTAGCCCTCTGGGCATAGCAAAATGATATTATGGTTCATTCTCACTTTACATTACTTTCTCCTCCATTTATCTTTTAAGATGTAAAGGTATTTCTCAAATTCATAAGCTTTCATATGAAGACAGCACACTTTTCTCTCCAATATCAATAACAAAGTCTTCAGCATTCCTTTGAATTTCCAGCCACACAAAGGAGTTTTCAGACATGATAAGAAGAAGATTGAGGGGGCTGGTACTGAAAAGTTAAAAGTAGATTTTGATTTGGAATCTTCATAAATTTTACTTCATATTTGGGAAAATAACATAGTGGTGTCTTATCTCATATTTTTCTAGCTGAATCTTTTAATACCTAGTGCAATTTACAGACTTTCCATTGTGGAATTCTGAAATGGTATGTGGGGATGTTCTTTCTGAGCAGCAAAAAGAGTCTGATGGATCTGTCAAGCATATCATTGCTTCCAGGTGTTGGCTTGTTTTTATTAGTTACTCATGACCTTATCTACCTTCTCAGAACTTCGTTCTTCTCAAAATGGCAATTTCAGATAAAGAATCTGCCATTCAAGGCCAAGCTGGATTGGCAAAAGTACTCGAGATACATTGCTCAATTCTATATTCTAGGAATAGAATAGATCTGACTTACAGGAAATTCTTAAGTAAAAGCAACAAAAAAATTAGTTTTCTAATTTTATATCTCCTCACCAAAGTAATAACCATATGCCTTACCTTTCACAATTTTGTTTTGAGTAGATTAAAATATATTTTGGCATTGTTTTGGGATGTTTTTAATGGTGTGCCACTTTTTTGAAACCAAACAACACTGAAGGCCATTGATTCACAAAATCCTTTTCTTTTCTGGAAAAAATCTCTAGCAACTTTAGTTAAAAATAGAATCTGAAATTACCATAAGTGCAAATTGAAAGATTTTTTTCCCCAAACTTCTCACCATCTGTGGATTGATAACAGTTTGTGAATAGCCAAACTATGTGTACTAAGTTTACCTTCCACAATGATGGATGAATATCAAGGAAATATAACCCCCTTAAGAGAAATTAGAAAATATTCTTTAAAAATATGTATTTATAAAGAACCCCATGTTACAACAGGAACTGAAAACAAATTTATGCTGAATAATTACAAGCAATGAGGGGGAATCTAGGAGTAGAGTTTATGCTTTAGTGTTTCAAACATTTTGGCATTATTGATTCTATTCTGAAAACAACTCTAAAACATTCTTTAAGTTGAATGGAAGTTGATGGGATTCATGTGCTGTGAATTCTTGACCAAGTTACTCTTTCTAGACACACTAAAAATAATTACTAGGTGGTGTTTTTTAAGTCAAAAGATGAGTATTTGGAGTTTTATACGAGTGTTAGAAATCTATAGAAAAATGCCTTTAATTAAAAATATGCATATTAAAGATTGTAGATAAGTGTTTCAGCACCAAAAAGGGTTTTAGAAACTCCCTGATTTCATATACTTGTATTTTGGTTGAGGCATTGCATTTCAGTAATAACTCCATGCAGAAACATGCTTTGGGCCATGTCAGTTTATAATGCCTGTGAATGGAGACAGAGAAATCTTCAATATATTCAATATTTACTTCTATCCTGGCAGGGTTTTATTGAGATTCTTGGGATGGGTGAGAGCCCACAGCACCTCAGCTGAATACCTCTGTGCTTGCTCTTGGTCATCAATGTCATATGATTTTTCTTTACAGCTGTCTGTCTGTTGAGGGTATTGGATATGCATAAGGGTGTTGGATATGCATGCTGTTCCTCATTTTTATCTCCCTCTGACTCAGACTCAATGGCCAGCTGCCCAGGCAATAGCTCCATTTCTCTGGACATAGTGATCCTGAGCACCGGGGTCTGGGACACTTGTGAGCACTCAAAGACGCGGGCATGTTTCTCAGGGCAGGTTTGGTGACTGGGGTGGCTGTGCAGCGGCCCATGGAGGACAGCAGTCCTGGGAAGGTCCTGTATTCCAAGGACTGTCCAACAAACCAGGAATCCTTGGCCTGCAGCAAACTGAGACAGAGGATGTCCCAATCCAAAGAGAGCTGCACAGCTCCCATTGTTTTGTCTTTAAAGCCAGGTGTGACTGGAGCTGAGGACAGAAGTTTAATGCAGCTGGGAGGAGTCAGATATCCTTTACTACCAGATAATCAAAGCAATTATTTCTTTTTCCTGGTCTTCCAGAACCACAGTCTATACATGTGTGTCATAACTTCTTGTCAATCATGCAGGAGTATTCCTGAACAAATGGGACCAGCATGTGGGCATCCTCCTCTCTGCTGTAAACCAGGGTTAGCTCCACAGCAGCCCTGAGTCTATAGCCCCACCCTTTGTTCCTTCCTCATTGCACCAACCCCCCCAAACCCCAAATCAGCATGATGTGGTCAGAATTTACAGACCCTACAGGACAGAGAGTCGCTGAGAACCAGATTATTTTCATCCTATGATCAGGGCTAGGTGGGCCAGAGTTGGCCTGGATTTTTTCCTAGGGAGAGGAATAATTTTAAGATGTGAAAGACTGTTGACAGCCCATTAGGCAAAGGTAATTCTTGCCAGGTCCAGTGATTTTCTTCAAAAGTCTACCATAGCTCAAAGCAAATTCCCAGACATGTTCTGGCACTAAGATACAAACTTTTCTTCAGTCTTGTTTTGAATCTACCAGAGCTAGGCCAGTGCTAAAAGCTGCTCCTGGAGCTGAAGCAGAGTCTTGGCTTTCACATTTTTCACATCCACAACTGCTTGAGAACAGTGTGACATTCTCTCTTTGGCAACTGGGAAGAATTTCAGAGGGGAGACTGACCAGACAGGCCCTCAGCAGCTTCCTGGAGCAGGCAGCACAGCAGGCTGGGAGGCAGAGAGCTGTGCTACAGGAGAAATGAAGGTGTGGGACACCGAAGGACTGGTTAGACATCATGTCTTTCACTGTGGTAACAGTTGGGGGTCCCAAAAAAGCTAAACTTCACCACCCACAAGCTCCAATTATTTATAAACCACAACTAATTAACATCAACACTAACTAACGGCTAACATCAGACAAACAGCTCTTATTCCATTGATTGTGGGGAAGAATGTAATCAAAGAAAGGATGTAAGGGTCTCACTCTCAATAAATATATTCACTTTTTAGAATGACCCAAATAGTGTAAACTGCATTGAGAAGTTCACTCCTCATGCCTGGATACTAGGCACAAGACTAGACCAGTTAATTAAAAAATAAAGCTTCTGGTCAGTGTATTTCTTGCAGAGATTCCCTTCTATATAAAGAAAACCATAAAACACATTTTAACACAAATATTCACCAACTAAACATGCAAACCCCCAAAAAGGCTTAACTGCTAGAATTCAAGAGTGTTTCTATCCCTATGAACTCATCAAATGAATCATAGCCCTAGGATAGATTTCATTGCATGCATATGTTTAGAATGTAAAAAAATTAACCCTTGGGCTACTGTTGCTTTGGCAGGCAAAGGCATGCTATATGTGAAGTGGGAGTGTGAACATTTACTGCTTGTGTGTTATGGTAGTCAGAGTGTTAAAATGAAAACCACCAATTAGGAGCAGAACAATTACTGTGTTATTTCATTTTGTAAAGAATGTGTTACTTGACACGGAAAGTTCAGATCAGAGTGAATAGGATGTAGAAAGAGAGAGAGGAGATCGGTCCAGTCAGGATTAGATGAAAGCATGATGGTTTTCCCAACCCACGACTAACTAGCCTTATTAAAGACTCTCTCTTCCAAACCCTCAGGTGAACCACTGCTGTTTCCTTTCCACTTGGCTCGGTATTTTTCTACCAATGCACCAGCCTGCTTTGCTGTGCCCTCCTGCTGGAGCAGGGGGCCATCAGCTCAGGGCAGTAGAGTCACCCCTTCTGCCTCCTCCACCTAAACTCCCTGTTACTGCTAGGCCATAGTTCACAGGTCTACAGACCCTAATCTCACCCCAGATGATGCACAGGGCATAATTCCTAATGGAAAATAATTTTTAAAACCCCATCAAATACTACAGAGCAATTATTTTCTCTTTATCAAAATTGTCATGGATAGAAAGAGAGCACACTAGACAGCTGTCAGCATTTTAGAGAGGAAGAACCAAGACACACATAACCCCAGATAGGCTTCCTACATTGTCTTAAGCATTTTATTTCATGCTCTGGAATTTTGTCCTTATTTTCTATTAATTGCTTCTTTATATTTCAGGAGTCTCTAACCATATGTGAACACCTTCCAGCTCCTGGATGCTCTATCTACACTGTCATGGGAGCACTGTCAGGGTTTTGTGCTCCTGTCTTAGTCCCTCTGGCTGTGGATTTAAAGATGGTAGAGGCCAGATCATGAGCACTACAAGCATCGTTCCAAAACGATGTCTGACATGGATGTGAGGAGACCCAGGAGCTCACACCACATGTCCAACCACAGCTGTGCACTATGAAAACAGGTTTCTGGAATACATAGTAGCTCATGGGAGCCCTCTTGCTCACATGAGCTGCCCAATAACCATCAAGGGTAGAGAGAAGGCAGTACCAGAAGGTCTCCAGTATATGGGGACCTTGGTCAGCCTTTCCAAGGACCTTGGCATTGCCACTAATGGATTCTCCATCAGCAGCATCAGAAAAGAGCCTCAGACTTCACATGAGGCCATCTTCATCAGAACTGACAAGTGCTTCTGCTTTAGGCTAAAGAAACAGACACCAGTCTGCCTCCAGAGGAGAGACAAGAGCTTGCTTTGACCTGCAGCTCCCATGGAATGGATGTTGAAGAGAAGCCTGAGGACCTGCATGGTGTGCACAGCTCAACAAGAGGGCTCTTGCCTTGAGATTTGTTTTGGCATCTGAGGCCACGAGTGAGAAATCTCTTCTACTACTAATTCTGAAAAAACATCTCCCCGCATCTTTTGCAGCAGCCCTGGCTGTGTACCCCACTTAGAACATTTCAATAACTGCCTTAGGTTTCCTTAGTGGGAAAAGAAATGGATAAAGGATGCAGGCATGCAGGGGCCTTGTGGCTTTTAGCTCAGCTTTGGATTCCCACAAGCTTCCCACCTGCTGCTCACTCCCCCTAACAAAAGGGAGCAGAACAGCTTTCCTCTCTTAGTCTGGAAGTCTCCTCCCTGCCCTGTTATGAGTGCTCTGTGCTGCTGTGCACAGACACAGCAGTCACACTTCTCCAAGGCAGGTAGGTCAGATTCTGCCAGAGCCAAAAGCCCAGAAGCTCCAAGGCATTGTACTGTGGAGACCAGCTCTGGGGAGCATACCTGCAGACAGATTTCTGAGCAGCAGGGAAGCCTGATCTCACTCTAGTTTGAAAGGAGGTTGGCTGGTGGTGGTGGGACCAGAACCCAAGCCTGTAGCTGCAGCCTCCTAGGGCTGTGGCAGTGGAGTGGAATAATGTAATGTTGCTGTGCCCTCCAACCAAAGCACCACTGTCTTTAGTCACTGCTGTGGTGTGGTCCCCAAGGGTCACCATCTGCTACCAAAATGACTTTGGAAACCTTTTGTTACTGCTTCACATAAATTACGTTTTCTTCTTTCTCCATTTTATATTACTATACATCTGCTCAGTTCTGTTCCTCCACTGTAAAAACAATGGTAATGTGGTGAATGTGCAACTGTAGCCCACTTCTCTTTCTGAGGAGAAATATATACTTATTGTTGGATGTTACCTGGAGATATTTGTGCATTCACAGATAGATTGCATGCAAATATGTGTATGGATACACACGCATGAACACAGTGTGTCTATATATGTGTGTGGACTTTATTCTCACATGTAAACAGAAAGTATGTATTGTGGCATGGATTTATTTGCCATGAAATACAGGTTTATATATAATATATATCATATGTAAAGCCAAATTTATCTCGTATCTTCTGAGTGTTGGGACTTGTAGAGAGTTACCTCCATCCACTTAGCATACCTCAGAAAGGGAGCTGCAGCGCATTAGCAAAATAGTCTGATGAACTCAAGATGGAACAAGGCAAAAACCATTGTGAAAATCTTGTTGTTCCCAGTATAATGGACATTTTTTTCTCAGAGTTGTAAACGCAGAAGGAGGTACCAAATTGAAAACAGAGCACCTTTCTTGGTGACCTCTGCCAGATGGGCTCTAATAGAGTCAAAGAACTTTTCAAGGACTGTTGTCTGTGCCATATTCCATAAGCATGAGCTTGTCCAACTCAGATTCCTGTGTCTAAATATTAGATTTCAAAATCAAAATTAATGACTTTTTACTCTTCTTTTAATCAGTGGAGAGAAGAAAAAACCTTTGCAGCGGTATGAATGTGACTTAACTGCACATTTTGGAGTGAAATTAGTGACAGGTTTTATTCTTGTGGTGATTTCTGCCTAGCAAGGGCTGACAGATTGCAGGGTTCCTCCACTGATGTGCAGCAGGGGCTGGTATAGGTCCTCTTTGCCTTTTCTACCTCTGCTTTAAAACTAGAGAAGTACTTAAATAAGCACTAATAATATATAAGTATAAACAAAGTCCTTTGTTTGTCTGCATGTACAAACAAAGCCTTCTATATATGATGGAAGCTTGGTTTCATGAATTTGATCCATCATTATTATAACACTCTCTAACCTTAAATGGCCTTTTAAGAAACTTTTCAAATAATTTATTTATCCTTTGTTTTATACAGATTTTGTTAAACACCACTACCATAAGGGAAAATAAGGTATTATATGCAAATTATTGATGTGCCACTATCCAGGGAACACAAGGCCTTTTCTTAAAGGCACATTGTTATTTCCCACTATGTTTAAGATAGCATTAGTATAATAATATTTTGTTTTGTTTTGTTGATGTGTGTTTTTTTCTTAATGGTCTCTAATTGTGTTTGTGAAATATCCTGAGTGGGTATGAGTAAGCAGAGGTCCGTTGGCTTCAGTGTTGCTTTGACAGGGCAGCATTAGTCCATTTGTATTTACCTGACTTAGCAAGAAACTAAATTTTTAGAAAGAAAACAGAACTGTGGTATAAAGATAGGTCAAAATGAAATGTTTGCAGTCTGCTGCAAAGGCAAATGGGTCTATTTTGTTGTTTAACCACATTCCTCATTACAAAATTTATCTCTGTAGACTTTGTGCTATTAATTAAAAATGTCTGTTTTAGCATTTGATGTGTATTAGGCAAAGCTGCGAGTCATCTAGTCTTCAGCTGAAATGAATGTCCCCCACAAAAAAAAAGCAACAACTCTTTGAATTCTAAGAGAGGAAAAGTGGGGAAGATTTAATTAGACATGTATTTTCATTGTCTTGTGAATAAAATAAAAAAACCTCCAACCCTTACACAGGAAGATATTGCTTTATAATTTGATATGATTGATGTTGCTCATATACATTCGTGTTAGACAGCTATGTAGAAACTAGTAAGCTCTGAATGCCAGGAACAGATCATGATACAGATTTGTCATAACAGTGCATGGATATGCTTCTGAGACAAAAGTGTGAGTAATTTACAGCTCCAAGCCAGTTGGAGTTTGACTCCTGAAGTCTTTCTTGAGGATGGAATCCCATCTCCGGGAGATGTTTGCTTTATCTCAAGTTGCCTCTTGTCTTCTTATTTATATGTTTTAATTATTTTTTTCTTTGAGTTTTAACCACCTCTGTTTCACACCAGCAGCCACTGACATTTCCATTTTTCAAAGTCTGTTTTAAAAGCGTGGTCGGGCCTGTCCCTTCTCAGGGTAAGGAGAGTGATGTGCTTTTAGCAATCAACAATTATACTCAAGCTGGAAACAAGACAGCTCTTCTCAAATCATGGTCAAGAGACCATAGAAGGGAAAGGACACAATGTAGAAAATGATGGGTGTTTGTTCTGTAAGACTGTACATTTTAAATCCTAGCTTGAAACAAAGCATAATGAGGATAGGGGTGCCTAATGACTGGAAACAAATCTCAGGACTGACAAAGTTCAGAGAAAATGAAAAGAGAATTTGTAATGAACTAGACTACTCATTTGCTATGCATCATCAATATCTCCCTCAAGATTAACTCAGTTCATTCTGTTGTGCTTCTCAGGTAAACCAATATTGTTTTAAACAGTGTATGAGCAGCAAACCACTGTTTACAGGAGCTTATGTCTAAGTTGCCTTGTATAAAATGAACACAGCTGCAAAATAATTTGGAAGAAGCACAGTCTACATGCACATTCAGCTATGCAATTAAGGGTTTGACACCTTAGATATGCATCTTTGATCTTTTATCTTGATTTTTGGGCCTGTTACCAACAGACCCTTTCTTGAGAGTACTTCAAAGTTAGATTAAAGTATGTTCCTCATGTTACCTTGCTTACTTGCTGTTAAAACAGGGATAATTATTCAACTCTTTGCTCAAATAGGAAGTGCATTTCGCCTAGCTGTGCTCTTTAAACATATTAATATTCCTTACACATTTGATCCTGTTTGGGGAAAAAGACAAAGTTCAAACTACATTGCAGAAGTCTTCTGGGAAAAGTCAAAGAAAGTTCATCTTATATATAAAAAATTTAATTTTAAGATTGTGTATTAACATACTAAGCTGAAGTGGAAATTCTAACTGATCCATTATTGTAGGTCTGGGTCATGACAGGATCTTTTCTAATATTTAATAATAATTCATACTTGAGTTTTATATATCTCTACACATTGTATTTCTTCAGATTATCCATTACAGATATATTTCATCATATTATCTAATACTGCACTGAAGTACTGTTTCTCCAGTGTATATACCTATTAGTCTCCTTATAGCCTAATTTGCACTCCCTAGATCAGATTAGTACCAGTGAAGGGGCACACTTTAGTTTGGAAATATCCATAAGGATATTTTGTACCTCAGACATTCTCCTAAAAGCTATATTTTCTCTGAGAATTCCTCTCCCCTTCAAAAGCTATTTGAGTCAAGTAATATTTTAAAAACCATTTTTAAACACTTTGGATCATTTTCAGCTGCGGATGGAACATGCTGCTCAATGTAGTTCCAGCAGCTGGCTAATGGCCAGCAGAAGACAATGACATTGCATCTCTCCTTCTCTCTTATCAGGTTTGAAACTGCAAGTCATAACTCAGAGAAGCAGGACAAGTTTAAACTCTGGACTTCTTGAGTTTGCAGAATGTCTTCTCTGATAGTAAAGCACAGTCCTGAGGCAGAAGCTCTGGAGGACACATGTTTTGGAGGAAATTTTTACCAAGACAACAAACTATCAATAACTGAAGAAGTTTCTCTTGCTTCCCTACTTCATTTCTTGTTCCCTGCCTGAGATGCCAAGGACTGTTAATCCTCCCAACATATTTTGAATTAGACTCAAGTTTAGCATCTGCCTGTGCAGCTTGGTGAATTGCAGGTACCCATGGACGTTGTCTATGGCTGCAAGCCAGCCTCAAATGCTTTAGCAGTTGCACTGATCCACAGTGAAGTTGCTACACTGATGCTTATGTCCCATTGTCATGGTGAAGAAAGCCTGGAATTTCCCTTGTTAGAACTAAATTAACTAAAATATCTCTCTTTGCCTCCTGAAGTAACAAGAGGGTTATAAAAAACAGCATAATGCAAGAGTTTTGTAGTAGATAATAAGCATTTTGATAGCAACGGCAGGGAGAATGAAAGAGCCTAATTATAGCATGTGCAGGAAACGCATATTTTGAAGTGCTGTAGAAAGATGTGTGGGTAGGGAGCTATTTCAGCAGAGCCTTTTCAGTGTGATGTTTTCCCAGTCAGAGGTCTCATGTCAGCTACTGAACACATGTAATAAAACACAGGAAATAATCAATCCAGAAATTCTGGACATTTAAAACCAGAAAATAATACTTTGGATACATGTGATTTGCCACATGTGATCCCAGGCTACAGCCCAGATTCTGAACTGATTCGATGCATCTGGGACAAATTTGGTTTGAATACAGTCAAGTCTAGCTGTTGTATTTGCTTGGGATTCATAGGTAAGGCCAAAAAAAGTGTCAGAGTGGGGCTTTTTGGATGAATTTGCCTTTATGTAGCTCATCTACATGGTGCTTAATTATTTCAAAGAAATCTGGCTTCTCTTCTTCGAAGAAAAGTCAACAAGCACTTCAGGAGCGACCCAAAGCCATTTTATGGATGCAGGGAAGTTATGGGGAAGGAGAGGGGCAAGCACAGATGAAACACAAGAATCATGTAAACGAATAATAACATGACTTTTGGAAAAATTGGATGTGCAACTAAAATTGTGTCCAGACAGACCTCCCGAATGTAAACAGCACTTGCTCAGGAGAGTTGTATAGGTGTCACTATCCTTGGTAACTCTTCAGGGATCTGGAGCATGGGATCTGACTTCCATGGCAAAGTTCTTTTGGCTGGTCTTTGGTAAGAACTTTGTAAAGTCAATACCACTCACCTGGTTCGCAGAGATTGGCAATGGAGGGAATATATGCATGGATGTGAACGGCTTCCCACCCACCATCTTCTGTGTGAGAACATCAGGAAGAGGGATGTGAGAGAGATTTGTCACACTAGCAGGTGATACATTAAGCCTCTCTGAGGCCAGAGCATCAGGTCAGACAGAGACCTTGACCTCTTGTTTTAATATGCACATGGGGAAAAAAAAATATTGGTGCTGTGAAACTGTTTTACAGCTCTTAGCTTTCTGACTTTACCGTTAAAAAATTTCACAATGTAACTAAATTCCTGAGGAAGTCATGATGCAGAACTAAAGGCTCCTTAAACTGAAATAGACAAAAGCTTAGCGAGACAGCCATTGAAACAGAACCTTACTTCTTAAAGTATTTGGTATTAAAACAAAAAAAAACAACCAAAAAAAACCAACCAAAAAACCCAAAACATAGCCTGACATTGATTTATGTTTTACTGCTTTGTGCATGTATAACTTCTTTGTTTATGTATTCAGTTTTTTCCCCTAGAAGAGTCAGCATCAAAGTCATGCCTAGAGGACATGTATAAAATTTAAAACCAGGACAGACAAGAATAAACAAAATCCATGTGTATCTGTGTCAGTCACTTGCAGGACGCTCAGGAGATGCTGTCTGCAACTATTCTCTCAGAAGTGGAGTGGGATTTATCCAAAAAAATGCCTAAGGAATATTACCCTTTATAGAGGATTTAGCAAATGGATATGCTCCAGTCCTTCCCAGCATGAGGCTGGCTGTTCTTGGGAACCTCAGCCCTTGCCTCTGAGGCATTCCTCTGAAAGTGCTCCTTGGAGAGAAGTAACTACAGCTACTTTGACTCAATTTCTGGCTGAAGCCAGTGTGCTGATCAATTTTGGCACTTTTGGAGGCAGAGCAGCCTTTGGAAGCCCTCACTCCACTGAGGCGAGCTCAAGGCCTGGCACCCCTCCAAGATGGGTTATTCAAAATCAGCGCTGTTCCTTTTCTCCAGGTAGTGGTTTCACATGAGACAGGAAGAAGGGAGACAATTAAATGCCTGTGTCTTTGGATCAAAATATCCTTAAGACAGTTTTGCCCAAAACTGTTCCTTACCAAAATGCCAGGAGTGCAATAGCCCAATAAGGAATAAGGGATTTTGTGCAGACTGAAGTCTCTGGATCAGACCCCTTCAAATTATTTTGGATGGCTATATGAAAAGTTTACTCACAAAAAGTCTTTTGTATCTGTACATAATGGCCTTCAACCTATATTTATTTTGCTTTTTAGTCTAAAAACGTTTAACTGTGTTCAGGGGTAATTTTTCTTAAGTAAGTAATAAATAATCTGCAACCCATTGACCAAAAAATGAGTTCTGTTTTGTAGGGAAATTCTTAAAGAGCTCCTACAGTTACAAAGAAGAGGTTGTATTGCGCTAAAATAGGGGTAGCATATAGGTATTGCCTGTAAATTTGCCATGTAAAAACATGTACAGTCACTCTACAAACTCAGCTCAGAAAGTTACTATTCTGCCATTGTCAGGCTCAATTCTGCATTTGACTAGGTCAGCTTTATGACACTGTAAATGCACTGAATTTATACTGGTACAGTGGAGGTACCTCAGCAAGACATCAGAGTAAAGGAGTCAAGGATTTAAGACCAGTTTTAGCAGACAGAGCAAAGGTTCATCCACAGCAGCATCCCATTCGTGATAATTTCCTGCAGATGCTTAGAGAAGAGGTAATCAAACCCAGGAGTCCATGATGATATTTTGTCCTAGTATACTGCCAACTAGTTGGTACTTTCGCAGGAAGACATGGTAATTTTTTATTAAAACTTCTTGATAATTTTTACTTCCATGAAAGTATTTAACTTTTTGCACCTGTATACCTTCAAGTACTCAAAATCTGGACTATGAAGTCTTTTATCACCCACTTTAAAAGCTTTACTGTCAATGGGAGAATGATAATTTCTGTCTTGTAAAAATAACATTCGGATATAACAAATAGGAAAGTGAAATCTCAACATTATACTTGAGACATAATCCAAAATTATTTCCTAAAACAACTTTCTTGATCTGGAGGTGCCTTGTCTTTTTTTTCTCAATGAAGGAAAGGGTGACTTCCAATGCTTCTGAATTTAAATGAGATGTGACAAAGTAGATCAGGGCATTCTGATAGCCCATATGACATTTGGAGGTGGAGCAGTGGGTCCTCAGAGCCCTTGCAGGTCCTAAAGACTTGGCAATTCCTACATCTGACTGCCAACAAATGCTGAATGCATTCATTTCAGGGATTTCACATACTTTCTTAATGTCTCCATTAGTGGGATAGACACACTTCTAGACACTTGTACCTAGAAGTCCTAGTCTATTTTCATGGAAAAAGGAAAGGAGGGGTGGGATTGGGGGTGGAGGGTGGGGCACATAGACATCCCCCTCTAAGGTGCTACATGAGGTGCATATGGCCTAAGAATCTACACAGTGCCCCAGAATCCTCCAATCCCACTGCCACTATCCACATGGACATATCCCAGAGGCTGACAGCAATATCAAAGGACAGAAGGAGTTATACAGCTGTTTGGTTTTATATGTATACTGTCCCACAAAGCTGGTTGCTCACTCCTCTGAAGCAAAAGCAGCAGCTGGGTTACCTTCTACAAAAACCCCAGCCTAGGGTTACCTTCAGAAGAATCATAAACTGAATTTCAGATGACTCTCTGTGGAACATCACAAGTTTTATAGACACTTAGGACCTTTAAGCTTCATGACTTTCAGCTAAAAATCTCATCTGGAGGATATCTTTTCTCCCCAGGCTATCTGTTGATTACTTGATATCAGTTAATGGATATCCAAATAAGGATGGACAGGATACCCACAAAAGACTGCACATCAATGTCTTGTAAGTACACTATTGTGATGGGAAGAACAGAAAAAGGCATTGTCAAAAGAGTGTGAGGAAAGCACACAATGAGAATACAGTGCAGATTTTCAGAGCAGATAGGCATAAATCATTCAGTTTTTCATAAATCAGATGTCTACAAGGAGGAACACTTGAGTAGCTGACTTGGATATGAATGCCTACAAAGCTGCTTTGTGCTGTTACTGATAGCAGTGCATATCAAGTACTACTTCTGCTACACAAATACATGCTTTCTTGCTCTGGAAAGGTGAATAAAACTGTCAAATACTTTTTTCCCTTCTGACCCAAGTTGGATAAGGGAACACATTTTAGGATTTGGAAGACTGATGCATTTTTATGCACTTTTTTCCCTCCTCCCAACATAAAGAGAAGACAAATCTCCACAGATCAAGAAAGCATACTGCATAGGGATGCAATATAAAGAGAAAATCTTGCATCCCAAGCAAAGAACAGAAGGAGCTCTGTATTAGTGTTAATTCCAGTGCTAGAATAACTTTGGTTCATCAGAAAAATTAACAGAAGAGTCCAGTGATTGAATAGCAATGTATTCCACCTTCACCTAAAAAGCCCAAGAGACAAGCAAAACTTGGCTGCACATCCAGCAAGCTGTTGTGAGATGGAGAAAGCAGCAGGAAGAAGATTGCAGTGTTCTTCTTCAAGCTTACCTTAGATATGCAGCTAAACAGACTTCATGTTTAATATGTCAGTTTGCATATCTATTGAAATAATATTAAAACAAGCAAAGTAGAAAAGAAATGAAAGCGCCTGGAGAAAAATACTGACAAAATGTTGGTGATGGGGGAAGGAGAAGTGAAGAATCTATGCTGAACTCTTCCAGTACTCACTAGTACAAAAGCAATTTCATTCTTCCACGGCCAACGGAGGTCAGTGGAATAGGTAGAAAGAAGTATGTCTAGGTTTCCTGAAAGTTATCCCTTATGGTCAGGAATACATGACCACAAGACCTCTGTCCCATCACAACTGATAATAGAGGATAAGAGTGACAGCAGTCAAAACAGGCACAGGGTAATTATACATGTTGTTACCAATACTATAGTGAAATCTCATAGAAAAGAAAAATTTTTTCCCTCAACTGTGAGAAATCAGAAGACAAAATATGCCAAATATATCAAAAGATGAGTCAGTCTGGAAGAAGACTGGTCTGGCTGAACAGAGAGCTTTGACTGGAACTCAGGGAGATTAGAGTTAATCACCTATGGAAAAAGGGACAGGAAGATCAGGGGAACTGCAACAGTGCTGTGAAGCCATGCAGGGGGGTAAACTAGAATTGGATAGAACTTAATTTGACCACTGAGCTCCCATAATCCAAGAGGGAATGGTCAGGTATCTGCTATGCAGTTTAGACCCTCACAAGTCCCTGGGGCTAGATTGGATTCACCAATGGTACTAACAGAGTTGACAGAAGAGTTCACCAGGCTATTTTTAGCCTGTTGTTCACAAACAGTTCTGGTCAACTAGAGGGGTCTCACAATACTGGAAGTTGGCAAATGCAATGACCATTTATGAGAAGGGTCACAAGGAGGGAACTACAGGCCTGTCAGCCCGACCTCAGTGCCAGGGAAGATTGTGGAGCAGATCATCTTGAGGGCCATCATGTGTCACATGAAGGACAACCAAGGCCCAGCCAGAAGGAGCTTGGGAAAAGCAGGTTCAGTTTGACCAACCCTGAGATCCCTTTTTTCTCAATGTACCATTGACAAATATAACTTAACCTATTCATATTTTTATTTCCTATTTCTGTAATCTTCACAGAAGCCCAAATTCACAGAGTGTAAATCCTGTGTTATTTTACTGTGTGGTTTTTATCCCTCAAAGATGCTTGGATAAGTAGAAAGGAGAGCTTATGTGGGATGGTAGGCTGTGTGAATTTGGAGCGCATACTTTTTTTAGTCAAAAGACTTAGTGAATAATTTGGAATTTTTTGCCTAATATAAAGGATGAAAGTGATGCTTCAGGCTTTACCTACCTTTACGTGATTGACTGGTTAGAAACTGAATTAATAAAAAAATGTACAATTATTATTGACACAATGCTGCACAATACTATCATCAGAGTACAGTTGTCCTGGTTATGCCACTTGAAAACCCGTCACACAAACACCAAGACCAGCCACCACACTACATCTTGTCTGCTCAAGTTTCAGCTCTTGACACAACATGTTTTTGGGTGAGGTATCAGTAGAGTTTTTGGTGTATTTAATAATCTGTGAGCTCAGGTTGCACTTGTGTTTGATGAGCAAACCTGGCAGCAAACACTGGGTCATTCTGAGCCTGAGACTGGTCAGGAGCACCGGCAGAGCTGGACAGGGACAAGTTTCAGGCATGACATCCTGGTCTGAACCCACAGCTGCGGATTCGGAGACAGAGAACAAGTGGCAGCACCCTGGAGAGTCAGATACTCCAAAGAAATGCTCTCTGCATGCCAGAAGGAAGTCCTACAGTCATTACAGTTTGCTTTCAGTGTGAATAGTACAAAATAGATTATTTGGGCCTTGACTTACTCTAACCTTGCTTTGGGGAGTCAGACAAGGCAGGATGCTGTGGCCCACTAGAAGAGCTGGGACTTTAATGAGGCGAGCCAACCCCTCTAAGATCTCTGTTTCCTGTACTCACACAAAGTTTTGATTTCTATGATGAGAACTAACAACCTTTGGGATAGGTTGTATAGCATATTTACAGAATTGGCTCCTCATAACCCCATAGTGCATTGAGGCCTTGTTTGCTTCTCCAAAGTGTTTCCTTTTTTGACACCTGAAGGTAATTCTGTAACACATAAGAGAGGTATGTGGAGGTGTGTAAGACATAAGGCTGCTGTGGTTGCAGACGGGGGTGGAGCAGACATGACCAGGCTGTTGCTCTACACCACTCACATTATCACAGGGGCATGTGGTTTCAGGCAGCCCCATCTGCAGCCCCTTTGGGAAGGTATCGACATCAACCCCTGAGGACTCAACCCCTCTGCCACTCTGCCTGTGCCCCCCTCCCATTTTTCTCTGGCATGTGGCTACAGGCCATGGTGCTGAATGGGACAGTGGCAAAAATGCAAATTGACCATAGTTCTGAACAGGGAGGCTGCTGGCAGAGAATGGGATGGCGGTGGGGCCACCCCAACCTGGGGAAGGAGTCAAACTGAACCCAGTCCAGCTGAGCAGAGCCAAAAGGAGAGTAGTAAAACCCTGTGGGAGGCTCCATAGGACTAGTTCATTAGAAGTGCACCAAAGGCACCAACAGAGCTGCTGAGCGACCCCTGCTTGGACAGCCTAGCTTCTGGGGAGCTGGCTTGTCATGGTTTGTCATTGTTTTGAGGCTGGGGGGCAGGAAATGTTATTAGCAGGAGCTTCCCAGCCTTCCTGCCTTTGTTTCCCAATGACCATGTGGGCAACACATGGGAATGGTCGCCATATTGCCTTTGTCTGAGAATTCATGGACATGACCTACAGAGAGTGACTGCTCTCCTGGCTTTCTTCCCAGTGGTGACCATCTTTTTGTGGTTAAAACACCTTCTCTTTTTGTATACTTTTGCTATTAATACTGCTGTTATTGTGTGTGCCTTTGCCTTACTTATGCACAAGTTACTTTGTGTTTTCAGTAAATTATCTCAGCCCATAATCTCTGCTTTCTGTCCCTCCCTTACCAGAAGGACTGAAGTAAGGTAAGTGGCTAATTTCCTGTTGGTGATAAAACCAGCACAAAGGCATAAAATAGGTGTATAAGTGTCAGTAGGTACCCCTGAGAACAAAATGTAATGGAAAGCAAGAAAATGTCTTTTTTTACCTCTCTTCTTTTTTAAAAAATTTTTGCTGATTTTTTTCCAGTATTTTAGTATTTTTAAGTATGCATTGCATGAGGTTTTACCTCACCTAAGTGAACATACTTCTACAGTGTATTTGGCTAATTATATTTTACTGGTTTTTAGATTTCTTTTATTGTGGATTGTGCCTGTACAAATACCTTGAGACCAAAGCTATAGGTCAGTTGCTTTTTTTGTCAACATGTGGTTCTGCATGAGTGCTGGAGGAAAATTTTTTTCCTGGTCACTGTGTAAAGGCGGGGCATGTCTGTTAAACTCCTCATCTTTTTCATCAGGAAGATACTGTGTTGTTTTCCATTGCACTAACAAGCGTGCCTCCCACTGCTAACACTGATTTGTCTAGAAGAAAAGAGAGAGCACTCCCTGCAATAAGGTGGTGTTAGACCCTCTGTTCAACAGCTGTGCTAAATGAACCTATACTTGATTACATATTATAACCCATCAATCTTGCACAGGGTTTCCAAACCCTCCACAACCTCCTCAGCAGGCATAATGGCAATCACCGTGTTTAAAGGTCACAGGTAGGAGCTTAATTTAAAGCTCTTATAATAATGCAATTTAATTCTGGAAAATGCCACGGAATTGCTCTCTAAGGCCTCCTGTCAGACAGAAGACACTGCTTGTGCACAGCTTTGATTTATTTATTTTTTAAAATATCCTCTATGTTATCTTTTTAATTTGCTAATGTTTCCAGTTACTAGGTGGTAGGCAGGCTTTCCTTGTGACAGTAAATTCCAAATTATAAACATCAGTTTCATTTTAATTTCTGCTATGAAAAAAAAATTGGTGTTTTTTAAGCTGTGTAGCTAAAACAGTTTGACTACCACAAGGTTTTGTGTTGTTTTAAAAAAGACTCTCCCATCAAATGAAGCACAAACCCTGTACTAGGTTTTCGTGGGCACATTTTGGTACAGAGGTGGCTTCTGTGAGAAGTTTCTAGTAGCTCCTGAAGAACTGTAGCCCATAGGAAGGACCCATGTTGAAGAAGTTCATGGAGGATTTTCTCCCATGGGAGAGACCCAAGCGTGGGAAGAGTGTGAGGTCTTCCCTCAGGGGAGGAAGGGGCAACAGAGAGAGCATGTGATGAACTGACCACAGACCCTGTTCCCCATCTCCCCGAGCCACTGGGGAGGAAAAGGGAGAGAATCTGGGAATCAAGTTTTGGGAAGAAGGGAGTGACAAGAAGGTGTTTTAAGATTTATTAACTTATATATATATATATATAGATAATTATTAAGTATTTATTTCTCATTACCCTACTCTGATTTGATTGCTAATAAATTAAACTGATTTTCCCAAGTCAAGCCTGTTTTGCCTGTAATGGTAATTGGCCAGCAAACTCTCCTTATTATTATTTTGACCTATGAGCCTTTTGTTCTATTTTGTCTTCCCTGCCTATCTGAGGAGGGAAATGATAGAGTAATTTTTAGCGGGCTTCCAGCCATGGTTAACCCACCACAAATGCATAATGAATAGAATTGCAACATATGGTTTTTTTGATGTCAGTAGCCACAGCTAAATAAAGTTGAAGAAGTAGTTTAGTCATGTAAGCACCACATTTGATACACCTAGCCTCTCTGGAACCACTGGCTTAAATCTCAGCAGGGTTGACTCAGCCTTTCAGCTCCTGTAGGCAGACATCAAGTTTCATGCATCTACCACGCAGAGAGGTGAGACTTTGTGAAGCAAAGCCCTGGGTTCTATGCACAGATTTGCATTACTTGTTTTGTTCTTAGTGCCACTGATAATTATTTTTCTCCTCCTGGGTTTCTCTGTGCTGGTGGTTGCTGGGCTCTGCCCTACTGTCAGCTGGCAGGAGCTACCAGCCAGCTTCAACTGACCTGAGATACCTGCAAGACTGGAAACTCTGGACAACAGAAAACAAATCTAGTCCTTAGCCCAAACTTACCCTTCATAAGACCAGTTATTAACTGGGGCACAGTGCTTGAGCTGGTGAGGCACTCCTAGAGCCATGGGAGTGCGGGGCTAATGCCACAGAGCTGTCTCAGCTCCTTCACAGAACCTCACATGCCTCTTGCCCATTCAGGAGGGTCTCCTTCTCCCACAGCAGTCACAGAGCTGAGCTGGCTATGTGCATGTGAGCACAGCTGAAAGTGACTGGAAAACGCTGAATGCAGCAAAGAACTTATGGTTAATCAGAGTTACTAGGCTTGCCTGTGAGATTCTTGTAGATATCTCCGGCCCATGTTAGTATTTATCTTAAAACAGAACAGCTGTCTGCAAGTAATGGAAAGGTCACTGTACAACACTCAGGCACAAATTTCTTGGAGTGTTTAGGGAAAACTAAAGGAGTTTGGTGCATGCCAGTGGCATATGGCATTTTATCATGTGGAGGGCTTGAATTTTTCCACAAAGAGCTTACCTTCCCTACCTCTCTAATGCATGGCATGGAAAAGGGAAGAAAAATACTAATGAATACTTTCACAGCTAATTAATCACAGTAAGGAGCATGGAGCATAAATTTACCCAATTTCTGAAACTTGTTTTAAGTCTGATGCCATTATATCTTTTTTCATTACATTACTATACTCTGGTATAGCTTTTCCTGTACTTCAGAAACCTGCCCACTGCATCAGAGCAAGGTGGCAAATTCCAGCGCAGCATGGAGGAGGAACAAAATAAGCAGCTCTGGTGCAGAACTGCTGGCCCACGCCCACAGCTTCAGCAGACAGTGTTATTTTAAAATAGATCATGGCATAAAATTCATAGTAAATGAATTGCTCTGGAGGGCCTTGGAGGGCTGTGATGTACCTGACCCTGGCTCTTGGTTGTCCTGTTGTGTCCTATAATGTTGTCCTATTAGCTTAAAACCAGTGCAGCTGGGCAAAGGGTCAGATGTCATCTTATGCTTATCAAAGAAGATGTAGTCTTAAACATATCTCTATTTTACTGTGATAGAATCTGCATGGACATTTCAACCATTCCTTTTATCAATGCAGTATTTAGAGCTTGACCCAAAGTCCAGAGAAACCTGTGTGTCTTCCCATTGGCTCCATGAGCTTCAGATCACACCCTTAAAGTGTAGAGAAGTGCATGAATAATGACAGAGAACCAAGCACATCAAAAACTATCTTTCAAGTAAACATGTATTCCCATTTAAATCCCTGAACTCAAATTACAGGGTTTTTAAAGACCAATTTTCTTAAAAGCCAGGAACAAAGTATTTATATTAGCTACACAGAACTGAAAAGGGGAACTAACAGAAGAAAGCTACACTGTTCATCTGCTATTTCAAATAAAAATTACTGTTATTTTAAAAACTAATATCTACATTAAATGCTTCATCTGATTTAAATAAAAGTAAAAATTCTACATCTTTTAGCAATAAAAAGTCATTAAATAAAAGATGTAATAATCATAACACAAAAAATAAGAAGGAAATGGACATCTCTAGCTGTACTCTGCTGAGAAGGAGTGGTACTGAGAATAGGAAATCACTTGGTTCTCTCTGATTATAGCTCTTTGTATGAAAATACTCAAGGCTGAAATTAGTGTGATCCACAAGAGCAGGTGTTTTGAATTTTAATCTAAGGTATAATTAGACCCTGTAAAAAACATTACGTGGTGCAGTAATTGAAAGAACTAATGATGGGATGCTTTATTTTAAAAAATATTTAAAAATAGATCTAGAAGCCATAAAAACCCCGTATTCCACAAATCTCTGTTTTGACTACACAAAAATCTGTAATCCATTATGACTTTGATTTGAAAGACTTAAACAGTTCACTTGTATCTTTAAAAGTGAGATGTAATTATCAAGTTCTTTATCTCACGTTTCATGTTGTTTATATAAACATTGTTAAAATCTGTAATACTTGCACAATCACTCTGTGGGAATATATATCAAGGCCAAATATTGGTTGAAACTTCACCCGGATCAAAGAACTATATATAGACTGAGCTCAAAGTTTTGCTTCTACTGTTGCTTATTGTTTGCAAACAATATTTCTTTGGACTTTGGGTATCCAATCTCTCATTCAAATGTTTATAGTGAGATGATGCCAAATTCAGCAGCTCTTCCTGTTCATAAAGAAGACTAACGCAGAGTCTTACAGCTTTGACTGTCACTGTTTTTGTAGTCAAAGTTGATTTCGGCTCCCATCTTCTTAGCTGTTATGTCTGATTTTGAGTCAAAATGCCAATGCAATCAAGCAAGACAGGAATGAATCAATTACATAGTGATCATGGTAAGTGAGTATTTAAATTTTTAGTGCACAAACTGAGACCTGCTTAAAGAATTTGCACAGAATTGATCATGCTAGGCCTCCAAATTACTGCAAGTTGCTGCAGTGCAATCAAGTCAGCTGAAATAAAGCACCTGGAAGGACTAGTTGCTAAAAAGTGCCAGGTGATGTAAATGCAATGCATTGTTCTCTCTTTACCCTGGAAGCTCAATAAAGTTAATGTGGAGCATAGCTCCTTGTGGGCCTAGTATCAATTGGGTCTGCATGCCATAACACTCTTGTATTGATGCTACTTTCACCTATAGAAGATACATAAATAAGACTGAGGCCCCTGTTCTGTGAATTCATATCTGATAATAGATTTCTATTATTAAAATATTATTAGCATTATGAATATTAACAAACCAAAACACCTTAGAAAGTCTGTGTTTTCTGTAGTCATGTTTGTTAAATTCAGATATTAGCAGCAGAGTTTGCAATACATTATCTCCCAGGCAGTCTGAATGCCAGAGAAATGTGTACTTTATTAGTGAAGTGAAATGTTTCACTTCACCTGCAGTTCAGGCAAGACCTTGCCTTCAGGTCCTCAGGACTGAGATAAGGCCAGTGTTCCTCAGATCCATTGCCAGTGTGTCTCATGGTGGAGTGGGGTCGGAGGGCCCATGGACCTGGTGATTAATGCAGTGTCAGTCCTGCCACCAGCTCTCTGCCAGCAGCCTTACAATGAAACCAGACAGCTCAGTCTCTGCAAGACTTTTCCTCCATTGAAGCAGGCTGGAAGGGAAAAACTTTTCATTCCAAAAGCATTCTGAGCTCATTCAAATTGCAGATGTTGTTTATATGTTGTGTTGCAGGGAAAATATTTCTTTTTTCAAGTTTTTCTAAACTTATTATTGAGGAAGAAAAAAAAGCCTGGGCAAGGTTCAAGTTTGCTAAGTGCCAAATTCTTCAAACTTTGTAATTTAAATCATCAACCCATGTAAGTATTGGAAAGCTGGATGCTTTGTATCCTTTTTATCTCATGTTCTATCTGTAAGGCACAAAGATTTCTGTGTGCTGGAGAAAATGCTGCTTCTCAGCATGGCATTTCAGAGAGAGAGACAAAGAGGGATGTTTTCTATTTTTAGTCTTGAAGGGTTGTTTCTGCTATCACTGCTAGTAGTTACCCATGAGAAATGTGTTAAATGAAATCTTGGTTACTTCAGTAGACTTCTTAATCTGATTAATTGCTGAGTGAAGTGGATTTCACTTCGATACATATGTGTCTACACTCCACAGCATTTTCTTCTGCTTCCATAGTACCCTGTTAATACTAGTCACTGACTCTGACTGAAACTCAAGGCATCTGCTGTAAATGTAAGCCTCCAGACCTCCATTTTCACACTTTGAAGAGTAATACAAAAAAAGCTGTTTCAATATTGATGTAAAATTGTATCTGGTTGATTGGAATAGCCTGTTGAAACTTAATTTACAAAGGATAAATGCTATTGGGCACAAAATAAAAAATGAAAGACTGCTACAGTTTTCACTTCCATGGAGACATATTATGTTCTGCACAGAAGCCATGCTTCAGAGAAACAACTCTGAACAGACAGGGCTTAACAAATGAGTTTTCAGTCTTGTGTTTAAGAATCACGGTTCCATGAAGAGCTCTGTCCCTTTACATTACCCTAGCCCTGGTCTCAGCAGTAAATAGATTACTTCCTCTGAGTCTGTTCTAATGTTTGTAAAATAATAGCTGAGAAATTCATAAGTAGCCCTTAATCTTTGCTTGTGAATTGTGTTGGTGTTATTTGTTTCATATTATAGATGCAGTGTTTACATGCAATATTTTCAAAAGTCCCAAATAATTTTGGGTGCTAAGCAGAAAATCTCTGATTTTTTGGAGCCCGTCTGTTCAAGGCAGAGCTCCTAGTGACTGCAGTGGCAGCTGAAGTCTGAGAATAGTTCTGGTTAAAAGGCACCATCTGATCCACCCCCCTGCTTAAAGCAGGGCCAATTTTGAAGTTATATCCAACTTTGAAATCAGATCAGGTCTTTCAGGGTCATATGTATTCAAATTTGGGGTATTCCAGATGGAGATTTCTATATGAATTCTTAATACTTCTGCAAATAAGAGCCTGGAAACACAAATCCAAAGCACCCAGAAAAAGTAATTCTACAAGTTGCTATCATAGAGGAAGCATGGATGACACTGAAGGAACAATCTTCCTTGTCTTTCTGAGAGCTGAAAATCACATCTTGTGCTACTGGTAGGTGTTGTGTGGGGAAGTACACTCTTGGCTCATTTCTTGAGGCATCATCCTTAACATTGTGTCAGCTCAGTTTCTGATAACCAGAAGACTGCACAGATCTGCATTTTGTTCTGTACCCTGAAGGAAATGCGTCTCTGTTGATATTTAAGGGCTTCTATCAAGTCCTTTGTGTCTTTGAACACTTGTAGACTGTACAAGTCTACAAGTCCTTACCCCTTGTAATGGGCAATAAGAGCTGTCTGTGAGTGACCAAGCACAACTGAACTGCTGCCATCATCCTGAGCACTATCGTGAGCCTTCTTTCCTGCAGGAGCAATGCATTCCCACGTTTTGAGAGAGATGCTGTTGTAGAGTATTTTAAGAGTTACCACAGCGTTTAAAAAAGTCATGACCTTGTACACATAGGTTCCCTACATTTCTTCATGCATTTACCTGGTTGGCCTAGAGGAAGAAAAGAGAGCTGGGGATGAAGATAAAGTGAACACAGACTGATGAGCTAACTCACAAGTATCTGTGTTTTTTCAAAGATTGCTTAACCGAAATGCCATAATGAACATGCAATATTTTAGATAATTTGCCTCTTTTCTTTTTCTGTGGTAAATACATAGAAAAGAAAATGTGCCAGCCATGGCTGGGGAGCTGCATGGTAAGTGTGAGGCATGCTCTTAGGCTGGTTTCTCAGGGATTGTCTGCTGTGAGAGCAGATCTGGCTGCATTTCACCACAGACTGCTTGGGCATGAGGCTGCAAGGTGGAACTGTATGCTCCAGTGAGGGGTTTTGAGTGCACAGCCTCTCCTGGTGACACTTCCTCAGGCACAGGACTGTGGCTTCTCTCTTATGGTGGCCCAAGCTGGGTGATGCTGGCTTTTCTAAGGCAGACAGGAGGCCAGGTGTGGTGCCAGCAGGAGGGTACACTGCAGGAATACCGTGTTCAGGCAGGGAAATCTGCTAGGTCTGACACATCAGTGGAAAGCTAAATACAGCCGCCTGTACACCCTCCCATGGCAAAAGATTCCAGCTCTGGGGACCTTTCAGAGTGGTTTGCAAAAAGGAGCTGTGCTGACCTGTGCTGTGGTGGCTCCTTGAGTGCCAGGCACTCACAGGGCCTTGTGTGAGAGTGTGCCAGCCAGGGCAGAACTGCACTGGCGACTGACACACCCTCAGCACTGCAGGCACCTCAAAGCAGCCTGTGGATGCTTCTGCCCTAACATGAGGATGGATTTCCACTCTTAAATCCGGCAGGGTTCTGTGGTACGTAAGGAGTGGAAAAAATTGACATTAATTGTCCTAGGGATAATCCAATCAAAGAGTGGCAAAGAATGAAAAGTCAGATGCCATTGATTCATAGAAGATTCAAAAGTGATAAATATAAAGTAACTGCTCAGCAAAAATTGGTGTTTCATCTTATTTTCAAGATATAATTTAAAAAAAAATCCCAAATCTTGAGCTTTCTGTTTGGAGAAAAGCAGACCTAATACAGAAGGGTGTGCTACAGGCAGTGGTCCAAAAGCACACAAGAGATTTGTAAAAGTAATGCTTCAGGAAGCTTGGTCCAAAAGCATGTTCCAGCAAATGATTGCACTGAAATTAATCACAAAGGAAAGCTACAGGAGCCAGCTAGCACTTTAACATAAACTGGCATTACTTTTTTGGAATGACTGGAGCTGCGCTGATTTATACCAGCTGATGATCTGCTCCACAAACGTGTTCTTATTCCAGCTTTAATTATTTCCCAGAGTGTAAGGGTTTCTATGTCTATCTCTGTTCATTTAAGATTTCCAGATGGTAGTCTGGAAGTATGCTTACAGCAGGCATTAAATTGGTCAGTTTGGATAGAGTACAAGCTTCCTGACATCCTCACTGGATACTTTTATTTCAACATACAAAATGAGCTGGTTGATTATGAGAATCTCTATTTTTTTTTTCTTTTTGGTATTGAAATTCTCAGTGAGCGTAAATGAAAAGAGCCTGTTCCCACAATCCACAAGGGCAGACTATGTTAATGGAAGTTACATGTGTATGTCAAATGTATTTGTACATGAAGGTAGCTACTTATATTTAGATTTGCAGTCCTAGGGAAAAAAACAACTCCCTGTTTATGAGCTACCAAAACCTTTGATTTCAAACAATTTAAAGTGGCATTTCTCAAGTCCTGTCTTTATAAATACGCCCTCTGCGTCTTTTTCACTGCACCTGTACAAACAGCAACAAAGAGAAAACATGTGAGTGTGAAAAGGGCCTTGAGCTTCTCCCACCTACTTAATGAAACTTCCTTGCTTCTTTTGCAAGCAAATGAAAGACAATAAATTACGTGAGATGCTTTTTCAATGGCAGCAGGAGTGATAGGAGTGTCCTTATTTGATGCTGTAGGGGATAAGGCTTATAAATGGTGCCATAAAAAGTCTTGGGTTGTGAAAGCTCACAGAGAATGAGGCAGCTCAGCCAGCACTTTAAACCAAAGTGTGCTGTGCTTGTCATGTGTCTGATCTGCTTTGTCATGACAAAGAGTGTGCTTAAAGTTTTGCAGCTCAACTAGTTTCAGTAGAGCAACACAGATTTATACCAACTCAAATTCTGGATAGAAATCTCTGCATTTCCAGTCCAGTGCACCAGGATTACAAAAAATTTTCTTCTGTCTTTAATATTTGAGATAGCTGGCCATCTTTTAAGCAAGTAAACTTTAAACCAGACACAGATTATTCAATTAGATGCAGTTTGGATCACACCTTTATACACTGGAAAGGAACTGGTTGTACTAGATCTAGACATCTTGACTAATTTAAACCAGGTAAAACCAGGTAGTTCTAGTTAAAATGAAACTTCCATTTCCAGTTTCAAACATGCAGTTCACTGAACTGGGAAACCCATGAACTTGAGTGTAATAGTGAGCTGGAATTTCTGAACAACAAAGGTGCAGCTTTTCTCCAGGGCCTCAACTGAAATCACGGAAAGGGCTCTAGACTTTGTTGGATGATTACCCAGCTCAGAAATAACTATTCAGAACAAACAGACATCCTATGTAGAATGGAAAAAGACAGTAATGTTCAGCTTACTGGATTAAGTCTTAGAGGTCAGGAGGTGTATGGATAAAATAAAAATTGCCAAAAGACAAACTTGGTTGAATTTTTCAAACACAGCTAAATCAAATAGAGATTTTCTTTTTTAGCCACACAAACAAAAAGATGATTTATAAGCACTGCTCAGTGAAGATGGTGAAGTTGAGGATAATATAGATATGGCCCCAAGATGAATATTTTGGCTCAGATTTCAACAAGGATGATGATGTTAAACAAGGCTGTGTTGCTAATGGGAATACATGAATGGAAATGGAATTAACCACATCTAAGGTGGACGCCAAAATCTGAAGAGATTAATGTGACTGAGTCAGCTTTCAGTGGAGGCACATCCTGGAAAAAAGAATTGGTTAAAGAAACTGCAAGTCTGCTAACAAAGATTTTGAATGTATTTATTGGAGATGAAAGCTCTTCCTTGAAAAAACAAGCTCTGGATCTAATTTAAGCAAAAAAGAAGAAAAGTCTTGTCAACCACAGGTCTGGCTTCAAGAATATGTGAAACTTCAAAATACGTGTTGGATATAAGCAAATAAGGAGATGAAGATGGAAATGAAATGAAAAAAGTAGATCATGTCTGAATAACCTGAAAAATTATTTTTATTTTTAAGATAATGAGATACAACTCAGTTACCAGGAAAGTGCTCGACTCAGTGCTGCATAGGAAATTGCTCATTAAGCTGGAGAAAATTTGGATTAGCAGAAGAATTGTGATGTAGAAAAAAATGAAAGATCATATTGAAAGGAAAAATACCAAACTGAAAGGAAGTTACCAGTGGAGTTCTTCCAAGATGTGTCTAGGGACTGATCCTATTTAACATTTTTAACAACTTTGGCAGAAAAAGTAGCACTGTGCTCATGAAATTTTCTGATAATGCAATATGTAGTGTGAATGTGGAGGAGGACAGTGTACAGAAAGAATTGGAAAAGTTTCAGGGCTGGAATAATAGAAATAGGATGAATTTAAATAACCCAAAAGGTGAGGTCAGACACTTTAGGACTCATAGTTTTTCCCTGAGCAGGAAGATATGAAAAAAAGACTTGGGAATGGACTATTTGATTACCAGATGACACAATATGTGATGCACGCATGGGGAACATAAATGTGATCAAGATGTATCATGTGAGGAACCTGCAGCAAAGATAAGTGTGGGTGCCATTTTGTGACACAGATTACTTCAAATGGAAGTTTTTTAACCAGAAGAGTCCTACATTTCTGGAACATCCATCTGTAAACCTGAATGTGCTCTTAAGACAGAACCTTATTAGTTTGTAGAAGCTGGTACAGCAAGGTGGTTGGAGGAGATGGAGGCAGCAGTCCAGGAGAGCTCTTCTGGGTCTGATTTCCTTTACAGCTCAGACACTCAGCTTGGTAGAGTCTTCCACAGACTATTCAAGCATGAGCTTGAATCCTACTTTTGATGAAAAGTAAGCCCAGATTTGTAAGAAATATAATTAAATCACATTTTTCTCTTTTTATAGGTAATTTTCCCAAGATATACCCCAAAACATGCTGTATATGTTCTGTAGAATCTTAATCTCTATGATTTTCATGTAGTATTATCAAAAAATGAGACATATTTTCAGTAGCTGGGCTTTCCAACTGCTTACCATCATTTCTCCTCTGTGTGGGAGAAAATGCTGCTCTCTGCAGTCTGGCCCACTGATTGGCGAAGGCCAGTGGGAAGGGTCTGTGCCCTGCCATATTCTTTAGAAGCTTGGGAGAGTCTTGTTTGCTAGAACTGTGATTTCTCCTAAACAGACTTCTCTGCAGTTCATAATTAAGACAAAAGAGCCCTCTATTTGAGAAGTACTCTATTTAGCTGTGAAGAAATGCTCAGATGAAGGTTTCAGCTGTGACACAGTATGGCTAGGGAGGGCTGCTCCATGAACCTATTAACTTATTATTTAGACACTGGGTGGGCACCATTCCAGTAGATGACTGGATATTCACATTTTTTATTTGCTAAAGATTTCTTTGACCTTGGTGAAAACTGAAAGAGAGGAAATAGCATTCGAGGAGGCAGAACTTAAAATGAAAAACACATGAAACAAGAACTCCCTGAGGAACGGAGGAATGGAGCACTGGCCGAACTTGGGGGTGTTTGCTGTTCAGCAGCCTTGCCAGGACATATGCAGAGCAATAGCTGAACTTTAAATTCTCCATGTGCAAAGGAAAATAAAAAATGCCAAAAAACTTTAGAAGTTTAGCAATGGAGGTTGCATCCCTGAGCTGCAAACCTTTTCTTCTTTTAATTACAATTTAAGAATTGTGGGTTTGGTGAATTCACCAAAGGATGTTGCTGGCTTCACATATGTATTTCATTTTAAGATACTAAATTAACTCACAACTGATTTCTATGGTCACCTTTTTTATAAGAATGAGAACCTGCTTAGTGAAAGGCAGCAGTAATTTATGACTAATTTAAGGTAGAGAAGATTTGTTACAGTGGCCCACACCTGTTACAGCCAGTGGTTTATACATGTACTGACTTGCCATGTTTGCCTATGGCTAGCTTAAAATTACAGACCTGGTACACACAGACTACACAGTTACAATACCAAAAATATCCACAGAAAAAAATTGGATTTTCTACATACCACGGTCCAAAGAACTTTACAGAGCAGAAGCTTCAGCTCACATTGTGTTTTTGTACAGACATGTACTTTAAATCCATCTTCTCTGAAATATAAGACTGATTTAATAAGAGGGAAAAATAAAAATATTTTGGAATAGTGAATATGGTTCTGATTTGCTGCTAACAGAGACTCATCCTTCTGAAGCTTAAACCCATTTCAAATCAGGAAAGAAAAGTGACAGAAAAACCTTTTTAAAATCTCTGGCAGAGCACCCAGAACATGGCTCATGAGATTTCAGCATTATAACGGCAACAGGGTACAGCCAATCTGCTGCCTGCTGCTGATTCATACCCCACAAAAGACAGTCTGGGAACTGCTGATCCTGATCATAAGTAGTGTCTGTGTATGGTCTTGAAACAATACCTTTACCCCTTCTGTGAACAATTTTAACCTTAATTATTAATACCTTAAATAATTCTGTGAATTATTTTAGTAATTTTCTGTAAATAACTTTAAATTTTACTTTCTCCAGCCTGAGTAATGCTCCTAGCAGGCTGTGGAGGTGTTCACCCTTGGTTCACCTATTGGGGGGCTGATCTGTGGATCTCATATTGGTGACAGCATGTCAGGAAGGGCCAGAACTGAAGTGGGCATGGGATGTGCAGCCCAACACTGCTGACAACATCCAGGCTAACGTCAGGTCCTATCAGCTGAAAGGCTGTAGCACCATTAATGCCCATGATAAATCTTTACATGATGCAACAAAACCAATTCCAGCTCATTTCTTTGGGCTAGAGGAGAAGAATGCAGGAGATCCATTCCCTTTTCCTCTCCATCCTCTCTGTTCCCTTCAGACTGTGAAATCTGCAGACATCCTGGAGCAGATTGCACCATTCAATGAGCATTTTTTGCCTGCCTGGAGACCCACCACCACCACCAAGCAAGCGCAGAAAAACATTGCTAGCACCACATCCCTGAACTGATATTTCTGGAGGAGGAGGAGTTTCATACTACACTCTGGTCACCTTGAAGAAGAAGAGTATAAAATAAACATTTCATACAAGTAAATAAACAAAACAGAATAGAAAAAACCAGTCTCTTCCCCTGTTGCAATTTATTTTTTTCTCTTATGGAGATCAAATAAACAGTTTTTAACCAAGCTTTATGGGACTGAACAGACTTATGGATCATCCATGTCTGACCCACAGTTCTGGCTTGCATAACTCCCATGTTCTGTCCTGATTTTTCCATTCCCCTCTCAATTGTCTTCCTCCCTGCTACATGAACCTACAAGGCTCTGGAGACTGGGGTTTCCTTGCTTTTTCTGCAGTAGCAAACTCTTGTTTTCTTACTCTGCCATCACCTTTCTAGATGCATGGTCACAAGGGAGGAATGTTTAAAGTCTGTGGCAGTTTATGTAGTTCACTCTTAATGGGAAAAATATATGTGGGAATAAATTTTCTGGGTTCAGGCTATTACCTGTACATCATTTGCAGTTTTCTTGTTGATATGACATATGTATAACACTCAGTTTTTCAGGCAGCTACATCATGCTATTTGATATATAGCTATACCATCTATATCTACATCTATATAGCATCTGCAATGTAATATATAAACCAATCTGTGGCATCTCATATAGCCCTACATTCACTGAATTTCAAAACACAAAGACTTGTCTTTTAAAGTATTGTTTACTTTTGTCTGCATAAGACTTAAGAAAAACCTCCTATGATTCTAGATATTAGATATTATTACAAAACTTATATATGACTAAACATAAAACAACAGTGTCTTAGTCTATAAAATCTCGGCTAAATAAAGGATAGGCAAAACATATCTTACCGTAACTAAAAGTTTCAAATTAAGGAATATTGGATATCTTTGACTGAATGAGGCTGGAATCCAGAGACAACTTTCATTTGGATTTTTTCTTTTGTGTGTCTTCGAAATGTTCTTATTATTGAATATCATATGTCTTGCTGTGTTTCTAAATTCATGCACATTTCCTGCTAAGAACATATGGAAAAGAGTAGATGGTTCAGAGTGAAATCTGGATGACATAATAAACCATGAGAGAGAAACTCAAAGGATTAATACAGATCCAAAGACTGAAACTATGTCTACTGTTAAGGACATACTACCATTTTTTTATAGCACATTTAGACATTTAAGAGGCAAAAATAGGAAAATGCAAAAATCAGACCTTTACAGTTGCTAGGATTTTGTATGTGGGTATTCTGGATGTAGTGGTAATTTAGAAACGACACTTGTTTAACATGTCCTCATTTTAGCTGATGGTAAGGGTGGACAGAGACTGTGTAAATTTCAAATGTGGTTGTGTTCCATTATCTTTTTGTTTTCTAGGGTCTGGTTTCCTCTCTGCAAGTGGAAAACTACCAGTGCTCTCCCTCCCTAAGGCAGGTGAGAAATGCAATGTGCACAGATTTGCTGCTGATGGCAATTTCAGGCAAGCTAGTGGACACTGCAGCCATTAACATGGGATACCAACAGACTGATAAGAGGTGGTGTTGCTTTGCTTTACATCTATGCCTAAAAATAAATTTCTGGACAGATCCTCAACTAGGACAAAATTCTGTATTTGAATATATGATTTCTATAGAGACTAATGCAAGGGACCACAGCTCATCTCTCCAAGTGTCTGTGCAGTTTGGCTCTGCCAAGGGCTGACATGGGCTCACCACTCAGCCTTCCTTGGCTAGCCACACACCAGGGATGCCTGGGGCTACAGCCAGGCTCACTTCCAGGAATATGCAGCATTCAACTTCCATGGTATGGCTGAATTTACGTCTACTCTTAACTTGGCCACTCCCATGTCTGTTTTCTGTGATGACACAGGAAAATCACGGAGTATTCCTCTCAGCGTACTAAGGATATTTGCAAGCTATTCTGCAAGATTCTTTGGTGCCTTAGATTGTGTACGGAGAGAAGGCAGTTTTTGAGACCAGTTTTAGGCTTCTCTGTTCACATGCAGTGGCTCACCATCAGGAGTTGCCTCCTTCTCTGTGACTATCAAAGAAGCACAGGGCTAGGAGCTTTGTCCTAATTCAAACCATTAATCTAACTTTCAAATTGCTTAACTAGAAGACATGAACCTCACTGAAAGGTTTCATAAAAATTGCAATATGTATTGAACTGAATTCAAATCTGCACTAAACCCAGGTTTTGAATAATATACTTGTAAATTTCCTTACTGAGATGATTCTCAGAGTAGTGAGGGCACCTTGTGACTATGTGTCCTGTATAGCACCCCCGAAGAAGCCAGTGGAAGTTTTTTTTATGAATGGCAGCTCAAAGAGTGCAAGCCCTGATAGGAAATGCAATAAAGATTTCCTAAGACAATCTCCTTCCTCAGCTGAAGACAGAACAGAGCTTGGAGAAGACATAATGTGAGTTCTTTCCAAGCCAAGCTGAGGGAGGTTGCTGTAGGAAAGGCCCAGGTGAGATCAGGAAGGCATGGAAAAAGTAAACATCTGTCTGGATCTGGTCTGACAGGAGCTTGAGGATTAAGGGATTAAAATTTGGATGTACAGACTAAGCAGGAGAAGAAAAAGGCTTGAGATATACAAAACAATTTGGGAACTTGAGTCCTTATATGACACAGTATGGCAGCATCTGATTGCTTTCTAAGCCCAGCTAAAGAGCTCAGTATGAGCAAAGGTCTGCCTGGTTTGGAGAGGGAACAGAGGTATTGATATGCCCCTGGTGTCCCTGCCCATGGCAGGAGGTTGGAATTAGACAATTTTTAGTGTCCCTTCTTGTCAGGTTATACCCAACATGTAGGGTGCCCTAACTAGGCCAGCCCCCTGAGTTTTTTTTATTTGTTTTATGAATGAAGCAGAGGAACTTCTTTTCAGTCTTCAACTTATCATAAGTTCTGAGCCATAGATTGTACAGGCTCTGCTCTCTTACAAACATGAGGCGATTCTGCCCTCAAGGAGGCAAAATGTCCCCTTATATACAAAACAAACAATCCAATTAACAAACAATCCAACAAACAAGTTTCCCCCATGTTATATGCTTTAATACATCTCCTTATACCATTAGGGGAAAAAAGCTTGATAGTCTGTTTCATACTGTGGGTCATAAAGTAAGTGGGGTTCAATAGTTCCTCACTGTGAGAAAGCTGTTCAACCTTTGCTGCAAACCTGAGAGACTGAGACTTTTAACTATTCACTTTTTAAAATGAGAACCAATCAGATATCTTCTGTAATAAGTGCCTTTCTTTCTGTGCACATTCCATGCTAAGGATAATAAGGCTCCTTACAAGGGAAGGCACTAACAGGAAGAACTTGAATCTGTTGTAAATAACATGGTGGAAAATTTCCCCAGGCAGCTGATCTAATTTTGATTTTCAAAAAAAATCTGTGTTCAGTATGAAACTGCTTGTAATTGTAGTCCTAGTAATCTTTTTCACAAGTTATTGAAATGAGTTTTTAGTCATATCATGGTAAAGTTAGAAATAAAGACATTGGAAAGAAGGGAAAAAAGATCTTTCTTATCTGGCTCCTTTCTCAGAGCGTCTCAGATTTTAATACAGCAGCAATAAAGATATTCTATTATTTCCTGCTGGTTGGCAGAAGGAAGCTGTCCTGCAGAATCTGTTTCCTGACCATCAGAAAACACTGGTATAGTAACACATTCAAGTTTTCACAAGGAAGGATTGGTATATTTTGCATCTCACTAGCATTGCCCAAATCCTTGTATTTATGAAGTACAGAAAAAACAAAAAGTTTGTATGTCCTAATTTCCAGTCTACTTTCCTGAATACAATTAGCCATTATTTTAATTTCTATTCTTTGCACCAGTGTTATATCAGCATGGACTAAGCCCCAACTGCACCAAAATGCCAGTTTTTTTAAGTGGCCATTTTGCCTGAGGTGGGTCTAAAGGATTGTGTTCTTGAAATTGTTTATCTGTGCTAATTACAGAAGAGAAACAAAAAATACCCATAAAATCAGAAGTTAATCTCAGCCAGGAAATAAGCAATACTGAGTCACTAAACCTGGCAAAGGTGGCTGTTTAACAGAAGCTGTTCTGAGCCAATTCCTGTATATACTCCACTGAAACATAGCCATGGCATTTATTTTAGGTACAAGTGCCAAATTAAACATTTAATTTACTTTTTTTTACACTAAGTTGTCTTAAATTTGGCCATATGTTCCTATAGGTAGTGCAATAGATACTACTAGACTGAGTATGAAACAGATAGTGCTATTTTCTGTGGGAAAAGAAAGCCATTTCAAAGCTATTCTTTCTGCTGCAATGAAAAATAATAACACTAAAAAAATGCCTGCTTGGAGAACTTAGAGAATTTTTGTTTCTTTTCTACATTCAAGGGTGGAAAATCCTACAATATTTGCTTAACTGTCATTGTGGGAAAAATGTCTTTGGGAAAATTATTTTCTATCGGGCAATAATTTTTTAATTTCTGTTTTGATGTTTTATATGTGTAAAATAATTCTGAGAATCACCCCTACTAAACCTTTCAGTCCTCTGTCATCCTACTAATGCATCACAGAGAAGTTATTCTCAGCTTTCACTGGAGCCATTGTATTTCTAATCCACTTCTGTCTGGGAAAATAACACCCTGTTTTAATTAAGAGAGCAACAAATGTAAACTAACTTTAGAGAAGAGATAAACTCTGTCCCTCTGAAAATTCATATGCTGAGTGATGTGCTGCAGAAATCCCTTATACCTGTCCTGGATGATATGTTAGCACTGACTTGCTATAAGGGGATGAGAGTCTGATGTTACGGGTGCAAATCCATTGAGGTTTGCTACAATTTATATCCACAGCCCCAAGAGGAGAGTCTCGTTCCTAGTTGCCTCAATGCTTCTCAGCTGCTATTAAACATAATACATTTTGCTAATCTGACATCTCAGTAGCAAAAAAAAGGGAGATTTTTTGAAAATTCTATCCACAGGATTCATTCTGTTTCTGCAATTTCTTTTTGTATTCTCTGAAGATCTCACAGTTTTACATACAAAACACTGTTTCTGAAATATCTTTGGGGGATAGGAAAGGGTATACACATTTATTAATTCTCTAATTCCTGTTTGAGATGGGATAGCTGCATATTTTGTGAGTTACGAAGCTGAAAAATTAGGACACCAGGTAAGGAAGTCTCAGTGAGATTTCAGAAAGGCAGAACACAAGAGAGCATAGCTGAGCCTCTGAAAATGTACTTTCTAATCCTAAAAAACAAACATGCAGAAATGGTCATGATAGCTGTTTCATGTTGCTCCTACAAGATGTTTCCAGAGATTGTGGTTTCTTTTAGTCCCATGAGTTTGGTCCAGAAGCTTTACAGGCAGTGAGGGCTGCAAACTGGAGCTGGCACAGACCATGACAGGTCACTGGTTGGGGATCAGAGTGCAACAAGGGGCACTCTGTGGATGTGGAAATGGGTGTATCTTGGCCTATTTACAGATACCACTCTCAGGTGTGGCCCCTCTAGTCAGAGATGGATGCTGTCTGAGGAGGCAATTCAGGAAGGAAGCCTGAAAGCATGTGGGTGTGAGTCCTGCTCCAGGGAAAAAGGGGAATTGTTTATTTCAGCAGCAGGAAAAGAGTTGGCTCTAGGCATTTATTTCCAACAAATAGATTATTCACTAAACACACGATTTTTGTTGGCCTGAAAATATGCTTGAATCAAAACCACATCTGTAGAGCTGTTTAAGCTGGGGGGGGTGTTGTGCCTTTTTTTTCTGTCCTTGGAGGTAGATATGTATAAATTTATTTCCTCGGCTCTAGGTGTGAGCTTGTGGATGGTGCTGGCCTTTACAGTCACCCAGTGATCTGAACATTTATCAAATGTGTGGAAAACTCAGCCTAAGCCCTCTCTTCTGCCTAAGGAGATTTGAGCATATCAGTCCCTGCAATGGACTCCCCAACCCTGTAATGAACACCACCACCATGCTCTAGGGCATGTAGAGCACATACCACCCATAGAGCACAGGTGGCTTCAGATGGACAGGAGCAGAATCTAGTCCAAAAATACATCCCCAGAGAAAGCATTTTCAGGATATGTATACTAAAAGATCTGGGAGCCTGTGGCTGTTGGGTGTTCACCAAAAGAGGCAAACCAATGTAGTGCAGGCCTTGTGCTGGTAGCTTTTTAAGCTGTTTAAACTGTAAAAAATGAAATAGTGGCATTGGGACCAGCATGAATGCTCCATTCTGGTTTGGGAGCCAGCTCCCTGTTGGGACAGCAGGTCCTGTCCCCCGGAGGATGCAATAAGATGGGTGATGAGGAAGAAGAAGGTTTCTGGGGGATTGAAATTCATTTGCTTCAGTGGCCAAACTGAAAAAAAATTACACCCCTAATCACTTTATGAATTTATTTCCACTGAATGAGCCTTACCCAGACTCCATCATTTTTGCACCCAGTTGTGCTGAGGCAGCAATCAACTGACTGAGCTTGCGTAACAGTATTTTTCTGTAAGCTTGTAAGATCTGTGTCCCTTGGTTTTTGGCAGCTGGATTTTCTTGGCTGAATGTTAAGGTATTGTTAAGTGCTGCCTTACTGTTTCTTTCAGATTTTGCTGACAAAACTGGTCCTGGCGTCACCAGAGGGATGCAAGCATAAGTCCCCTCATTTTAAAAGAGGCAAAAAGTTTCAAACATAGTCTTTTGACCTTTAAAGCAAACTACAAAGACAGTCTATTTCCTAAGGCTTTTTGGGAAGAATTGAGGGAATGAATGGGACAGGATACAATTTACTGCTTTGAATTACTAGCTGGCTAAGTTAATTTAATTTTGTTTTGCGTGAGCTCTGCTGTACTGGACCTTTATTTTAAATAACTGGTAATGTGCCAAAAGCTATGGATAGCCATTGTCCTTTGTATTTTAATTGTACTAAATAAAATGAGAACAATGGGAGTGAAAAAAACCCCTAGAGGTGGGTCATAAATAAGCATTATTTAGTTTCTAACAGACATGTTTTATTTTCCCAGTTATAATGGAAGACATAAAAAAGGCATTCAAACATGTCCTGAACAACTGAGAAACAAATAACCCTGGGTCTGTTACTGTCTGAAACAAAGACTTTTTAATTTTTTCCTGAACAACTAATAAACTAATAACCTAATAAAAATTAACCTTTACTGTTTAAATAATGTTTATTTTGTTAATAGAAAAGACAAAAGAACTAATGAGAAATTAACAGAACCACCAATGGAAACTATTGATATGTGACATCTGGTCAGCTGAACAGAGTTATGCTTTAAGCCAGAGAGAAGCAAGAAAGATCATACTGTATTTGACACCATCCAGAAACTAGAGAAAAATCTCAGTAAGTTGTCAAGGGAGAACTTGGTTTCGAAATTTTACATTGAGCCAAAAAGCTTCTCATTATTGGTAAAATGCAATGAATTTGGTAGAACAGCACCATTAATTTCCTTAATGCTTTGTATCTAAAGCCAAATAGGTTGCTGGGGTGGGTTTTAAATGTTTTCTGGAGAAGAAAATACTGCCACTTCCACCTGTAAGTATTGCCATGTTGCTGACAAATTTCATCTGCTCCTCTCTGCCTAATTGCTCTCTCCCAGCAGCCTAAGCAGCCTAGATGCAGTACAAGATGCTCCATCTCCCTCATATGTACTGCCACTCACAGCCAACTTGTCCTGACCTCTGTAAAAACTCTGTCAAGTCTGACAACAGCCTGCCATACCGGCATCTTATCCTGTGTTTGTTGTAATTCTTTTTGTCAGTAATTTTTTATTCCCAAATCATCAACATCGTTGAATCCCATCCAAGCTGGTATGATTTCATGGAGGTTGGTTTTGCTGCATTGGCATGTTTATTGGTTGCTTGATCATCTATAGAGGAGGGTGCCCAGAAATATATGTCTAGTACCTCTGAGGGAATACTTTGCACTTCCCAACATTTTCCTATAGCAAACTCTCACATTATTTGTGGGCTCAAAATATTTGTGAATAAAATACAAGGACAAACAACCTATTGTGTGGCAGGAAGTATGAAGTCTGCAGAAATGCCCTCAAGTTTTCTGTTGGTTCTTTTCATCAGGAGCACCTGTATATGGCTAAACAGCATATAAATCATGTATTATTTGCATTTTACCCCCAAAGTCTTCTAATGAGTCTGTGCTTTATTTTTGTAAATATTTTATAAGCTGCCAGGAGGCTTATATGTGCTGGAAGACATAATTTTTGGTTGAAATCATCTCACATTACAAGAAAAAAAATAATTTCCCCATTGATATCTCAAGAATTTTCATCTTTGTTACACGGCTCATCAAACAAATGGTTCCAATTCTTCAAATTTAATGCTAGACAGATGTTGTGTTAGACAGATATTACAACATTTTTGGAATTCTACATGATAGAGGATATATTTTTCCAGGCTGTGCTGCACATCAGACAAAAAGCTTATCCAAAAAGATATAAAACAACATTTGTGAAATCTTAGTATTGCAAAACCAGAGATGCTATTGCATGCTTTTGGCCAAAGTCAAATGAGAAGGCAAGCAGCGCACTGGAGCTGTTGGGATATAAGTCCCTCACCACGAGCTCAGGACTGCAAGTTGATTAGCATTCTGGCCCCAGTCCAGAAAAGCAGTTAGTCTGAGAAAGCTTGTAGGAGTTGGGTGTCTAATTCCTTCAAACCTATTTTGAAAATCTTACCATTAGCATTTACTTCCATGGGTGTATTCACATATCTAAATCAAGCAGGTTGCTGGCAGGGAACATGAAGACTTATCACCATGTATCTTCAAGTCTCATTCACCAGACTCCTGTTGGTGTGGAGAGAAGCAGTGACACTGGACGCTGCTGATATATTCCTTGGAAGGAGAGAATCTCTTCAGGCTCAGTGAAGTGGCAGAGCCTGATGACAAACACTGAGCATTCTGTGGCACTGTGACAGAAGCAGAGAAGTTAGAAAGCCAGGCCAGTGAGATGAAGGGAGAAGAGCTGCCCAGAGCCAGGACTCTCCCCTGGAACTGCACGTAGACCCCTGCCTGTCCTGATTGGGTTTCGAGGAATGCATTTTAGCTTCTAAAGTTCACACGCATTCTCCAAGAGAACAATGTAATTTCTTGATCTCTAACTCTATTTTTTTTTTTTGGTCTTCCATCATCCTTATTTATGCTGTTTTTAATTTCTGTTTTCTCACACAGTTGAACTCATGAAACTTGATGTTTTTCAAACTACAGTCTTTTGTCTTTTGCCCCCACATGCCACATGGTGACCAGTCCTCAAGGAAATGGGAGATTTGCAGCAAACATCAGTTTGTTTGATGGGTACAGATGCAGGCAGCGTTGGTTAAGGTTCTGTCTGGTCACAAGCTATAACTCTGTGCATGGAAGTAGGTATTCTGCTATCTGTGCTTGGAGATGCACCCTGAGGGCACAGGGCAAGTGCCTCCCTTTGGTGAACTGCAATCCGTGCAGTGCTGTGTGTCCTTTTAATAGTTTCCTACTTTTCAGTTGGAAATCTATTCCTAGAGGGTGTGTCTAGAGTAGGTAGCTTGGCTCTCACCATGTTGTGCCTCACTGAAGAAATATATTTCTCTTCTCCCCAGGACTAACTAACTCAGATATTATTCTGAGCTAGCAGCAATGTGTAGCTTCCAACACATGATTTAGATCTTTCACAGGTAGCTCAGGTATCTCTACATGGTGCTT
Organism: Anthoscopus minutus; assembly: GCA_013399455.1. Taxonomy (NCBI): domain Eukaryota; kingdom Metazoa; phylum Chordata; class Aves; order Passeriformes; family Paridae; genus Anthoscopus; species Anthoscopus minutus. The sequence goes on from VWYI01019438.1 coordinate 237,701, forward strand.
GAGTTATGCCAGTGAGACATATTCTGCAGCCCTAAGCAATCCTTTTTAAAGAAATTCAAAGCAAGGAAACTACAGAATGTAAATAGTGTAAAGTGCTGCGTGTAGCTGTTGGATTTTTGTCTAGATAATTTGATCCACAACCAGTTCAACTTTAATAAAGTAACTTCTATTTTTGAATTAGTCTCTTTGTCACTTACAAAATCTGTTCTAAGCTTCAAGATCTGTCTTTGAAAGACTGGAAATTAAATAAGAAATACCCATAGGAAACTTGCACATTTTTTCTAACATCTTAATTAAATCCCTCAGGTTGAGGAAAATTAATTGAAGATTTTTACCACTTTCCCCACTAATTTTTCCTACTCCAGGGATTCAAACAAATGGAGTTTACAAATTCATCTACTGTTCTGCTTTAAAACTTCATGAAACTTTGCTTTTTAGTAGGAAGTTAATTAGGAATAGTTATTATTATACCTTTAATGTGGGTAAGACTCCTGAGGCACTGTAAACATTAATTAAGCCCCACAGTACCCTCTGAAGTGGATAGTACTTACCCACAGCTGAGAGAAAATAAAGTCTCCCCTCCCCACTTAAACTCTACCCCAATATCAGCAAGTCAACGATAAATATGCTAAAAAAAAAGAAGGGAAAGAGCATTACAAAATATTTCCCATGCCTACATTTTGCCTGAAGAAAGTTTCTGAAGGCTGCGGAGTTAGAATATTAGGAACAGTTCTATTTGCAACCTTCTGTTATTTAGGTCCTTACCATTCAAGAATTTGTTACCTGTTACATGAAATTTTGATAATTTTAATAAAAAATACAGCTGTACTTCAGAAAAAAAAGAGTTTGGATGTTTTTCAGTTCATCTGATAAAAAATTGTTTTGGATAGTCCAAACATTTTTGGCTAAGTCGAATGTTTCTGGAAATTTTATGTTTTTGGATAATTCAGGGGTTCTTTGAAGACCTGAGTACAACAGTACCACATGTCTCTTCTACTACTATACTGTAGTAGAAAAAAAGATATAAAAGCTTAATACATTTGCATCACATGAATTTTGTACTGGAATACTGGTACAGCTCCTGTAACATGAAACAACAGAGAAATCACAATGGCTGTAAGACTTTCACATGGTTCTGCTGTGTGAAAGCCACTAATGTCAGCTGCAGCTTGCAGGGCTGTTGCTTGGGAGCTTTAGGGAACAACAAATAGTGCAGTTGGTGCCTTTGGGTGTTGCAAACTACTGCATTACCAGCTGCAGTGCTGTGTTCCCATGATGAGGAAAACAGATCCAGAAATGAATAATCGTTTTAAACTCTCACTTTTATCATCCCAAAAGTTACTTTCCTGAATTGATTTTTTTTGTATCTTTTTGCCACAGTAGTTCACAAATAATTTGTTAAAATGTGTGGTACACCTATGTGCTTCAGGTTAAGTGCCTTTTGTCCTAGCAGAACTGACAGATTTTTTTTGTGCTCTTTTAGGAGTTCTGGAGCTTCAAACCTCAAGCTGGGGGGCACAGCAGGCCTGATCCAAATTCTGTCAACATAAAGGAAAGACTCATTTGCCTTTAGTGGGTTCTCAGCCCATCTTCTGTTTTGCAAATAGGTGTGCATCTCAACCTGCAGCCGAACTGGCAAATCAAACAAGACTTGTGTCCCCATAGGAAAATTCCCTGATCCCAAAACTTCCCGTCCCAAAGGGGTGTCCACACACATGCTGCCAGCTGTGCAGACCCTTGATGACTTTACTCATGTTCCAGGAACAGCTTGGGCCAAAGCCAGCTGGGACACCCCCCCACCCCTTCTGGGAATCACAGAACAGCTGTGCCTCAGCCTCTGCTCCAGTCCGCTCAGTTTAATGGGATGTGCTTTGCATGGCGAGTGAATGCAGACACAGTGAGCACAGCACCTGCCAGATACTGAAATCTAGGTGTGAGCAAGGAAGAGGAGACCACAGCAAGGTCACTTCCTGAACCATTGGTTGAGTTGAGTACTTGGTCCCAGGAACAGTCCTTGCTATAAAGCATACAGGGTTATTTCATATTTTATCTGACAGACTGGGGTTTTAAGAAACTTACACATACACTGCAAGTAGTTTTACCAGAACCAGATCAGCCAATGGAGGTATTGGAATTCAGATTAGATTTTTTATGTTTTTTAAACCAAGCTGCAAACTTTAGACCCAAATCTCTCACCCCTGGCTGTATTCCACCAGTTACTTCACAGATCTGCTTCATACTGCACTGCAGTAATAAGAAAGATAAGTATGTGGGCAGGTTAGTAAAAGAAATTAAGTGTAGCCGAGTGATAAGTGGAAAATAACTTGTATGGAATGATTTAAGTGACTTTTAACATATCAATAATTTAAAAAAATTATGTGCCTGCCTTTAATTATTTATTTCATTATATCACAATTTAACAAATTATAAATTTTACTCAGATATCATAGGTTTGTCCAAGACTCTGAAGATTGTGGGAATACAATAATAACTATAAACTGATCAGATCAAATCTGATACAGGCTTGTATCTAAGCCTGTGAACTAGAATAAGTTTAAGAGAAAGCATAGAAACAGGACAAGCATATAATGACAATACCTTGGCTCAGTCTTGCAACTTCACTGATTTGAGGTGCAGGTGCTTCCTGAGCCAGTGGTAGTAGCTTCTATTTCATAGCCCAGGAGGGATTTTTCATCCATGAATTCATCCAATTTCTCTATGAACTTTTGTAAGCTGCTATGATCTGAAATGGTCCGCAGTTGTAAGTGAATGAGGACCATCTCTTTTTGTTCAATTTGAACTTACCACCTAGCTTCACCTGGTCCTTTTTTGCTTTTCACACCCTTCAGTTTCTTGCAATGAAAAAGGCAGTGATTTTTTTCCCCCCTTTCAGACTCCTGCATTTTACCACAGTTTTTCTGAAAGAGGGAAAGACAACTGGACGTGCTGCTGATTGCCAGGCTCTGCGTCAGGGCTTTGAGCAAGTTGCTGCCTCTTTGGAGAAGGCAGATGAGAACCAGCATTGTCTGTCCCACTGGTCCTCTCCCTGACCCACCACCATGCATGTGAGGGCAAGGCTGCCCATCCTTGAGCACTGTGTTGCATCTGCAGCCAGTGGGAGCTGCCTCCTAGATTAGGGGGCCAGTGCCTCAGGTCAGAATTTGCTGTGAAATTTCCGTAGGGGGAAGCTCTTAATCATCATCATCATAGGACAAAATCTGGCATAACTGCTAAGGCTTGGCAGAGGCTTTCATGAAATGCACTTTTAACAAAATCTCTGAGAGTGGTGGGCTTCCCCCAGTGAGGGACAAGCACTGCTTGGCACAGTGTCCTTGCTGTGATCTCTGATATAGCTGCAGGAGGTTTTCTTCTCTGGAAACTTTAGGAGAAGGTAACCAACTGTACTTTTTTCACCCATATCAGCATTCTTCCCTTTCTGTGTCTCTTCTGCTTAGCCACAGAAAATGACAAAACAAAACCAAAACCAAGCCAAAACTGTGAAAGCAACACCACTAACAGTCTTTTTTCTATGCTGACTGAAAGTTAATCCTTATATGCAAGAATTTGATGCTTCACCTTACTGGAAGAGACAGGCACATAATAGAATCTCATGAGCAATATCGCTTCACAATAACAGGGCTTTGCCATCTTTTGTATAATTGTGCCCTACATCAGCCCTTTGGTGAGGTTAAAATTGTTAGCACAAACTACCAGAGTTTACCTCAAAGCTGTCATAGAAAAATGGATTTGACACAGATAAAAAAAATAATCTAAGCAGGTTTTGAGGTCTCAGGGAGCTGTGTTCATTGATTATTTGGAAGTCATGCTATCCACAGGCTGAAAACTCAAAAATCTGTGTAAGAGTGTAGTTTTCCTCAAAATAACGTATATTTATGTAGAATTGTTTGCTCTTTTTTTTATTTAAATCTCATATTTTTTTTTATTCTTTGGCTCTTTCTTTTTTTAATTTCATTTTAAATCTCATATTTCTTTTTTATTCTTCTCTGAGACTGAGCAGTTGTAGCTCATCCCAAATTTCAGACCCTTGCTTTTAATTTTGAACCTTGAAGCCTACCAAATCTATATACACAAAGTGATATCTGATTGAATTTCAAATAGTCTGCAGTTTTACAAATACACAAGCAAAAGGCAACAAGTCACTGAAGATGCTCTGTAAGCAAAAGGGAAACACTTTGCTGAGTGTGGGGACACACAAGGCCCCAGTGAAAGTCCTTATTCTAACTATTCCTGCACCTTCAGAAGATGCACTATGAAAAGACATGGACTTTGCTGTCTGAAAACATACTGCAAATGAATCCCTGTCATTTATTGAATTTTTTTCTAAAGAGAGGGGACCAGTTAGCCTATCTTGGAAGACAAGAGCTGTGAGGGAGAACACTGGCAAGAAGCTTTCCCTTTTCTTGTTCCCAGTTTAGCACTATCTGTAAAATGTGACCAGAGCATTCATTAGAACAAGTGTTCTGGTATATATAGATACATGCCAGAGATACACTGCCTTCCTGAGAAGGCAGAAACTGAACAGATAAGCAGAAGAAAATATTTGTGGTTCCTAATTCATCAATACTGGAGATTGCTGTCATAAACTACATTCCACTAGTTTCATTTTTACTATTTCTGCCCGGAAGGAAACACAGGTAGCCTCATTTAGAGGAATTTGTGTCAAAGAAGTTGAACCCACAGATTTTTTAAAATCTAAATTAACAATTCTGGTTAGTTTGAAAGTAGCCCCTTGCTGATTCAAAAACTTGGGACATTTTCAATTCACCTGGCCTAAGTTTCAAGTTAGCAGTGAGACCACGTCCCAAAGACATGTGGTGGGGATGGGTGTTGCCTGTAGCCTTGCAGCATCCATCCATGCCTCTGGATATGAAGATGAAGGAAAGGAAGAGAATCTGAAAACCAGAAGGTGTGGTGTTGATGAGCTGGTATGACCTTTTCCATGAACCATGACACTTGCCAGAAAAATGTAGTTTGCAATTTCTGCACTGTGCTCAGCACTCCTCTTTGAAGCTCTGTCATTTAGAAAAATGGATGGTCTGTGTCTGCAGGAATTTATTCATCCCTGCACACATTATTCTAGTAGTTAATCACTCTGGCAGCTAAAGTTCAGATCTTATTTCTAGACTGAATTTTGTCAACATTCAGCTTCTAGGCATTGGATCTTATTATAGCTTTCCTTCCTGCTAGGTGATGCCATCACCTGTCAAATTCTCCTGGACATGTTACTAAAATCAAGCCTACTTCAATATTTAACTCATACCTAATTTCAGTCTTCAGGCTCTACTGTGAAGACTTCAGGACTCTGGCAATATCAGCACACTCTCTCCAAGGCCTGCCTCCTATACTCAGAAGTACAGTCTTGAAGGATGGGTTTTGCTTAAGTACTTTAAGAAAAACTTGATTTTTCTAGAAATTTGCTGTAATTCAATGCTGTTGCTTCTGTTACTTCCTTATTGTCACACACAAATTTTTATGACTAATCATTGAAGGCACTCTCACTACAAGTTAGTGAATTTATCATAAAATAGGAGCTGCATAAGTTGCCTTAATCCAAAAGTCTCCATTTCATATTTTACATTAGCTGAGACAAAACTAATTGGCTTTTCTGCATATCTGCACTCTTATATTGTCATCAGCAGTGCACTATGTGGAAAGCAGTTTGTAAAGCTGCAAGTATCAAGCTGTCTTTAAGTACACACTGGACTGTTTAATGACTCTTAATGCCATTTATCTCAGTGTCCAAAGAATGACAATAAAAAAATCAGGTACCCAAAGTGGATGCCGGGAAGTAGCTGGGGAAAACATGATTTTAAAAGTGACACCTCAGAGCAGAAACAGAGGAGGCAGGGAACAACAATAGTGGGCAGTTATACAACTTCTTCAGATACCATTCCTTAAGGAAAATACTCTCTGGGAACCAGACGTCTGTCTGGAATATCTGGCCAATATCCAGCTCTATATGTACAGTAGATATGGCCATTGATTCCCAGTCATATATTATATACCATACTTTGAGAAGTGGAACAGAATTTTTTTGACTCTGTGGGTGGAAGAAATTCTTATAATGTACTATGAAAGCCTATAAAGCTTTTTTAATAAGACTTTTAATAGAGACATTGAATAAAATAAATATAAATGATAGGCTTAGAGATATAGAATGGGATCAGTATTACAAAACTGGATCACCCAGTTTTTCTTTGCTTTCTTTTGAATGCTAACACAGCACATCCTACCTGGGGATAGGTACAGCTGCTGTCCTTACCTACTTCAGATCTCACCAGTATCAGCTTCTTAGCCCCTCCCTCACCTTTTGGCCTTTACCGCTGATCTACTTTCCTCAGATGAGAACTTCAGTAAAAGTGCAACACAATGCTCTAACCATGCAGGATATGCCAAAATATTAATGGAAAGTAAAGGGGTTTTTTGCACACCTAGTATTTCTTGGAGGCCTGTTGTCTTTCTAGGAAAGGTTTTTCCCGTTTTAGAAAAGACACATATTATATTTTTTATGTTTTCTTTTCTTTCTCCTTAAATATTAATGATGGAAAACCAGTGTATTCTCATCAAAATAAATAAAAGCCCCAAACTTGATTTTAAAGATTGCTTTGTGTGACTGTGTCATGAATTTGATCTTGGACACGGTTTGTAATGTTTCAAAATAACGTAACTGATGATGCATATTTTGATCTTGTGCTTTTAAAAGGAATTAAAGCATCTGTCTTGAAAGGGCCTTTGGCAAGTACAATTAATTTTTCAAATATTAAAAAAGAGTGCAGCTGGCACTTCTCCAACATGAATAAAATTTCTGAACAACCTTCATTGCCATTCATCTTGAGCACTCTTTGGAAAGACTTAGCCTTCCTTTCTAACCTCCCCACTTTAGATATATATCTGTAAGTGTTAAAGGAAGACATAGGACACATTTCTGGGGATGAAGGAGGGGAGATTAATATTCTGATGGTTTAGTGAAGGACATCAATGGTTTTGTTAGCTCTTATTTCAGTAGCTCTTATTCACAGTATACAGAACTTATTCACAGAATTAAACAGGACACAAAATATTAGAGGCCACACAGTATTTTTAATCTTACAGATTTGCTGTTTTCTCTATATATGCTTTAGTTCTCATACAAAGTTTCTCATCTTGTTGAATTTGTTTCTGTCCCTACAAACCTGAATGATGAAGTTAATAATGCAAAGCTCAACATTAGCATGAATATAGTTGCTATATCCAATTGTTTAGAGTGACTATGGCATCTTAGCATAGATAATACTGTGTTAACTGTACTCAGACAAAAGGCAAAATCATGTACCTTAATGATGTTCAGTATAAATGGCATTTTTATAACACTTTTTATTTGTGTTATACAGATATGAACAGATAAATATCTACAGTGTTTTTCTGAGACTGGTAACAGAGTCTCACATGGCTCAGTCCAACATTATATACTTGGGATCTTCAGAGAGTTGGAAGAGAAATATAAAAAAATTAAAGGTGTTTATAAAATATGATTGACCAGGATGTTATTAAGGAACCTTGTAGGCTGCCAAGCTGAAGATCATCAGCCTGGTTCAAAATTCCTGCAACTGGCATATGAATAATTATATTCATTAAAATAATTGTTCATGTTTTATTTGCCCCTGGGCTCTTTAGCTACTAGGATACACTTGGGTCTTGTTTCTTACTCCCCTTTCCTACCAAGAAAGCTTTAGCCTTACCCTACAAGTAGAAGCTGAAGTCCCTCCCACACATGCCCCAAGGAGCTGAAGCTACAAGAAAAACTGCTATTATTACAGGTGTCACACTAAACCACAAGAGCTGGCAGTGATGAGGAGAGCAAGGAGGCTCCCTTTTGCATATCAGCTCCATTTCACAGAGTGACAAAGCTGCAGATGTGCCCTCACATTAGCCAAAAACATTCCACTCCTTTCCCATGCCTGCCACTTCCTGGAGGTGGAGTGTTGAAGATAGTTCTTGTTCAACAAAAACACCACTCTTCCCTTGCTTTCCACACTGTCCTCACTCAGCTCTTAAGCTCTCATACCCATTTGGGTAGGAACATCACCATTGCAGCACATGCATTTCTATAGAACAAATTACTTTGAGAAAGACACAGGCCAGGAATATACCTCCAGTTGTTTTCCCCATAGACCATGCCTAAACTGACATTATCCTTGCTGATTCAGTCATAAATTTCTTTCTGAAGCAACTGAAAATGTAAAGGCTAAATGAAGGGAAAAGGAACTGATGTAGGCAACAGCTGTGATGCAAATATAAATGCAGTGAAAGCCATATATTAAGGAAGGGTGGAAACTCATTCAGATGAGACTAATTTATAGAGTGGCTGAAGTGAAATATTCAGCAATATTAAAAAAAAGTTCCTGTAGTAAAAGAGATGAGAAAATAATTTAATTGGACACCGTTGAAGTTCTGTTTCTTTATGGTGGGAATAATAAATAGCATCATTAATTTTTGTTAGCTCCATACCAAGAGAAATCAAAATGTCTCTTCAACGATTTTAACATTTCCAGGAAAACAAACAGTATAGGGGGAAAAATAATCAAGCTTTTCTTTCTGAATACAGACTTTAAAGATGCCTTCTTCAAAGAGGAATTTATTGATGCTGTGAATGCTATAGAGTGACACCACTGCCAAGAGAAACTTCTCTGCTGAGATGCTCAGCACAGCTGTAAACCACAGTCTTGCTTTTCCTTGCTGTGCAGGGCTCCCTGGTGTCATCCTCCTATGGAGAAGGATAAGGAGAAAACAGGGCAAAACACTGGGGCAAAATAGGTTGCATTTTAGTTGCAAAAGTCACAATGCATGTAGGGATGTTTAGTGCTCCAAGAAAAAGTTCTGGGATATTTTCTTTTTTCCATAGGACTACCACTGCATAACACCCATCCTAATAGTCTTGACATCATGTTCTTCAGATCTTCCCAGCTCTTACTGCTGGGCAGAATGTGTGTGTGTGTGTGTGAGTGTGTGTGTGTGTGTGTGTGTGTGTGTGTGTAAAAGGACTGTGGCTCAAAATGATATCTCTTGGGCAGTGATGAGCTCCTGTGGGCTTTTCCTCAGGCACAGTGGCTGCCTGATGGTCATCCCTGGGCAGCATGGAGGCTGGGCAGTTCCCTGGGGCAACCTGTGCTTTGGTGTTAGGAGCATTTGCCAAGAGAGTGAGCATGTGTAATTCCCCTCCCTAAACCCAGGGTGAATTTTCCAGCTCCTCTTCCCAGCCTGCATCTGACTAGGCATGTTCTTCAAGGTCCTTTGAAGGAGGTCATGAAGACTGCCTTTTGGAAGCAAGAGACATCTGGAAATTGCTGCTAGTTCCTCATATCATTAGGTGAAGATAAAAACTTGGAAGGACTGGCTTTCCCTTGAAGAGTTCACAGAATCACAAAATCAAGTAGGCTGCAAAAGACCGCTGAGATCATTGAAGCAAACCTTAGACCAAACATCACCATGTCAACTAGACCACCTCCTTAAACACCTCCAAGGCTGTGATCCACCACCAAACTGGGCAGTCCATTCCAATGTCTAATCACCCTAGTGAAGAAATCCCTCCTAATGTCCAGCCTAAACCTTCTCTGGTACAGCTTGATGCTACTGAGCTCATGAGCTCCTCTGAAGACAGGAGACATGGAAGAAGCTGAGCATGGTGGGATATGTTTTCATAAGTGCTTTCCTTGCAAAAAGCAAATTTAGATGCAATGAATCAGCCCTTTCTTGTACTCTAATAGCCCTGAAGAAACATGCCTAAAGCATCAGTGAGGTAGACTGGATTCCATCCTCTGCTTTACCCTGTAAACACTTGCTGGCTGAGACCAGTTACTCATTGCCACTCATCGCATGAGAAAGAAACCAGAGGCTGTAAGGGTTCACATGATGGAGTCATTAAAGTGGGAGTGAACAGGAGTTACAAAAACCTATGTTCTTCCTGAGAAAATGACATGCATAGATTAAGTGTTGTAATTTACTGTAGATCTGCTATGTTAGCTTAGTGTGTATCTAGAACATCTGTCAAGACGTTACAATTTTATTGATCCACATTATTTTTTCTCCATTAGCTTGAAGATCAAAGAGAAAAGGTTTGGATTATGTGATGATTAATCACAGGTTGGATATTTAGAGTTTGAATGCATAGAAAAGATTAAAGAAATTCTGTCTTACATCCCAGTGCAGTATATCAGTTTGAATAGGGCTTTCTTCAATGTCACTATTTCTACCTGACCCTGCTTAAAAGTGGAGACCTTAATTTTTACTTTTTTTTCCAAGCTGATAATGCTGTGCACTTGGCAATAACATACTTTAGTATATCCTTCCTTTGTTAGAAGATAGTAAGTACCTAGTCTTTTCTGGACTTGGGGAGAACATATCCTAAATTGTGTAACTAACTGAAAGAAATTGGAGAAGGCAGTCAAGTTGTTTATATCCTCCTTTATTGAAATGCTCTCAGAACTGCAATGTTTTTAATTTCAAGGGGGAGCCTAGATGTTGCATGACGTTTGATGATCCCTGCTTTGATTTGGGTGGGTTTGTCCTTGGGAAGCATAATTACATATCTGATATGGATCTGTTCAAACAAGGTAATTCATGGTCTACTTAAGATCCTGCAAAGCTGCCAAATAAAGAGGTGTCTAAAATTACCCTTTCCTTTTTCTGATCAAGACATAATAATGTGCAGGTTATTTTGTATACAGACCATCATCTTCCTTCTGAAGAACCGGATGATGATGCATTATAAGAAAATCTTACTTGACAGTTAGGTTGGTTTATGCATCAGGATTTAGAAAGCTGTAAAGCTTTCTTCCCCAACAGTGAAAACACTGGAAAAATTCAGGCTCAGGATAGCTTTGTTTTGGATACAAATAAATGTTAAAAGTACTTTAAAATTGCTTTAAAATAATCTTTAATCTTTTTTGCTGATAAGAACTTTTCATTCTCATTTGAGTATTGGCCAAATTGGGATTTCTTTCTCACACAGCAACAATTTTTTTTTCCTCATCGTTTGGCCACCTAATATCTATAGGATTACTCATGGTGTAAAGCTTTATTCAGCATATAGGCATCTCAGTCCTGCCTGTGGTGCTCATCTGGTTTTACACCTTGAGGTATTTCCTTTATCTACTAAGCTTTTTCTTCTCTCTCTCTCTCCCCCTTTACTATGGGGACATGTCCATATAGCTGGGGACATTTCAGCAGGTGGATAGCCCGAAACTTGGGTGATTAGTGTGGCATTTGTCATATTTTTTCCTTGATCCCTTTGTCATTCAAAACTAGCAAATGCTCTCATATTCCTTGGGTGGGGGAGGGGGTGGTAGGGGAGTGGGAATTGTTTTAATTTGCTCTTAAATGGCTAAACTCTAATGCAAATTAAATTATTTGGAAAAAAAATAAAGGTCTATTTTTATCTATTTGTTATGACAGGTGGGTCTCTAACTGTAAAACAAATGAGTGCTCCATGTGCTGGAATTGCACAGTTGAGTGGATTGACATGGCACAGTGTCTGCTCTAAGTCAGAGCTCGAACAGACATTTCCATCCACAGGGACTCCATGGCATCTGCCAGAGAGAAGTCCCTGCTGTTGTATTGCTCTCATCAGCTTCTACTTACCCTTGATCTACAGCATGGCTTAACATCAGGTCAGTCAGAGAAGCATCCTGATAGATAAAATTTTCTTTTTGGTACAAAATCCTGTAAGAGTTTCAGGCAGCTATTTTAGATCTCATGGGCCAAAGGATCAGAGTACCTCCTTCCTCCACTTTCTTCCTGCAGCACAAGCTCCCTGATTCACTGCCCAGCTCTTCCAGTAACATCTCTGGGTCACAGCAACATCCCATGGAAAACAATCAGTATCAGATCTTAGGGGTTGTGAGAGACTGAAAGGATTATTGCCTGGACACATTCTGGGTGCACATGTTGGGGAAGGGGCAGGTCAGGCCTTGGTAAGGTGATGCCCTGCCCTGCACACCCCACCCTCCTGGGCCTCTGTCCCAGCCCTGCAGTGGCCACCAACCCCTGGCACACCAGAGGCAGTGCTCCACAGCCACCTCTGGAGCCCCAGCCCAGCTCCTGAGCGGCCAAATGACCACAAGTCCTGCCTGGGGGATGGGCCCAGGAAGGACAAAGGGTACTTAAAGTGAGACACAAGGCAAGCTTGTGCCATGGCACTGCTTCCTCTTGGAATTTCTATCAGCTGAACACTACTGGAAGCAAGAATAAAAGTTGTGTTTACTCTTTTCTTCATTTTTCTTGTTCTCTTTCTTCTTCTAATTCATTCTTGGAATTTTTAAGTAAATTAAAATTGAATGGGCTTGTTAAGTTGAATGGGCTTTGGGAAGTATTTTGTGTTGAGTGCTGCTCTGAACTTTTTTTTTAAGTTCTCTGATTTTTTTATTCATGTATATGTTTTTAATTTATCTGTTTATAAAGTTAGCAGAGGGAGAAGGAAGGATGCTGGAAGAGGACAGATGAGACTGACAAAATCAAGTCTTAGTGTGAAATAATCCACATAAAAGACTAGGGACATTTAGTTGAATATGGCTAAGGTGGGCAACTTAGTTTATCTTGGGAAGCAGGAATATCATCTTGTTTTCCCTACTTCACTATGTACAGGAACCTTTCCAGTCTGGTCAGGAGCAAAACGGTACACTTAGGGTACCATATGTGCTGGGAGCAGTGCCACCTTGGGCCCTTGGATCCTTCTGGGGCAGTATTCAGTGAAGCTTCTGGGGCGCTGTGTGGGGAACACGTGTCCCAGAGGGGCGGGAGAGCACTGTGCCTGCTCTGAGGAGCTCAAAGCCAGGCAGTTCTGGCCTCCTCGTAGCTCCTCCATCACCATGGCAGCCGCATCATCTAAATGTAGGTAAATATTGACTTGGTCTCAGAAGAGTGAGAGTTTCACATGATTTTCCAACACTGCATTAATAAGCAACTTGCGATCCAGTTAGACAAACTGTCGGGACTGCCAGCCAAATAATTTGCATGGCAACAGCCTATAACAGATTCTAAGATTACAAAATTCTTTGCCCAATATCAACAGTGCAATTTATATACAGATCTTTCTAGAAGCATGTGAGGCATATCTGACCATCCAGGTTGCTTTATGATCTTCTGATGCTATTGGATTATTAAAAAAAATATTTAAAAATGTAGGAAATATAATGCTTTCCATTCAGCTGATATTTTTTCTGTTCTGTCATTTAAAAAGTACTTCCTAGTCTAATACAAAGGCACAACACAATATCAGTTCCTGGATGAAATGCATAATTATGCAATTATCTGAAAAGAGAATGCATAGTGCTTGTAATTAATTTTTAGTTATACTTGTAAACGTGATATTAATTTATTTTGTCTGCAATACTTGGAGAAATTATCTCTTTCAAATATATCTTCTAGGATAGCAGTTGTCTAGCTGTTTAAGGACAGTGTCTTGAAGCCATCCTCAAGTTAAATTTTAACTGAGTTCAAAAGAAATTTGTCTTGTGACGTTTGGTTCCATGTTTGTCAGAGGATCTATGCAAACCATCTAACAGATTGGAGAGGCTCCTTATTTTCCTAAATCTTAGCTAGTGGGGAGAGACAGCTTCTACAGAGTGTGAAAGCCCAACTTAGCAATTCTGAATAGCCCCCAACCTGATCCTCCCTCCCAGCTGGAGGAGAGGCCTGGGAGACAGCTAATTAAGAGTTTAAAATTCAGTACGGCTAATAGTCTGGCAATGTGTTCACCCCTTGCTAAACACCTTGCACAGCCAAAGGCCACACTCTAAAGCTTTCAGCAGCATGCAAGACATAGAATTTCAGGTTGTGCTTCAGTGGTTGACACTAGCAGCTCAGGGTGAACTTCAGAGCCAGTAACAGCTCCTGGCTGTGCTGAGAATGAAAACCTGCCAAAGAGTATCCCTTCTGCATGACCCAAGATGTGCATGCTGCACGTAACATGGTAACAAGCCTATCAAGCTGCTCTAATAAAACTGTATTTGTTTGAATTAACACTTTCAAATATATCTCTTTGCCCCCTGAAGTCAGTTTTGAGAGAGTTCAGAGCGAATAATGTTCTGTTCTCTGATCTCCAAGTGTGTATCTCGGAGCTGGCCTGTTGTGAGGGACACTGAGAGATGAATACGAGATATTGCATTCCAAAGATTGACTGAAGAAGTGTGATCAAGGTCATAGAAATCACTCCAGGAGGTCTGAGTAGAACATCATATTACAAAATATATGGGGTTTTTTTCCAGGAAATGCAACAGAAGAATCTAGGTCAGATTACTGAATTGGGTAACAAGTCCCTGTGATTCCTCAGACTTGGAGAGCCTTGTCAGGATGTGATATAAGCAAGAGAAAATGTATTAACTTTCCAGCTAGGATGCTCTGTGGATGAATGCAGTGCTGGATTAGGATGGGTTGCTGCACGGACGTGTGAATGTGCACCCTGGTGGTTAATATTGATGGTAGGTAGCTGAAAATGCTCCTCAGACCAACAGTAAATCAGCAAAATCTTCAGGTAGAGTTAAAAATGACTAGCGACTAATGTCTAATGCTATGGGGAGGGATATGGTTTTGGCTTGGACTCACCTGAACTCTGTGGGTTCCTAGCATACAAATGTAAGCAAACTTCATGAAGGTCTCCATTATTGTTGTGTGGCTTTGATGTTTTCTGAAGCCTAGAGACTCCAACTTGGAATGGTTATTTGGCATCTTAATTGCCAAAAAATCTCAAAGCAGCATGCTGACTGGATCAGAAATCACCCACTAAAAGGACATTGGTGTCAAAAGAGGAACAGCTAACTTTCATAGAAAGCAGCAAACTAATTGGCTGTACCCTGGAGGCAGAAAAGAAGAAAATTTCTTAGAAGGTATGAGAAGTCTTTTTCTCAGGAAAGGAGAGGACAGTGAGAAAGGCATCAGACATCTCAGAAGAAAAGCCTTCAAGGCCTCAAGAAAAAAAGTTGTTTTTTCCCCTTTTTGCTCAGAATTGAGAGCACCATCTGACAACATCAAATCTGCCTGAGAACTCTAGCAAAAAAAAATGGAAGACAGCCAAGAAACTCTAAAATCCTCACTTTTAATAAAATACAAGAACTTTAAGTCAGGAGAACTTTGATTTTACTAGTGGAAAATTTATAAACAGCCAAGGCTCAACCACCATATTCACTGTACATTGTTGCTCAGCTTCAGCCTGGAATTATGCATGAGCTGAGGCTATGGCAGAAAGTAAAATGTCTGATTTCAAAGTGTGTTCAGCTTAATGCAGTTAGTGCTGCTTAAAGCTCATGGTGCACACCATGAAGCCCAGCTAAGTGGTGCCAACTGGAATTTCTCAGGGGATCATAGGCAGAAAAGGTCTGGGGTCTGGCTGGGAATATAAGCCCAAAAAGGTCTGCTAAATGATAATAAACTGAAAATAATTCTACTGGTAGACAGGGTGTGACTCCATCCACTGTCATTGTTTCACCACCCTGTGGCTGCCAATGCACATTAGGCAGAGGCGTATCTGGAGTCTTCAGGGAGATAAAATGAAGGTAAACCTACATGGCACCAGAAGGAGCTTTTGTTTACATGGCAGTGCTCGTCAAGAAGGGTTTGTGAGGTTGCATTTGGTAAATATCAGTGCATTGCTTATCAAAGCTAGTGAATCATTATCATATTGGCAAATACCAATCAGAGAATGGCAAGACAGTGTGGGGTTTTTGTGACACTGATAGAGCACAGACACAAACAATTTCTCCTGACAAACTGCACCTGTGCCAAGAGGGATTCTTAGCAAGTGTTTTCTAACCTGCTCCTTGGCTGAAAGGTGTCTTCCAGGATGATGGGCTTATTAAATGCTGCCAGTAGCTACAGCTCTGGGGACTTCTTTTTGAACCACGGATGGTGTCCTGTGACACCTTTGTTCCCTACCTGGAAATCCTGTATCTGTTTTTGTTTTTTAAAAGTTTTCCTGAGATTTTATACTGAAAATTTCGATATATTTTCCTGTGAGGGTTTCCCCAAGGGTTTCTGTGCTAATCTGGATCTGGGCATCTCCATCTTCAGAAGCAGAAACAATGCTGAGAGAAGTGGGGCTTCACTGGCACCCTATTTCAGCTTTCCCTTGCTTCTGCAACCTCTTTTGAGGGTCTCTTGCCCTTTGCCACCCTTTTTCTTTCAACATCTGGACTGTCTATTTGAAACAGTCTTTCTCTATGGGGAGTTTCTTGCTGTTACTGAAAATCAGTAATGAAGATGTGTTACAGCCACCACTAGCAATAAGCAAGGTTCACTTTCACTCACACTTGGTTTTAGCTGTTCCATTTTCCATGAAAGCAATCTTTCCAGGGAATTAGATTATCCATGCAATTGGATTAAAAGGACCAGGATCCAACTTTCAGTTCATCGTTTAGTCTTGCAGATATTTCATTGTTGGCTGGGAAAATACTCTCTTTCAAACAGTACTTACTTTCAGACTCTCGTATTGAAAGACCATCCATAATTAATCTTCTTATATTTTGTGGCATGAGATGCTTTCTCCATATCTTTTGTACTTTTGCACTACTACTAAAAATCACTTTTCTACAAAGTCAGTTCCTGTTACCTTAGTTCAAGTGGAGTTCTGGAACTTTCATGCAATTTTTAAATGTAGTTTATAATACCTAAAATTATCTAAATTACCTAAATGAAATCCTCTAAATGTGTCAGGATCTGAAGAGCTAGCTAAGAAGTGGTGAGAAAATAAAAGACTTAAATTTACTTTAAATTACAGATGGGAGCATATTTATAAGTTTGCATAAGAATGGCTTTGGTAACAGAAGAAATTCAGGAAAGTTGATTCTTTTAGGTTTTGATCCTGTAGTATACAATCCCCTGTGATCAGGATCAGTCACTTAATGAGACAGAGAATTCCAGGACAAAGCTAAAGTAAATGAAAAATGCCTTGGGCACAGCACATCCATGTTTGGTTTTAATAGTAAGAGGTTTTGGTGGCCAATATGAATTACCAGTTCTGGGAGACCTACTTGCACTTTGCTCTAGAATTCATAATTCCATGCTTAAGAGTTCATTATTTTGATTTAACAGTTCTTTACTACAATTAATGCCTTGATGCTGACAATTTTTCTGCAGCTTATTTGTCCAGTGTAATATAAAATTGTTATTGGGCTTTGAGTGTTAGACACTGACAATCTGAATTTTCTGAACATCTGACAATATTCAGATTTCGAATTCCAATTTAATTTCCTACAGATCTAAAATCCAGCTCTGGGATCATCACAAAACCAGCATATGGGTCAGAATGCATATGTATGTGTGTGTGTATGGGTGTGTCAATACCTCTTGGTAAAAAGGTGAACTATTAAAACAGACAGAGAAAATAGTCTCATGTAAGCACAGTAAATTCTGCGAGGAAATTACAGATAGTACAACATACAGCTAGCCCAAATAATTTTAAGAAGCCCCAAATATCCCACATTTCACCAGCCTAAGCTTAAAAAGGTAATCTACAAATTCAAACTAAAATGGATACAGAAAATATATTGAAAAAATCAAAAAGCAAATCTCAAACCACCTTCAGTTCATTAAATTTCTTATAGAGCAAAGGACCCATGAGTTATGGAAAACCATTTTTTACTGGTAGCCAAATTCTTAAAATCGTTAAAGCCATAATAATATAAAATAAAATAAAATTATAATATTATAAACAATATGATTTCCATGCTGAGTTAATTTCATAAGAGTAAAAACAGATCTATATTTTTAAGTGGATTTAAGAAATTCTTGTCTGAAATGACTGAATTCTCATTATATTAGTAGCTTTCTAAATGTTTTAAGGCAGGGTTGGGTGGAAACATAATATGAAATTAGGAAATAAAAACAATGGTACTTTAAAAAAAGTGAACACTGAAGAGTTCCTTTTTTATTTGAAAAATATCACACAGCACTATGATATATATTGTAGGGAAGAAAATCAGTGTTAAAACTTGTCAGGAATGAATAGTAGAGACTTGAAAGGAAAACTTCTATCTTATTAAACAGCAGTCCATGATTTCATCACTTCCTTTGTTATGTGATCACTATATGGTGCTTTGCAACAGCCTTTACTCATTAGTCAACAAATAATTAGCTACCCAGGATTCTAAAGGTATCCTGTAAACTTTCACCATATTCATAGGAGGGTCAGTTTCAAACAATCAAATCTTGCAAAATACCACCATCAGTTTTAAAAAATGCTATGTTCTGTAAATATAGTCATCAGGATCTGGATAATTCTCGTGTGTGTGCAGATGAACACTCAAATGCTATGGATTTATTAGAACATTTTTTAGCACAACCCACCATAATTATAAGTTTTTTTTAATGTAGTTATTAGTTCTTTCTAAATTTTCAGGTTCAAAGTTGCCGCATGAAAGAAGTGAGATTGAAAATATGGTACATAAGCAGTGGAACAAAACTTTGGGCAGAATCTTGCTTGATTTGGCAGCTCACCAGCCTTGCATAAATTCAGCATCAGATTTCTGGAAATATTTCATCTTGAATGTCACATTTAGGTATGCACTGGTGCAGTCTGCAATGCATTATCTATAACTTATTAACTACTGCAAACAACAGCCCTTTGAACAGAAACCATTAGCAATTCCCTTTACAGATTTTACAGCAAGAAACACTCTGATTTTATGCACAAGTTTGGGAGTGCAAACTGAATCATAGAATTATAGAATGTTTTGGGTTGGAAGGGAGCTTAAAGATCATCTCAGTGCCATGAGGCTGCTCACTAGACCAGGTTGCTCAGAGGCCCATCCAACCTGGCATTGAACATTTCCAGGGATATGGCTCATGTAGGGCTTTAACCCAACCTGGTTTCTGCTATATTTGTCCCCTAATCTCAGCTCTGCAAGAGGCCCCTAAAGGGTAAGGAGGAAAGTAAATAAACCCCCCCATACCTCAATACATTCTAATTTAAGGAAAATAGAAAGTAGCAACTAGAAACTATAAACTGGACCTACGTTATGTGACAGTGACTGCTGCCTTTCGTTTATACACCCAGGATGCACTGTCCAGGGGCACTGACTTACCCAAAAGATCATCATTCCCAGTTTCTTTCCAGACTTTTTTTTTGTTTCAGTAGGAATCTTCTCTATGACAGTATTTTCCTCTGTCAAAGGACAGCACCATGTTACAATGACAAGTTCATCTCCTGCTTCTCGCCATTACCCACTGAATTTTACAAACTCTTTATTTCAAATAACGTTCTTCACATTCTTGTGTGAACAATAAGGGCCTTGGGATGAAAAGGATATTTTTAGCTCTTGTTAGTGGTTATGATAAAATTATAGGATCTCATCTAGAAACTTCTATTATTTCCTATATCTCAGTTTATTTGTCAAACAGAAATTTGGAACTGAACTTCTCTAAATCTTCCCAGGATCTAGATGAAGTGAGTAGTGAATCTCATACATGTTTAGAAGAATTCACTATGTAAATAAGTGGAAGAAGAAAAAGGCAATTATTTCCTACAGACCCATGTGCTTTGTTATTCAAGTGAACTTCCTTGAAAAAGAATCCAATAAAGACCTAATCAGGAGTCTGTTTTGGGAACAATTTTACAACCTTAATGACTGTCTACTTTTTTTCATCTGTAGTAAGTATTTACATGCATTTTCTCAAAATATCAACACAAGACTATTTTGATAGGTTAGGTTTTTAATTATCCCAATATAGATACTATTCCAACTGACTCAAGATAGTAAAACCCCAGGTATTGAAGACAAAGATCTGCTTCAAAATGACCCAGCTGAAGCTAAGCACATGCTTGGCTACCTTATTGAACTGTAGCCTAGCAAATAGAGTCATGAATGGTGACATTGTAAAACTACTGCAGATCATTAGCTCTATAGACTAAAATTATAGAGAAGCACCCTAAAACAAGATCTATGTTTCTTGCTTATGTGTTGGTGATTTAATTTCCTTAGCCAGTCATCAGGGTAAACATATTCAACATATACTTAGGTTTTTAAATCCATTGGCACAGCAATGCCTTCAGGGAACAATGCCATCCCTTCTGTTAGGAAGCAATTTTCATATTGTAAGCATCTAAGATGAAAGCAACACGTAACTCATTTAGGTAATGCTGCAGACAGACTCAGGATAACTACAAAAGGCAGCTTGGCATGTCACCCATAGTCTCCTGAATTTCTTCAGCTGCCTGTCTGCGGCTTGAGAGGCTTTGTAAACTATGGGTGAAAAAGGAGACAGTATAACAGAACATTCTGTAATGCTTGAAAAGCACTTTAATAATGCTAAAGGAAAAAAAAATATCAAAAACAAGAAGGAAAAATAAGAATGATTTTGACCAAAGTTGTCTCTGGACAATTACGTCACAGTTTGCCGGTTGAATGTCACTTAAGCTGTCTCTGCTTCCTCCACTTCAAATAATCTCTTCTGGCACAATAGAAATAGTGCAATTTATTTCACAGAGCCCATACACAACACAAATCCAAGTCATTAGAGTTTGAATCTCATATGAGATAATGTTACATGCTAAATTCGCTTTACACCAGAAATATGATGCTAGCTTTAGCATAGTTTAGCTATATTCCCACTCAATGGAGCATATGCTAACCATACGTCAAACTTTCAATGGGGTTTTGTGCTAGATACTTCCAAATATACAATTCTTTATCTATGCATATTTACTGCTACTGTTTTAGCAAGACATGAAATAAAATTTCCTAAAGAATAACTTTCCTTTTGTTTCTGCAATATATGTATCTCCTAGTGTTGTTACTGATGGTTGAGAGCAGAGTTGTGTGGGTTGAGCTCCAACTGAATATTCATTCAGGCTTATTACACCACAGAGCAGTGAGTCATGGCTGAGGCTGATAAAGGCAGGAGCTGTACCTTTCCTTTGCTCTGAGATTAGTTTACATTTTAATTATGTTTTGACAGTATAGTTGGCCTTTCATTAGTGTTACAGGGCTGTAACATCTCCCGAAGGAGGAACCAGAGCACAGTTTCCATCACATGTGGGTTTCCTTTGATACTGCCCTGACGGCGCCATGAAGGAACTGAATTCTGCATTCAGGTTGTAAAGCAGCAGCCCAGCTGAGCTCCACAGGGCACCGCTTCTGACAGCCAACTGGTGCTTTCTCCATCCCATTAAGGCATAAAGGGATGAAAAATGCAATCTAGGCATCTGTGCAGGTTATTCATATTCAGACTGTGCTGTACATAGGTGCTGGAATAGTCACTTGCCTCAGATGCTGAGCTCTCATCAGGTGCAAGAATAGGTAGAAACTTGCTTATGTATCACCAGGCAAACAAGAAGCATAGCAGAACCGGTGACGTGGGGAGAACTATTTGCTGTTACAGAAAAGTAACAGTACTGCTTCCTCTAAGTCTACAGAGAAAGGAGATGATGCTTAGAAAGTTTTCCCTCTCTGGACTTCTGCTACTGCAATATTTTTCATGGGGGCTGCTTTAGCACTGAATGATCACCAAGTCCAGCTCCATCCAATCAGCCTCGTAAAGAGCCTTAAAATCTTAGAGTTGTTTTTTGGTGGAGAGACGAATCGTTGACCATATCTATGGATCCCAGCTTTACAAATCCCAACCCAACTTATTTAATAAAACTCTCTCAAAAATCTTTTGTTTTCCATCTGTTCAATGTAAATATCTGTGCTCTTACACGTGTATGGCATTTTCCTGCTGAATAATGCTATTTTCCATCTTCCAATAAGCTTGTTAAATACATAATAGACAATTTTGTTAAGGCTCATGGCAATACAACATGAGGCACAAAATTATTTTCCTTTGCTTCATACTGCAGTTTAAATTACATTTGATTAGATTGGATTTAAAGCCAAATACTGTGACTTAAAAATTCATTTTGGAGAAATCACACTCAATGCATTTTGCTCTTCTAAAATAATCTGCCATCTGTTGAATGTGTTATTAATAGCTTTGGATTTAGGGTGTGATTTTTAACAATCGGTTGCAATGAAAAAAATTGCAGCAGAAACTCCCTGGCGCAATCTAAACTACGAGCAAAACAATGGAAATCTGCATCTAACATTTATCAAGTTGGACACAGGCCTTCTATTGTTTGGATGTCTGCACAAAGTTTGTGCTAGGCATAATCCAAAATCTGGTTGTTACCAACTGGGCTATCTGCAAAGCAGATTATTTTTAAAATATGCCTTAAAATTTAAATAAAAAACATGACAGAATTGGAAACAACATTATGTTTGCATGAAAGCTTTGTAATAATGCAAATTACAGCCCCTTTCAAAGTGTGATATTTACCAATTTAAAAAAATCTGTGTTTTCAAAAAATACCAAATAGTTTTCATTCAGAGAATGAACTGATATATTAAATGAGAGAGAAATTACACAAATAACTCTGCTCTCATGAAGCCCTGTAAAATAGCTAATGCAGAAGAGCTACAATGGTGCGCCGTGAAAAGTGCAGCAGGTCAGTGCACAGACTATACCATAGACCCTTAGCTTCTCCCATCTTGCTCAGTGTTTCTTGTAGGACATTAAAAGGCTGATTGAGAAGGAGAAGCATGTTGGAGAAAATAAATTTAAATTAATGGTGATATATATGTAAGAAAAAAATACTTTGAATACCTCTAAGGACAGCAGGAGCTGCATGCTTTTCTTCCATTGTAAAAAAGCCAAAAAGATAAGCAGTAGACTTAAAAATGGAAAAAGATGAATAGGATGAATTACTGCAGAGGAAGTACACAATGCTGAAGTGGAAAATTATCTGCAGCAAAAATCAGTATAATAACAATGATAAAACCCCACACAATTAACATGTGCCTTCACTCGGGCTTGACACCTGCCACAATATCAAACTCCAAATGACCATGAGAAATCAAAGGCAGTTGTTGTCTAATGAGAGAAGATGTGCAAATGAATGACTGGTTAGGCACCAGAAAAAACAGGGATTATTTTTATCTGTTATTTTTGTTAGAGTTATGAATAAATGACAGATGAAATCTTCAGTCATTTTTTGTTGTCTTTTGTGCCCACGGTCATCACACAGAAAACACTGCTGGCCCTACTGAAAAATTGGGAAAAGAACTGCATGAAAATAACCTGTTGACATATGGAAAAGGATAGAAAAAAATGCTGCTGAGAAGCAGAAGGAACATCTGAAATGAATAATTTGAAAGCTGAGCATATGTAGGTGGATCTGGCCAAATTAGACTTTGCTAAAAGGGAAAAAAAAACCCTTTGGGGAAAGAAAAAAAAAAGGAAAAAACAGAATGAGATAATTGTTAGGAAAGATAGTACTGTAATACTTACAGACAATGGAAATACTTCAGCTTACAAAGCAAAAGGCAGGATTTATGTAGACAGAATAAAATCTTCATCAGGAAGAAAAAAATAAATCTAGACATTCTTTGTCTTTTTCTTTGCAATTCTATTAGATAGTTTTAAAAGCGTATCCTGGTTAAGGTGAGGCAACCTATTTACAATATATTTGTTCAAAATTCAAAGCATACTGTGTTGTATGCAGGAATCATTTAGTCAACTGCTTTATTCACTTGACCAAGTGAATGCTCATGCAACCCTGGAACAATTCCTGGTTTTGTGCCACAAGTGACCACCAGGGCAGCTGGCTTGAAACCCCAGTGCCTTCAGCACCAGAACAGCAGTACTGTATTTGACTACAGATAAAAAGGTTTCCTTCTGCAATAACCTCTACAAAAAACTGTAAGACAACTGACCTAATTTTAGTTTCTAAAAATTCTTATTGGGTTGTTCTTCAAAAAAAATATTAGCTGAGCATATATAGACAAGGTTATATTGATATGTAGACACTTTTGGGCATGCAAAATTTACTCACAAGGTGTCAGCTAATATGAAATTTATTAGAAGGCAAGACACAGAATTTTTTAATGATTTTGTTCATTCCAACTTAACTGTATGATTTTTTTGGTGAAGTTTTATCTAGAAATTAGGCTAACTTCTCATGCACTATGCACAATGACTTACCAAGTTGAAGAATCAGTGATTTCAAATTACACAACTGCAGGACCTCCTAAGAATCCATTTGAATCACTGCATCTGGTTTCCAAAAGTGTACTCTGAAAAGCAATAAGGTTCTCCTTATGCTGTTATTTGTGTTCTCTGTAATTTGTTTAGTAAATTCTTTTCATACTGGCCCTAAACATTTATGACACCAAACAACATCCCTAAAATTAGCAGTTAAGTCTCATTTTCCAGACATGAAGCATCTGCTGCAGTCCTGATTTCTTCTGGCATCTTGAAATGTAAAATTGTTATCTAATGTGCTCTTGAACCCTGCTATCTGCCAACTAGAAACTAGGTCCTTTGAAGGTTTTTTTTTTTTCATTCTAGAATAAGGTCTCTAGCTATTACCTAGCTAGAATAGTATCCCTATCCATGTTTTGCAAATCTAGATAACAGATTTCAGGAAGGTGTCTGGTGCCAATTTTTTTATTACAGTGTGAATTATCAGCATCTAAACCATCTGTACCACTTATAAATTCTAAATATCTCTTTCTTTGAGATTTTTCTTCTACCTGCATCATCTCACAAATTTAAAGTGCATTGGTTTTGCTGAGCTTTTGTGTGAAATGAAGAATGTTATTCTGTACATACCTTAACTCTTACTTTGAAATATCCAGGACTTTTCACACTGACTAATTTTTTTGTACAGTGTGAAGTGTAGTTCTACAGCATGTGATAGTTGAAAGACTTCCCATTTAGACTAGGTTTTGCAAGTCTGATGTAGTCTTCTATCCAGTAAAAAACACTGTTCCTCTTGAAGGTCTGCAGGGAGATTTTCAGAGGTCTCCATCTCATAGCAGCCATGGCCTTCTACAAAGCTGCAATTAGATCTTGCTCAGCATTTTTTGAAAATAATGATTCAGCATTTTGCAAAGTGGGTTTGGCTCCAACAGAAATATATATTTATTCTTCACCAAACTCAGTACAAATCTATTTTTTTTTCCCACAGAGGACCACTCAGATGATCATAGCTCATGGTCTTGAATAGCTATTATGGTCATTAACTTGCTTCTAGACATCTGCATCACAGCTTTGGTAGATCACAGGAAGCTGTGACTACATAAGTTTGCTGGAGTGAGCATTCTCTCAGATGCATGTTATATCAAGGCTTACATATTTATTTCCAGTTGAAAAATCCATTATGTTTATCAAAATCCATTAAAAGTCACTAGCACTGCGCAGCCATGTAGGAGAATTTTTGAAATGCATAAAGTATTTTAGGAAAAGAGTGAGTAGTAGACAGCAGTCAGACCAAAATCAGCTCTGTGGTACAACTCTTTGTTCTGAAACAAGCTTGACAAATAATCTAAATTTACAAATATTTAAGTTGATAATGCATCCTATACCGCCAAATCAGTTTCCAAAACTTCAAAGTGATTATAAGAAAAAAAAAATAGGAATGTGTTAATTTTTGAACAGGCAACACTTCACTGTCCCAGATGGAACACTAGGTCATGCAACAGAGTGCTGGTCTGTCTTGACAGGTACTTTTAAACTTAAACAGTGTGTCTAAAACCTCTAGGCTCTCCTAAAAAAGGGAGAAGAATATGTCATATCCATCCCTGGAAATCCTAGTTTGCAAACCAGCTTTGCTTGCAAAATTTTTGTGTATGATACCCAATGTGCACACATTGCAATAGTTTTGATCATGGCTGCTCGAAAATACATTAGTGTGGTGAAATCTAAATGGCTGGCTTGTATTTGCATTTGTTGCATTATTTATGATAAAGATTGTTTTCTAGCAATATTTACTATTTTTTACAGGTATGATAGGTGTGCATCTCAATTATAGTTGTCAGAGTAAATCTTTACATCTCAGAAATAATTTTCTCTTTCCTTTCTCTAGACTTCACTATAGGCATTGAGCTTTCCTCATTCAGTATTGTTATTTATTTTACACACTCCTTTTTTCGTTTGCTATCTTATTATGGCAGTAGCTCTAGGTACAGTACATAGCAGCACCACCCTGCTATCATTGCTGCTGTAAAAATATGGGGTCACAATTCCAAAGCCAAAATTGTTTTGATATAAAAAGGATAAAGAAAAAATGTAGGAAAAATTGTTTAAGCAATAAAGGTAAGCTTCACATATTGTACATATTTACACCTGTGGATTGCCAGAGATGATTCCTTATGGTTGCAAGGAAACAGATGAAGGACATTGCGGAAGTAAAAAATGTGAAAGGACAGAGAAGGGAATTAGGTGTTGCAAAGTGGGAAGCAGAGTGGACAGTGAGACTGTGCAGCTGAAAGCTTGGAAGAAGAAACATCCAACAGCAGGGTCTGTGGCACAAATATTGAAAAATTGCATCCAGTACCAAAGGTACTCAGCCATGGATCAGTAATGTAATGCTACATATGCAATTCAAATGGAAGGACCTTTCAGGTAATATGAACTGAAAAAATGAGTGAGGAATGACTGGTAAGGAGAAACATGACTGTTTGTTTTCCATATCAATGACATCTTTTAGCTCTCTCAGGGGAAGCACAACCATGCAGCTGATGCTTCATGTCCTGGATTCTCATGGTTTGTATCTCAGTAAGATGTTCATCTAAACTTGCATTTCTTGCAGTTCTGCTTTTAAAACATTGTGCTGTTAATGGTTCATCCAGGAAATATTTTTATAAATGTCTCACATACCTTCAGCAAATGCTTGTGTACCTTGGCTGGCTTCCTGGAGTAGTTTTAAATATAATTCTTCTGAAGGGCATCTCCTTACAATCTAAAACATGCCTTATAACAATAAAACTTCAATCTCCAGTCTTCCTAAAGTATCACATGTTGATCTAACTTTATTGATGGGTATATCCCAAAAGGGCAATTCCAGAAGGCCCAGCTTGCTATTTAATTATTTAAGAGATAGCTAATGTAGCATTGGTTGCTAAGATCTGCCACCTTACTTTCCAATTAAAATATATGTTTAAAATTTGTTCTTCCTGGTTAGACACAGCTGAACTACAGTTATTGCATGACAAGAACCTGGAAACCTTCCAGCTTTCACTCACCATTGCAAGATTGATTATATTGTATTAAAATACATTTAAGTAATGCAAAATAGGCCCTATAAAGTCAGTCATCATTATCAGAGTTAGTGTTTCATATTAAGTGCTTAACTGTTCATCAAAATCAAAAACAAGGAAGTTTGACTGAAACACAGGCGCACTGTCCTGTGATTCACTCCCTCTCAAATGAACTCATGGAAATGCCAGCACACAGGTTAGTTCAGCAAACATCCCCCCTAGAGACAGCCAGCCTCCCCCTGGTGCCTCTGCCTTTTCTCATCAAATGCTTAGCTCGTTCACAGCTCTTTGGATGCAGTTATTTAATTCACATCAAGCTGGTTGGCACTGGGTGGGCAGTTTTTTTTCCTTCTCTAAGATGCCTGCCAGGCTCCTCCAGAAGAGCCTGAAGAGCAGCCCTTGCCAGAGATTCTGCAGTATTAGCCGCTGGAGGCTTCTGGGGCCAAAACAGGGAGCAAGAGAGATCTCCTGCAGGCAAATGATAGGTTATCCATGAGGAATTCTGTAGATGGAAGGCAGCTGAATCATGGTCCATACTGTGATTATGACTGCTTTCACATCTGCCTGTTAATAGGACTTGAGGCACAACCTAAAGGGCCTAATGATTCTGAAGCAGATGCATACAAGTAGACAATAAGAATAATATTATACTTTACTGCAGGCAGGACGTTGGAGCACTTTCAAAATGATCAGACTTACTGGTGTGTACTGTCTAGCTCATGCTTCCATTTCCTGCTTTATTGAGGAGCATCTGGGAAAGTGGCCAGGAACAACCTGGTTTCTCCGAAAGAGACATTCAAGGAGTTGTCACCTTCTGCCAGCTTCCTCCAGGGCTCCTGAGACACAGGCAGGAAGAAGGCTGAAGGCTGCATACCTTGCTGTAGTCCTCTCCCACATAACACCTTTCCTGAAAGCTCCTCAGCCTCTCTCAGAGTCTGCCCAAACGTGCATTCATCACACTCCTGGGTCACGCTCAGTGACCCAGGGCAAGATCTGTAGGAGTCCTAAAACTAAACCATTCAGCAGAGACCTTTTAAAATCCAAATCACAGGAAAATAAAGGGCTGAGACTCCAAAATTTCAAGTCCAGGAAGAAAGCATGGAGCTGTTGAAGTTTCACCCTCCCCTCCAAATCTTTTTCTGTGGTAGCCCAGTTCATGAGGAAGCTGTGTTTCAGCAGACCCCCACACTGCTCTTGCTCAATTTCCCTGGTGCCAGTGAGCATAGATGCACATGCACAACCCAGCCATAACCAGGATGAGTCTCCCAGACATCAGCTCTCCTAGCCACACCTGCAGGATATCACCATTCCAAGAAACTCAGATGAAAGTTAACTTTGCAATGAAGTCTGCTGCCACTGATCAATTCCCTGCCTTAGATGCTACGTTTGTATTTTGTACACTCGATGAAACTTTAAGCTGCTTTTGTATATGGTCAGGTCTTAAGAAGTATCATTATTGTAGTTGCTTGATACAGCACTAAAACATTTCAATCAAGAATAATTTTTTCCTATGTGTGTCACCTCGCCTAGTCCTGGGAAAACATGGCTTAGACAGGAGTCACTGGAGCACTTGAGTCCATTGGTGGTTTTGGAAACAACGGTACAGGTCTTTTACTGGAAGCAGAACAGGGTGGACACCACAGCTGTGGGCTGTACCATTCTTCATTTATTCAAACCAGCTTCTGTGAACAGAGACAAATGAATAAAGTTCATAGAATCATATAAATGGTGGGAAGGGACCTCAAACATTTTCCAGTTCCAAGTCTTTTGTCATGGGCAAGGATACCTTCACTAGACCAGGTTGCTCAAAGTCATATCCAAACTGACCTTAAACTCTTCTAGGGATGGACAACCATAACTTCTCTGGGCAAACCCTTCCAGTGTCTCACCACTCTCACAGGGAAGAATTTCTTCCTAATATATAATCTAAATCTACCCTCTTTCAGTGTAAAGCCTTTATAACCCCCTTCAGGTACTGGAAGGCTGCACTAATGTCACCCCAGAGCAAACCTGCTGAGGTGCACTCGGTGGCCGTGTCCGTGTCACTGGCAAAGGTGAGACACAGCGCCGGTCCCAGCGCTGACTCCTGAGGAGCACCACTTGTCACTGGGCTCCACTTGGATATTGAGTCTTTGATCACAGCACTTTGAGTGTGACCATCCAGCCAATTCCTTCTCTGCTGGGTAGTCCATCCATCAAATCCATGTCTCTCCAGTTTAGAGACAAGGATGTTATGTGGGACAGTATCAAATGCTTTGCACAAGTCCAGGTAGATTATGTCAGCTGCTCTTCAGGAGGCTGTGTTGGCTGCCACAGGCTGCCTCCATATTTTTCATGTATCTTAGCACAATTTCCAGGAGGATCTGGTTCATGATCCTGCCAGGAACAGAGGTAAGATTGGCCTGTAGTTCCCCAGGTCTTCATATTTTCCCTTATTAAAAATGAGTGTTATGTTTCTCCTTTTCCAGTAAGTGGGAACTTCATGGGACTGCCATGACTTCTCAAATATGATGCTTAGCAACTTGTGGGTCTGCTGGTCCCTAAGGGTCTGTAGATTGATCCCATCAGGTCCCATGGCCATGTGCACCCTCAGGTGCCTTAGATGGTCTCAAACCTGATCTCCTACAGTGGGTGGTTCTTTACTCTCCCAGTCCCTGCCTTTGCCCTCTGCGACGTGGGTGATGTTCTTGGAGCAGCTGCCAGTGAAGATTGAGGCAGTCAGTACTCAGTGAAAATGGTCACTGAGTACCTCACAGTTCCCCATTACCCAAGTAACCAGGTTTCCTTCTGGAGAGAGCCCACATTTCCTTTAGTCTTCCTTTCATCAGCAGCATACCTGTAGAGACTTTTCATGTCACTCCTGATGTCCCTGGCCAGATTTAATTCTGTCAGGGCTTGAGCTTTCCTAACCTGATACTTGGATGCTTAGACATTATCTCTGTATTCCTCCCAAATTATCTGTCCCTGCTTCCATCCTCTGTAGGCTTCCTTTTTATGTTTGAGTTTGCTCAGGAGCTCCTTGTTCATGCATGAAGGTTTCCTGGCATTTTTTATTTACTTTTTCTTTGTTGGGATGCATTACTTTTGAGCTTGGAGGTGATCCTTGAATATTAACCATTTCTCTTGGGTCCCTCTTCCCTCCAGGACTTTATCCCATGGTGCTCTACCAAGAAGATCCCTGAAGAAGCTAAAATCTGCTCTCCTGAAGCCCAGGGAAGTGAGCTTGCTGTGCACCTTCCTCTCCGCCCTAAGGATCATACATTAGACAACTTCAGGGTTGCTGCAGCCCAGGCTGCCCTTGAGCATCACGTTCTTCACCAGCCCCTCCTCCTGTAGTACTCTGAACAAGGTCCAGAATAGCCCTGCTCCTCACTGGTTTCTCTATCACTTGGAGAAGGAGGTTATCACTAACATATTCCAGGAAAGCTTGCGCTAGAAATCTAGGGTTACTTAGAGCAATGTCTAGCAATGCAGTCCAGGAAGGACACACATGTGGATCTCACTAGTGGGAGGAGGTGAGTTTCCTGTAAGCCTAATCAAAGAAAGAGAAATCACACAATGTGATACCTATTACACTTGTATGCTGTGGAACAAGGAAACACATATGCTTTGTACTCAGCTCAGAGAATGTGTGTGAGCAGAAACAACTGTGCTGCATCTCCGTGGTGTCTCCTCACCAGGACTCTGTTGAATGCAAGATGATAAGTTAATAGGTATTTCCTGCTTAACAATTACATGAATAGAAAGTAGAGCAGCACATGCTTGACATCAGCCAAATGTGGCCAGCTCCCAGCCAGGGAAATACACCCTAGCAACAGATCATAAACCAAACACATGAACAGCAGCACAGGTGACTAGGGAAAGACAAAAGCTTTTGTAAGTAATGGAGACACTCCGTGTAGTCAGATGACAGACAACCTTCAGGATGGCAAGTAACTCCTCTGCAGCTATCAAACCAGCTGACTGAAAACCTAGAGCAAGAAAACACTCCTCTTTTTTCAGGAAGAAGGACTATCTTGACATACCTCAAGTCCAAATAACTACAGATGAGAGCTGCACCAAGGAAAAACCCAACAACTTCTTCTCATCCCCAAATCAACTGGCCCAGCATATGCCATAATATAGCATCCTGGTTCTACCTACCATCATGATTTAATTTTTGGTATTTTCACTACATCGAAGTGATTTAAGAGATAACATTTGCTGGAGTGACTGCTGCCAGAAAATGTATTGAGTGCTCTCCCTTAGACTAACTGAAGCTGAAGCAGGGCCTGAAGCAGTGTTTAGAAAGGTATGAGTTGTCTCTCCTATGGCTGTTCAGTAAAGATGTTTGGGGTGTTAAGTGCCATTAACTTGTCACAGCTTAAATTCTTCAAAATGGTGGAAGGGAGATGACAGAAAGGGATGGAGGAACAATCACTGCCCTGACTCTGTCATGTAGGAAGATGGGAGAACTCATTTCTGGGTCTGTGAAAAGCTTCAGCAGAAAAAATTTGAACATTTTACTTCAAGAGACTAAAAGTAAATATTTTGATATTTCATTTTGAAATGACATAGTTTCTTTTGATAGAAACTTGTATCTTGCAGAGAAGAAAAAATGCAGAGTATCAGTAGGAAGCAAAAATATTATTAAAAAAATGTTTCACTTCTGTTCTGGAAAATAAATTACTACACGTCTTTTTATTGACACACCTGAAGCAATTCTGGCTATATATTTTTTTTAATTTTTTTTTTTTGTGAAGAAAAGAAGTCCTCAATATTTTTAAAGTTAAGCTCAACTGGAAAAAGTTACTTCAACTCCTATCTTAGTTTATCTATCCTATGTCCTAGTTTAGCTACAAGTTAATTACTTGCCAGGTTTGAATGGAGACCCAAGGCATGCACATTTGGAAGAGAAATGCCATTTCCTCCCTTTTTCTTCCCCTTCCACCTGACCTTTTCTCAGAAATAAATCCCCAGCTAGACCTTACAGTCCCTCTAGTGCATTACCCAATTTGGACAGCAAATTTCATCAGTCCCATCCATCCTGCCCATATTGTCACCCCAGGTGTTGCTGGTGCTAAGATGAGCATGCCTGTGCAGAGAGCATGCCTGTTTGTAAAGCAAATAGGTGGCAGGCCAAGGTGGGCTCAGCCCCCAGCTTTATTTCCAGGAATAGAGCAGCAGGTCACAGTGAGGGGAGCAGCACCAGCAGGGCACAATGGACAGCAAGACCATGGTTCCACCTTAAAACGCCTGGGCTGCACCTTCCACCCTGTGTTAGGTCTCCAGGGCAGGACTGTGTTTAGTGAATGACCTTGACAGACTAACGCTGTCTTTCCTTCCCTCTCAACAGCTAAACTTGCAATATTAAAAAGGACAATACAAAGTAAGGAAAACAGAAAAGCAACTAAGAGCAATAAAACGCCAGATGATATTCTTCGCTCAGGAAGGAGGATCCCTGACCACTGCTTTTCCTGCTCTGCATTCACATGTCCAGATCCTTCTTTTGTGCTCTCTGGTCAGAAACAAAGCCAATAGGAAGGACTCCAGTGAGATGGAACAAGGACACCACTGAAGTTAGCAAAATGAGACTTTGGAGACAGAACTCGCTTTTGGTTCACTCCTAAGCTTACGAGTTGCTGCAGGCAGTTTCCCAGGTCTCGTTTCATTAAAGTCATTCCCCAGGAGCTGAACTTAATTACTTCAGTGGGATTCATGTATGTTCTTAAGTATTTTCCCAAATCAGAACCTTAATTGCTCTGTGCCTTTGCTGCCCATCTGCAAGATAGGTTTAATGTTTGCTTTCTCCCGTGCTCTGACTATTGAGATTCACTTTCTCCCAGTTGCAGCCTGTCTCATGGTCCCTGTGTGTTCAGCACTTTGTCTGATAAGGCTGAGGTTGCACTCCAGCTGGTTTTTGGCCTTATCACATTTCACATGTGTAGAAGCCACGCTCCAAAACCTGGTGGCCTTTGTGTGGCTTTTGTGTCTCTAACAGTGACAAAATGAGTTGCTTGTTGATTTGGGAGCAATGAAAGTGTTTTGTTTTTTTTTTACTTTAACACCACCACAAATAGAATAATTACATGGCACTTTGAGACAATTTGCTAAAGATGTTCACACATTTCAAGAGGGTAAAATTACTTTATCCAAAGCAATTACAAAATAGCTAATTAGTGAAACTGACTGTGAGCTCTTGCAAATGCGCTTTGTGGAGATGCTGCTTTTAGTGCCAGACAACAAGCCTCCAGTTTATGAGTTATTTTCAGGTAATGAAGAAACTCTTGCAATACAATAAACATATTCTTTTCATCTGAGATTTTCTTAGCCAAGATGTGCATAGATTCCCAGATTAATAAGTCACTATTTTTGCCACATGCCTCACTACAGCCTCACTGCACCATTGCAGCTTTGTCAGGTGAGCAGCAAGATAATCACTGGAGCAGCTGGGCAGCAGCTTTGTGAGAGGAAGGACAGCCAGGACATCACCACACTTGGCACAAAGCAGTCTGGGGCACCTCCCAGGTGAGCGTGCTTGCTGCTGCACTCTGCTCCCCTGTGTATTCAGGACCAGTAGCCACAGAAAACAGCTTTGGAGGAGCTTTCTAATTCTTATATAAGGATTAATCACCAATTAATTCTTTCTGTCATGTCCCTGTATGCTGACAAAGGACCTGTGGGTAAAAAGGGGTTATCTTGGCCCTGTTGGCTTGTCATGTGAGACAGTGGGATCCATGAAAACAGAAGAGACTTCATTTCAGTGATTCATGTTTAGATTTTACTAGCTGATAGAAAATAAACTTGGAAAAAATATCTTTGCAAAAATACTACTTTAAAATTCTATGGAGAGAAGAATCATGTGTGAAGAAAAATGCAGTTTCTGGGTTGTTGGAGTTTTATTTTCAGACAAAAGGTATACATTATGTATGAAGTAATTTTTGCAGGCTGTGAACTTAGTCTTAAATATAAGTGATGGACAGGAGTGACATAGTTTTACAGAATTAATAAAATGCAAACTGGAGATAAAGTGAGTCCCTGGGTTTTTCTTTTTTTATTCTTTCCTTTCTTTTTTTTTTTTATTTTTGAGAGCTGTTAAAGCAATTGCTGGTGGAACATTACACCTCAGTGTAGATTTAGGGACATTTTGCAATAAATAACTTTTATAAATATTCCAGACTATGAATTTAGCATACAATTTTAAACCATCTGTGCACTGTCACTCTGAGATCTCACTTATTGGTGTATTTTACCCATATGATCTGATGTAACTGGGAATAGGAAGAAAACACTAAAGACTCCATTAAAATCAGCGATAACACAGATGAGCATTTCATTCTTTGTGGGTATAAAATTTCTTTCATTTCATTTTAAAACCACATCCACATTTAAGGTCTTCTTCATCTGAGTCATAAAAGCTATAACTTATGTTTATAGAGCTACAAAATCATAGACATTTTGTACATTAAACTTCACAAAGTGGAAAAATGGGCAATTCTATTCCTTCTGCCCATATAATTACAGAAGAAACGGTGGAATATACAGGTGTGTTTTTTAGTTATAGCTTCTGTTTTAAAAATTCACTTGTTTTTTTGAATGATCTTTTTCTTATAAATGAATGAAACTGTAGCAAATCTGTTCCAAAACCAAGTGCCTTTCTGTGGCTGTCTCTTACTCCTTGCAGGTCTCTGGTAGCACTGTATTAATGCTGTAACTGAAATATAAGAGCATTATGCATATCTGATCTATAGACATATAGCAAACTCATATTCTTAATAACTGACAACACCAAATGTCACCTCCACATTTCTGAATACCCAATTTATAAGTAGGCAATAGATCTAAGGTGAATTCAGTCTAGGAAAACAGAATGAGATGAACAGTAATGTCATGGATTATTATGCATTATTTTTAGGCATTGTATGTGTCCTGGTTTAGGAGTTGCCCCAGGACAATATGTTAGCTTATATCAATGACATCTTCCTTTGCTGGTTCATCCATTGCTACAAGTAGTAATGTAGTAATGTTGCCTCCATTAAAATATTTGGCTGCCTTGGAGTGACTCCAGAGTAGATTACAGTTCATATAACTATCGTAGGGCAGAATGGAATGATTTTTGCTACTTGTCCATGGTTTTCATAAAGAAGATCTCATTCTTTATTTTTAAATGCATCAAGCAGCAATTTAAAAAAAATGTTTGGATAATCAATTTATTTAAAACTTCTCAGTCATGATATATTAATAACTACATATTCCCACATATTTACTACACTCTTCTAATTTAAAATATTTTGCAAGTAGCTGACCTTCACACTTTTCACAGTTAGAGCTTCATCACATAGGGCATCTCAGGCCCACTGGCAGCCAGAGCATGATTTCCAAGCGAGACAAGTTGACTCGTAGACTTCAGTAGCAAACTATGGTCTGGAGGATTTTCCTCCCCATTTTCTTAAAGCCTTGCCAGTTTTTTAACAAGCTGTTGATAAGAAGCAATAAATCTATTCAAGTGTTGACAGGGACAATCCAGACAATTGTTTCTCTATGATTGAGGCAGAACAGGTTTTCTTGGTTTGTTTATTTGTTGAACATTATCTAACACTTATTTTCTTCTGTAAGTGAGAAATTTACTATGTGTTGCCCTCTGGCAGATGTTTGAGACAGTGTCATCCTACTTTAAAGCTGTATATTTAGGCATACAGCAGGGTCTAGACTTGGTAATCATCATTAATCTATGTGTCAGCCTGTGGTTTATGTGCTTGCTCCAGCATAATAGATACTCTCTCACCCAGATAGGAGAGCCACTTAACCCTAGAACATCACTAAATTACACATACCTGCTAGGTCTTTCCTGTCAATCCTGGAAAAGATATACCATGTGCATGTTTCACTAGGCCAGCATTTCTGCCACCCTCTCTATATCTAAGGCTCTTTCCAACCTCTTTTCAGATGGCCTCATCTTGAGAAAGACAACTGGTAACTGGAGGAAGCATGTCTTTATGCCTTAGCCCTGACCAGCAAATTCATACCTTTCATGTTCCCTCCTCAACACCTCTATAAATGCTGGGACAGATAAAACCACTCAGACTGAATGTTTTTTGTCCAATAAATATGTCATTGCAATAGTATAGCATCATGCAACTGCAACAAACTCTATATACCAATTACACTCAAAAAATACTCAAGATTCTGCTATCAAAGATAAGTAGAGTTGTTCTTTACCATTTTTAAAAGTGTATGTCCATTCTTGTGCTCCTGTGTTCGTTATACTCTGATTTATCATAGTTAAACTTTTTGCATCATGGCCTTATTTGAACTCGTTGCCAAACCTGACCATCTTTGTGTCCTGCTTCCCCATCATCTTTCTGTTTCCCACCACTAGAATGCACTACCACGGGGTGCAAGCTGGGATGAAAACGGTATGAAAATACATATGAAATAATTCCAAATTGGGGATGCTTCTGACAAGATAATTAAACTACAATGACAGCTGAACACTGAGAACAGACACGAAAATAAAGATGGTACTCTTTGACTTCTTCAGGAAATAAACATTTTCTTCTTTCATTTCAGAGCATTAGAAAACATTCTCAAATATTTTGGAATGAAGGTCTGTTATTTCTTGGAGGCTCCTAATTCTAGGAGTCTGTGCTGGGGAAAATCTCATGGAAGGAGAGACTGCCTGATGGTGAGATGCCATCCAGATGGTAACCCCTCACTGCCAGTTATGTAGACACTTTGAAATCTAAAAATGGGTTTTCTCCAAGTGCCCTATTGGCTGCCAACCTCTTTTTTGGTTCCATCAAATTGTGGAAGTGTTTGAGATTTACCAGCAAAGCTCACACAGACTGCATTTCCTGTTGCTGCACACAAATAAATTGCCTTAAGAGGTGACAGCATCAAGATGGGTGGACACCTCAGCCTGGTGCCTATTTGAGGCATACCATGCTCTTCCTTCCTGTGCTGGGAAACTGCACACACCAGACTGGACTTGCAGGATGGAAGGCTGCTCCCCTCCACTGCTACATAAAAGAGTAGAATCATAAAATCCTAGTGTAGGATTTGTGTTCCAACTCAAAAGTTGGAAAGGACCTTTAAAGATCAAGTAGTTGAAACCCCTGCAATGAAAAGGGACATCTTGAAATAAGCCTGATTGTTCAGGGCCCCATCCAATCTGACCTTGAATGTTTGCTGGGATGGGGCATCCAACACTTCTCTGGGCAACTTAATTCCCTACGTTTGAAGGCTTAGAGCATCCAAAAGAGGCTTAGGAGACACAAAGACTTATTGCTTTGTAATAAAGGGATTAGTACTAAATAGAACATCCACATCCATTAATATGCAGGTCTCTCACATCTCAGATAAGACCTGTCCTCACAGCTACAGATTCTTATGGGCATTGACCCAAGATAGCAATAATGAATATATAATTAATCCATACAAAATGAAAGAGGGACTACAACCTGCATAGCTACAGACCAGCAGTTAGGAAGTGGCAAATGGCAATGGGAAAGACTAAAGGAAAAGGGAGATTTGCATGTGAGTTCTGCTAAGGAAAGGACGGAAATCTAAACTTTTGTAACAGGAGATAATGATGATGATGAAGATAGAGAAAATCTTTTCAGTCTGCATTTTATAAGAAGAGCTTTGCAAGAGGTCTAACCTCTAGGACAGTCTCACTCTGAGAAAAGACTCACCTGAGCCACGCTGTTCCCCACAGCATTTCCTCCTTGTGTCTCTAGGAAAGATCTCTCTGGTCATCTTGCAAAAGTTTGTGCATTCTGTCTTTGATGCTAAATCCTCCTATACTCTATAACAGCCTGTGGATCTTACTTAGTCTGTAAATTGCACAACAAGCAGAATGTTTAACAGGGAAGTGCTGCCATAATTAAAGTAATAAGACTGAAATCTTCTTGAGGAGCTATCCCAAAACATATTTGTAATCCTTTTTTTTTTAATAGTAATGTCTAGTTTTCTAATACCAAAGATTCATAGCTACAAAACCTACTTTGTTTTTTGAACTGATGATGTTGATATAGTTTAATTTTCTAAATTGCCTTAAGGTGAAGTCTGTAACATGAATTCTCCCTTTTCTCTAACCATCCAAAGTACCATAGATGTCCTACAAAACTGAGCAGTCAGAAGCAAGGCTTGACCTCCCTGAAAAGAACGAGCAAAGAATGCAAAGTACTGCAGGATTTGTTATAAAAGACAGGTCATCTCTTCCTAAGCCAACCTTTTTTTTGTTTCCTTCTACTGCATTATTGTCTCTCTCTCTCTCTCTCCAGATTGTGATAAAGAAATAGAGTTAGAGCAGCTACCCTCTATAAGCTTATTTCTTTTCTAGTTTAAAACAAGAACAGCCCTATTTTATTTTCCTTTTCACTCAGAATAGCAGCCTCAAAGCCACTACTTTGTCATGCAGGTCTAAAGCAGTCTAAATACTAAAACCCACAATTATTTTAAAAATTATTTTAAATCTCGATCTTTATTTTAATAAAGAGTATGGTTTGGTTCTTATTTTTCACATAAATCAGCTGTTTTGATTTCCAAGTTTAATTTTATTTGGTATATTTATTTTTGCAAATACAACAGTGAAAGCAGATATGATATCAGAAACCGCATTCTGTTTCATCACCTTACAAATGCCAACTGCGCATATGGATGTTCCAAAAGCTGCTATCACCAAAGCAATCATCTGTAATGGGTTGCCTTGTAAACACAAGTTGTGTGTATTTTCCTTTCTGAAGTCAGGTGAAGTTCTTTCATCTCAATTCAGATGTGATTTACTGTAAATAACTCTGATGTTGCTAAGAGACAAATTTCAAAACAAGTCCCAACTACTAAAGGATTAATATTAAAAATCTTAAATAGGTGTTCATAGTGTGTAGAACACACTTTAACATCCTTTGATAAGGCCAAGTAAGTTTTCATTTGTGGGAAGCTGACTTGCCAACACTGGCAGGTCAGAGGGCAATAGGTCTGACATGTTCCATACTGTACCTGTCACACACTCCAGGGATCCCTGCACTCCAGGAGCTGTTTCTCCGTATGCCTCAGAGTGTGGGCTGCTCAAATCCAGAACACTGGTGCACTTGAGAGGTCTAGGGTGGGATATTTTCTTACATGTAAAAATTGCTTTGTCTTCAAAAGACAACATTAATCTCACCATTAATGTGGAGGATGTTTTACTGCAACAAGGTTGTTTAACAGGAAATATGGGAATTAGACACTTAAAACACATTTCAAGGGTCTGTCTGTCTGCAAGGAGAAAACTGACATTATAACTTCCAGATGAGGTCGTTGTACGTTGCTTTTTGGTAAACAATCTAAAAACAATCCTCCCTCATTTTAGCCCTTCCTCCCTTTCCAGTGTGTATGCAGCTTTGCCTGACCTGGGTAGGGAATAAGGAACCACCCTGCCTTTAGGGTAGCAATGTAGGTGCTGTTCAGGAAGAAACAAACAAGCTATAACTCTTGAATAAAATGTGTAGTGATACACTGATGGAAAGACAAGAAAAAGATGAGTAAGCTTTCTAGGTGTCTGTGTGAGAGTCTTCTAGTGATAGGTGCTTTATCTAACACCATTATAACGTGTATCCATTCTTTTCTCATGGATCCATTTAAGTATAATGGAAATATGTACCTTAGCACTTATTGAACGTAAATGGATGTGGTTTGACAAGACACTCTTTTTAATTTACTCAAAGGTGGTATTTGGTTCTCAAGAGAACGAAAAATTTAACCAAGGATTTGAGAGGCGATTGAGGAAGCAGAGTGCTGAGAACCAAAGGAGGTTTCCTGGAGTAAGGCTGTGGGCACTTCAAAACTTATCTATCCCAATAATGGCTCAGTTCTTTTTAGAAGTTGTTGTTCATGCTTGACCTAAATTGCAGACACAATTCACTCCACCCTGTTACTTTCTTTACAGAGTATAGAATTTGAACTTCTAAAAATCAAACAGACATTTCAAAATTAACATTTGTATTAGTGTTGGGCCAGGCAGATAATATGGATGCTGGCCAAGGGAGGGTTCAGCTGCAGCCAGGTGATCTGGAAAGACTCGGTTCCCCTGTCATGAGAAAAGCACATGGAAAAGGATGTATAGAAGATGAAGAGTTCAAAGTGATGAGAAGGAAAAAAATTACAAGAAAGATAAAAAGAGGAGGAACAGGAGAGTTAGACCATGTTGCCATGATTTTAATTACATTGTTTATGGTAACAGTAAAATTAATTGGCAGTGCATGCAATTCGTGACGTTTGGATTGTCTTATGCCTAGAGACAATGAAGCAGAGAAAGAAAAAGTGTATGCAATTTTGTAATGCTCAAATATCACTACAAAAAGTACCTGGAAATACATGAGAGGCCAGAAACACTCTCCATGTTTTACTGTAGGAACAAACTTCATTTATAGTGTTTAGGTCTGCTGTGAAAAATAAGAATTAAATTAACCAAGTTAATAACATCAGACAGACCTGCTCTGAGACACCTTCCTGAGCTTTAAAAAACTTTGGTGAGGAGGTACTTGCAGTCACAGTGCTAACTATACTAAAGTCTGGTGTATCCTTTGGCAAGTGCTCCTCTGCCATGTGAAATGTTCAGGCTGTTTTCAGCTGAAAGATTTCATGACAATCAGAATGAAACTAATTACATCTGTTTGATGGTAGGACCTACTTTAAGATAATTTGCAACAAGCTCCCTAGGGAAGTTTTCCCCTTTGAAGTGCTTCTTACTCCAGGGTTGTCTTTTGAAGTAGCTCCCCCTTTGGATTGCTTTTGAAGTGCTACTTTTTCCTTTCTTAGGTCTTTGAGTTTTGCTTTGTTGCACCTTTCACATTGAAGGTTAACAGCTGAAGATCACTGAGTGGAAAGAGAGACTTTGATTTAGACCAGTTTCTCACACCATGCAGGAAGACCTGCCTTCATCTCCCCAGAAGTAGCCATATAGGGAGGATTAAGAAAGCTATTCACTCACCTCCTCACAGGCACCAGCTTCATATGTAAACTGGCCAAACATTCAAAACATCCAAACCAAGGTGCAGAAATGTCTCCAGCTATCTAAAATGCCTGTTTTGCATGATTGCAGAATTTTTTTTCTTTCCTTTCTCCCATCAGCTTAGATATCTGATTCTCTCCCCTTCTTCCTTACATGATATAAGTCTCTACTGGCCACTTGGAAAGCCCTTAAATCTGAGTGAGTTTGTAAAGCCACTATCTGTGAAGAAGGATTTGGAAACAGCACTTTACTCTGTCAGTGAGACATTCCCATCACTAGAAAGATATCAGCTCCCACACCTTCATCCTGACCTGAGGGCTTGGAAATGCTATGAACAGAGAGAAGGAAGCAAAGGTTTGAGGCTGCAGAAGGTTTTTAGGTCAGATAAGGCTGAGATAAGGCTGAGTTTGGGTGGCCTTAGCAGAAACATATGAGATCTACCAGTGACCTGAGAGGTGCCTCTCTATCCCTTCAAAGTACCCTATCACACTCCACTACATTTTATATACCATACTGTGGGGACAGATTGAAAGAGGGGAAATTTAGGTTAGATATTAAGAAGAAAGTCTTTACTCTGAGGGTGGTTAGACACTGGAACAGATTTCCCTGTGAAGGAGGTGGTGAATGCCCCAACCCTGACAGTGTTCAAAGTCAGGTTGGATAAGGTCTTGAGGAAGACCTGGTCTAGTGGGAGGTGTCTCTGTCTATGGCAGCAGTGTTTCAGACTAGATGATCTTTAAGGACCATTCCAACCCCTTAACGTTCTATGATTCAACGATTCTATGCTGTGGCAGGAGCTCACAACATTTATGTGATTCTGCATGGCATAGCCCACCAATTCTTATCCCATCCTTTATGCC
The DNA here is from genome assembly GCA_013399455.1 of Anthoscopus minutus. NCBI lineage: Eukaryota > Metazoa > Chordata > Aves > Passeriformes > Paridae > Anthoscopus > Anthoscopus minutus. The sequence continues at coordinate 279,595 of VWYI01019438.1, forward strand.
CTGTTATGGGTTTGGTTTCCACAGTTTGGAAACCTCCTTTGTGTCCAGATGAGATATCCTGGTGTGCAGTTTAGAAGCCTGTGTCTACTTTCATCTCCCAGAGCAGCAACCAGCTGTGCAAACTGCTGCTTCACTCTGTGACCAGACATGACCCCTGGCTACCACTGAAATTGGCCTGGATCTGGAAGCACTTGATACTGCTGCTATCCCAAGGCTAGAGGAAACAGGATATTTTTCACATGGCCAGAGATATTTCTGAGTCAGGAACTGAAGGCAGTTCCTCATAGTTGCAGGCCTTCTCTGTTCATCTCAGGAAAGCAAGGGAAGGTAAGAAGGCATAAATGCTGTGTGGGGATAGATCTTGGATATCTGTTCCCTAAGGCACCACTTCTCTTCTTCTTCTTCTTCTTCTTCCCAACCCTGTGCTGCAACCTCCTGAAACATTTCTCCCTCTTCTCTGCATGGACACTGGTGTGTGGTACTGACCATCCAACCCTCCACCCACCACCACGCACTGTTGTGAGGGAAAGGTCTCTTACAATGCCACTACTGAAGGGCAAGGTTAACCATGGAATTGGACCAACACTGTTGACATCAGGCACTTTGCAATCTGGCCAGAAAAACCAGTATGGAACAGCAATGCACTTTTTAAAGACAAACTGCTCTTTGAACAAAACAGCAAACTGACTGGCCATCAAGACAGCAAATGCTTTAGGGATTCACTAATATCACTTTCCACAAGCAATGCAGAGGATATGAAATTGGGCTCAGCAGTCAAGGTTGTAGGTGTAAGAACATGAAAATCTAGCTAATGTTAATTTAAGAACACAGTGCTGTCTAAACCAGATTTTTACAACTTACAAAATGTTTTTCATTTTAACAGGGTCATAATGGAAACAGAAACAAATGTGCCCCATGAGCAGAGCAGTCCAAAATAAGTGAGAATTGAAAATTTTTTTTGGCTCTGCAGAAAAATCAGGTTAAATTAAGTCGACATAGATGAAAATACTGAAACAAATGGTAGAGAAAGATTAAGTATTATTTAAAATGACATGAGATCAGTGGAAATTCCTTTCCAACACTGTCATTCTCATTATCATACTGGCATAATACTATTCATGTAAATTCCAGGGTCTTTGAAATGCAGAAGGATGCTGACAACACCACATTGTGCCTCTGTGAAGGCAGCCTTCCCTTTTTTGCTAGGCTGCTGTCTTCCATAACTCAGATCTGAGAATCTTCTAATTTATCTTGTCAGAGATCATAATTAACATCAGTATTAAACTGTAGATAAGTTATCTTTCTACCACCATAATGACTATTTATTAGGTGTTTCCGTAGTTATGTCATAGAAAGTTTAGTCACTAAGACACCTGTATTTAAACTGAAGCTTTAGTTTCATGTTATGTTTTTCCCAGTAGTAGTGATATTGTGACGAGAATATTTCCTCCCTGCCACTGCTACTGTCCCTTCCTTTATGCACTCTCACTAGGTTAAACAAAATGTTTTTAGGTCCACAAGAATGTCAGTGAAGTAAACTGATGCTTTTGAGTTGGGGGGAGCCTGAAAGACTTATGACTCTGGCAATGTCTTCAGAGACAACTTCCTATGAATCCATAGCCTCAGAGATTATTCAACACTCTCCATCAGCATTTGTCAAGTAGAGATACATGTGTGTGTTATGAATGAATTATCTATTGTCAGGGAAATTATAACACTTTCTGGGCCACCCAGGTTGAGGTAGAGTTTCAAAAGCATTTTTGCATATCAAAAGTTAACATTGAATCAAGCAGCTTTTCACTAGCAATAAGATCAAAAAATGATAGCCTAATTAAACCAATTATCAAGTCTTTAGGCTACAGAAAATTCCCAGTGTTGCATTTATACTTTATTGAATTCCCAGGCAAAGCATGAGTTCAAACTTTGCCCCAAGTCCAGGGGGATGACATTAGAGGGATGAGACTGCTTGGGAGCACGGTTGCAAGTGCCTCTGGGCTGGTGCCCAGCTTGCAGGGCAGAGGAAGGCAGGCTTTGCCGCCCTGCCTCCTGCGAGCACCGCTGTCCCTCCCTGCTCCCTTCCACAGCTCTGGTATCCACCGGACATCCTGCCAACCCAAATGACATAGCTGAAACTTCAGACAACTGTTTACTCCTTTCCTCCTTCTGGGATTAGTTTTCTGCTGTTTTAGTGAGTTAAATCAGCTCATGAAAAGCTTAAGGAAGGTCCGTAGCTTGTGCAAGAGATGCACAGATGAGTGGCCAGGGGCAGACATGGGGATGGGGTATGTGAGGTCAGAGCAGGATATGCTCCTTGACTTTGCACCTGCTTTCTAAATCTAGAACACTTTTAAGAACTATTTCTAGCCCAGTAAAACTTGTTTTATTTTTTCACCTCAGCAGGATAGCCAGTGAAATCCTGCAATGTCACCCTGCACCAGGAGCGATGTGCAAAGAGGAAACCTCTGAGGAATGTAAGCCTTATGTACTGAGGAATTTTCCTGCCACAGAGCTGACAGGATCTCCTTAGAGGTCTCTAAAACTGACAGCCAAATTGTGGGGAGCAGACCATCACTGAGATTGCTTAGGCAAACTCAGTGGCATGAAGTCAAATCACAGGGATGAGTAGCAACGCTGAGCATAAGGATCTACCTACTCACTTGTGACACTACCTGATCAGCTGACAGATTGCTCAAAATGCCGCTGTGGTCCTCATGCATGCTGTCCTTGGTGTTACACGTGATGCTGGAGCAGTAACAGCAGGAGGAAGAAGGACCAAAAATCTTTCTGACTCACTGGGTGGAACTAAACTTAAATTCAGCCCATCTGGGGTTAAGCACCACTTTCCTTGGATTCCTCAGTCACTGAGGCATGGACTCTTGCATTAACTGCTGAGGGAGCCGTGGGAGGCAGATCAGACTAGAGATCTGCCAGAGGGTGCCAAGGAGAAGAGATATTTCCTGCTGAGTCTCAGATGTATTTTTATTCTGAACATCAGCACTGCAACACAAGACAGAACAAAATTTGCTGTCTTCTTTTTACAATCATTGATACAGAAGCTGAAACAAGTTGCGGTCATCCCTTGGACTAAGTATTAGTTAAAAGCAGGGAGTTTCAAAGCCAAACAAAAAGATCCTGGATCTTTTCCTGATGATGAAATTATTTGAATTTATGAATTTGAGTTATTTCACAAAATGGTTACAAATGTGTTTGTTATTTTTCTCAAGGTATTGTGAATCAGCGAGCTGCTGACACAGACGCTGGGACACATCACTCACCCTGGCCATAAAAAGCTGCAGAACAAACAGCAGCACTCATAAAGCATATCCATTGGGCTCTGGCCAAGCAGTGACTGCGATAAGGGAGGTGACTGAGTGGGAAAATTAGTTTGATTAACTTTATCAACAGGAAGGTGAGGAGTGGAAAATCCCTAAGCAGGAGAACAAAGGGGCAGAGGTGATAGAGCAGCAGCTTGAAGAGCGAGGCGGCTTTGGGCAAAAAGGAGGAACAAAGGCAGGTGCCTTCATGGAGAAGGCTTTCCTCACCTCCACCATCAGCCAAAGTAACAGGGAACTAGCTGGAGGAGATTTTCTCTGTGCTTCAGGGAAATGATAATGTGTAGGCTAGGGAGAAGAGATGGATAAAGGGAGATGAGGGTTACTGGCCTTAGTTGGTTTTCAAACACAAGATCTCTAGATTTTTCCAGACATTCTCACTTTTACTTTCTACCTAGAAACTTTGTCAGGAGAAAGGGTGACCTTTTTGGTCTATTAAACATGTCTGACAAGAGAAAGCCTAAGATGAATAATGCTAATGGAGTTGTTAGGTGTCTGTAAGTCCCAGACACAAGGCCATCACAGGGCAGATTGACTACATAGCACATAAAACATGGCACTGTGTTCTCCCAGACAGACTGAGCTTCACAAATAGGCTCTGTATGGGTACTCTGTGCATGAACTCATCATTAGCACAACTCATGCTCCAGAGTGTGGAGGTATCATGCATTGTCCTGGCAGAAGCTCGGAGTCTGTTCTGAAGGATGCTTGAGAAAAATGCAGAATTCCACATGTTGAGATCTGTTTCTCCTGTGCAGTCTAAGCTGAATTGTGCCAGAGTCCTTAAGAGAGCCTGGATGTCATCCCTTATTTCAAATTGCTTCAAATACTTTATTTATTTGCACATTAAATCAGAAGTTAAACTAGAAATTGCAACTCTAATTCTATTTCTTTAGTCACTAATGTTTTTCTGTCAAGAGTGCTATGATGATAGCACCTTAGGATGAAGAGAGTATTATGGTCTATTTTTATGAAGACTATGAGCAAAGACTGTGCCCAAGAAGTATAAGAGGGAGGCTAAGAAAAACAAAAATAAATAGTGCCTCAGTGCACCTGCAAGCATGAGAGCACATAGCTTGAACATTCTCTCAGCAGACATCAGGCTGACAGATAATTAGGAGGGGAAATTGTGTTACAGCTTAGCTAATTACTTTTCATCAAGAAATATTAAATATCTCCTCCGACATATGAGGAGAGTAAAGCACAGAACAGGGAACAAACTCCTCCAAGGTGACCCACTAAGTGAGATAAGAATAGACTCCTTCCAAATTCTCACACAGACTGACCTGCAAAAATCTATCACTTGTGCAGTCACCTTAGCAAGGCGAAGGACACATCAAGGTCACTGTGGATAACTAAAAGTTCAAGGGGACTTGAAAGATAGTACTGTGACTATTGAGGCTCATGGATTTTTTCAGACATTGCCATGGAAAAGGACATCTCAAGATAATCATGATTAAAACAAGAGAGGACTGTAGTGCACTAGCAAAATAAGTAAATAGAAGCATATGGAATAAATACACTGGAGAGCATGAACTTCTGTTACGATGACTTAACCTGCTACAGCGAAAAGTGTGGCACTGTCCAAGGCAAACTGCTGTTTTGTCAGATGTGCTTTTTCTCAAAAACACTTTTTCCAGGCAGATTCCCCTTCTGAGGAGGATACTGGTATGTGGTCAGTGATGCTGCTAGGTTTTTTCAGCCAGTTGTCGGGAAAATATTCTTGTCTTTCATCCCGCACAAATGACCACAGCATTGCAGCTACTTGATTTCAGTACTTTTGAAAAGACATTTCATCCCTGAGCAGTTCTTAACTGGCCATGCACATACCTCACATCCGTTCCAGCTTGCATGTTTTTATCCAAACAGATTTTTCAGCATAGTTCTGATATAAGATAGCATAGTTCCTATTATATAGGATAATAAATTCTGTGCTCTGCCACTGCTGAGGGTGAATCCTGGCTTTGGGGACAGAACATTGCAGATAACTGGCACAAAGTGTGATAGGACAAGCAGTAAAAGCAATAATATATTCAGGACTAGGATGAAAACAAGCAAGACACAGCAGGCAGCAAACCAGAGAAATACAGATAGACACGGTGCAGTTTACATATCTGTAGCTCCTGAATTGTATGAAGACATCTAAAATAAAAATAGTTGCTCTCTGGTTTTGATAAAATGAGTGTTAGAGGAATGTAAAAGCATCAGAAGATTGCTGGAATCTAAAGGAAAGTCCCAGGCTGGACCTTAAAGAGAACAAGGACAGCAGAATGACAGAGACAAATCAGAATAGTAAATGACTGGGTGAAGATGGGGCCTCCATCAGATCACAGGAGAAGGAGATGGGGTTTGCAGTCTCATGCTGCTCATCAGATGTGGTGTGCACTGATCTGCGGCTCTGATCTCTTTTTGTAAATGGATTGCTCAGAGAGATTGTGAGCACTTCCTGCATAGAGGGAGCGAGATCACCTATTCCTGCAATGTCATTGCATGACACAACAAGGATAGTGTTCCTGCAGCACATCCTCTTTGCAATACCATTCTGCTATCAAACATCATAAATCTTTTTGATGAAGGGCAAGATATTAAATGTGTGGAACTTAGCTGGAAATGCATTAGAACTATATGGGTGGTGTTCCCTGCTGAGTTCTTTCCTGGGATGCCTGTGTAACAGCTTTCCCTCAACCTTATGGTATCTTAGCAGTAAAATAAAATATTGTGGAGTGACTTCTTTCATTAACTTTTACCTCTGGGAGTCTACAGTGAATCTCTCTCAAGTCTAAATATGGCGTTCTTGGTGGATGGATGCAGAACAGGTGTACTAAACCCACCCTGTTCTCCTTCATGTGCTTTATCCTAAAGCTGAAAGTGTTCAGCTTGGAGCTGTATGTCAGCATCTCAAACCAAGAAAATCTGACAGTCTGGGAATCACACACGCTTCCAGAATAATTGGTTAGCCATGGTGATTATGCATATGATGTGGCTGGGAAAGGGACTTACAGGGACAGACTTTGGGAAGTGCAGATGATTTTCTAGGAATCTCTCAAATGCACAGGATTTTGTTTCATGTAGCAGAGCTGGTGCTGAAGAAAGAAGTAATTTTCATGAAAGAATTGGCTTCTGAGACTGTTCAAATAGTGAGTCTAGAGTCTTGGCCGATGCATCACTTGAATTATTCTGCTTTTATCCAAGTGAGTACACAGTTGGGAATGAAGTCTTACTAAGAAGGATGGAAAAAAATATTCTAAAGTAGTTCTTTCAATGTCTTTCAGTAATCCTTATTCTTGTGCAGAACCAAAGCTATTAGCATAAAGCACTGGCACTTTCCATATTGACCCTTTTAGCTTTGCACTGGGCTGAAATAAATACAACTGAAAAGAGTATTCAGAGGAAATTTCTGCCCCATGGCTACTATTGGCTGAGCTGTCCAGACTGCACATGAGAAGTTCTCATGTACAGGCTGGCATTTTGCTGATGCTTAGCTCCTGCTTGCTTAGCAGGCACCATGAAAGCAGGTGGTAGAGTTGGAGTTCAGAAGGTGAAGAGTTTGTTTGGCTTCAAATCAGCAGCTAAGCTGGGGTTTAACCAAGAGTGTGGGCATCCTTTTGGCTTCCTTTAGTGCTCTACAGATGCATGTCATTAACAGGGATTTGTGTGAGACAGTTGGGCTCTTGCAAATGGAAATGGAAATAAATAACTGTAAGTTATTTGCCAAATGCAAAATAACACAACAGAGCTCAGAAAATCCTGCTTAGAGATCATCTGTTTGTTTCCTTCCCTAAAAAATAAAGGAGATGCAATAGATCCTTTAGAGAATTCTTTCCTAAATGTAGCTTGAAAATTACTTTACCTGAATTAGAAGAGGTCCATACCTTCACAGTGGAACAGCTCTTGCCTGACTGACAGTGAATAAGCTGTGTGGTTCTGCAGGGAGAGAACAAGAATGACTCTAAGCCTTCAAGATCAGTTCAATCTTCAATACAGATCACAGAAGTCTGTTCTGATCCTGCTCAGTTGATCACCAGGGTAGAGAAGCCATACACTTTTTTCATCTTGAAATTGAACTGACTGTGGTAATGCATTCTATTTGAGAAGAGGCAGAAAGTCATCATCTTTGTGGTATTTAGAGACCTCTAGATAAATTTACATGCCTAGATAAATAATTTAGCTTTCTATATAAAATAATTTAGAGATTTACCTAGAGTAAAACCATCTGCTCATGTCTGATAAGGTCACACACATTAGCCTCATCAATTTGGACAGCATGTTTGTTTTGAAGAGGCACACAAAAATATTCAGTTAGAATTAATTACTTACTTAAATTTTTTAAATGGGAGCACTTGTATTGAGTAATATTTTGAATGTTAATTTTCAAGTAAACTGAACTGATATGACAGTATTGCAGTTGTGCAGAAAGGGAGATGGTTAAAAACAGCTGTAGCACTATATCTGTAAATAAAAAACATGTGCTTACCACCTCCACGTCCAGCATGACTGTGCCAGTTCAACCACACCATTTCAATGCCAGATGGTCTCTGAAAGCACATGTTTGTACTGAATGAGGACTAAATTCCCAGAGGTAAGGGAATCCCATAGATGAGGGTGGGAATTGCATTGCAGGAAATTGAGAGGAGTGATCTGTGTAGGGAAGGTGCCACTGGGAGAGCAGAGATCAGCGACTGTCAGGGAGTAAAGACAGTCATACAGAGGTGGGGAAGGCAGTGCTCGCCTACCACAGACAAGATCTGACTGGAAGAAGGATGAATGGAGCTCAGGCCCTGGGGTTTTACTCTCTGTTCCCATGGTAGATCCTCCATGTGCCTCCAGCCTTACACACCTTTGGGATGTAAACTCTGTTGAGGTGGCTCAGTGTCTCGCAAAACAAGACTAAGCTTTGCCCAGCATCAATAACCACCACACCACCCCCCCTCTCTGCAACAATAACTAACAGTTATTTCTTGCTTCAGAGCACTCCTAAGTAATCGAAATTTTTAGCAGATGTTCACATGCTAACATCAAGAATGTTCACACACATGTAGAAACATATGCAGATAGAACTGTGTTCATTACACTGTTTGGATAATATGTTCTTTTGATAGAAATACTATTTGACTTTAGTTTTATTTTCATGTTTCCTTCTCTTATTCACTGTTCAGGACATGCCAAACCCACCACCTTGTTTAAAATACTAAAGAGTTGCATGTCTTATCTAATGATCTAACAAATGGATAATTAAAAAACCCTTTCTGTACGCGTCTGTGTTAAGGAGATGGAAATTGCAAAGCACCATCATTTTCATTTTTCGTGTTGTCTGAACTGAAAGTATTCCACCTCCCCCCTCCTCCTCCTCTTTAAACACCAAAGATAAAAAACACATCTCATTGTGTTCCCCAAAAGTCCCGATACCAGAGACTAAGGGAAATTAGCTTCTGGTCAAAACCAGCTTAAAAGATTTATGTCATCAAATATACAAAGAAGGATCTTGGGGCAAGAAAATGATGAGTTGTAGGAAAGTGTTGGTCGTAAGAAAGTGTTAACACATTTATTATAGCTCTAGGGAAAGGTGTATTTTACATTCTTATCAAACCAGCTGTTACACTGCAAAGGCACTAAATTTTGTAACTGGTTTTGAACACCCAGACAGAGTCACATGTCTGTCTCAATACTCGGTTGATCAGATATATTTTTCAACTATCAGATGCTTTACATTAGATGCAAAACTGAGGAGTGTGGTCATTATGGCCTGCACACAACAGTGGTGTTTCGGCTTGGATTAATTTTGTTGTCAAAGATACAGCTGTTGTAGGAAATATTTTGAATTTTTAGTACCATCTGGTGTGTTGAAAGAAGAAGTGCTTTAAACTTGGCATAAATCCATTTTCTAAGTGGGTAATACTAGTGTTTTGAGAAAGGGGCTGTCAGAGCAAGAGATGAGAGGAGTTGTTTATTGGGGCTGTTTTCATTGCTCTATTGCATTACAAGCTCTACCCCACCTCAATTAAAACAAACATGTTTATGACTCTTACAGGGTCCTCAGAATGACTTTTCATTGTTAACCACATTTGCATTACCAAGCCTTTTTTTTTGAAGGTAAAGCAAGCTATCTTGGGATACGGCAAACATGGGGGTTGCAGAAGGCAACAAATGGAGAAAGCTGAGACCTTACACTGAGGCAGTTTTAGCAGCCTCTCCATGAGATGAATTTGATGGCCCCTCCGTGGTGCCTATACCTCTATATACCTCTACACACTGTCAAGGCAAGCAAAAATCTTACTGCTTTAACCTCCTTTTGTTGTGCAGATTAATAGTGAGATTTACCTTTGCCGTATAGCTAGCTCAGAGAGAAATAACTGAGCTTCTATAGGAATGTTAGATGCATGTCTCTATGTAATGTCTCCTACCCAGAGGAATCTCCTATGGGGATGACTTGGCTTAGAGGAGGAGCAGCAGCTCTGATGCAATAGCTCACCTCCACATGGGAGCCCTGAACTCTTCATTCACAGACTCTCCAGGGTAAGTATGAACATTAAGAGAATATTATAACCACAGAAACTGAAGACAACAAAAGTTAAGCAATTTGTTACAGGGCAAAAAAAATGAGATGAGAAGTCCCACGTGCAAATATTTTCATAAAGTTTTCGTAAGCCTTTTTGAGCAAAACACAGACTTCAGTTTCCAGGTGATGAAATCTCTAGAGTGGACATTATAAGTGTCAGTTCAATAAGGGAGATTTGGCAGCTGCAGGCTATCAGTGTTGCATAAATCCTAGAGAGTTTTGGGGAAAGTTGCTATAAACTCATGGAGATCAGGAACCATGTGTGTGTATACTGCAGCTCCACTGTGGGCTGCATGTCTGTCTGTCCTGGGGGACACTCAGGGTGTCATCCAGAGGAAACAGAGTTACTGAGATCTGACTGCTTCTCTGCAAAAAAAAACCAAACCCAAAACCCAAAAAGAAACCAAATTAACATTTTTTTGAGAATCATGCAAAAATTAAGTTTTCTTTCCATAAACTTCTTGTTTTGTATAATATCACCTTGTTGCACTATTAATCTTGCCATAATATTACATTATTTTTTTGCTGAAATACTACTAGAACCTGCTAGCATCATCTCTTGGCATTCCACAAGGGATTCTTTGTGCAGACAACTGGTTTCCTGAGACCAGACTTAACATCCTGCCTCTCTGTGGGATACTTTCTCCTTCACCAATACTGGGCTGTAATTTAACTTTACTGAGTCTACAGTTCAGAGGAGCTTCAACACTTAATGGTAAGCATATATTTTATTTTCATTTCTATTCCCCTCCTTTACAAAGCCATACTTTGGAAACACATCCTTCTCACGCAAATTGCTATAGTGGGGGCAGAGATGTTTTGAATACCATTTCTAATAAGCATTAGAACTGGATGCTCTTTTTCTCAGTGCTCCGTAATTTAAGGAATATCCAAATGAGAGCTCTACCACCACAGAGTGGAAATCAAGCCCCCCCAAAACAGAGCTGAGGCTCATCATAATTATCTCTCCTTGGAAAAATACTTGGTCTTGCTCTGGCATTTTGTAGCAGCAGGAGACCATCTTGTGATGATATGCCCTTCCACCAGCATTATCACTTAATTTCTTTTTTTTGAAGGTTTTTATGGGGATTGGGTGCAGCTGTTTTCCATCAGTCCCTTCTTATTAGAATTTCTAAGAATTCTGATTAATTTAAAGCCTGTTTCAACTGCTGCTTAAGGAGACTGAACATTTTGGCCTGCTTTCACAATAGCATTTCAAACATTGTGTGCACTATTCCGAATTTCCTTTTGTTGTTTTTGTGCAATTATATTCATAAATGTGGAGACATTTGGCTTATTCTGAGTTGCTAAATCTTTTCCTTCTTCTTTCTCATCTTTTAATTTCTTAAGCTGAGTAAAGATAAAAAACAGATCAGTCGTAGTAACTTGAAGGACTTCTACGGCTGTTCTGCAGCTGATTGACTGTGGGTTTTCAGGGATTTAACCTGAAGAAATTCTTAGGAGAAAGGGTTTCTCCTTCACCAAATAGTCATTTAGCTATCCTGTAAAGGATTTAAACACCTTTTTGTGTTACTTCCCTGCTGAAGATATTTTGATCTCTCTCTTCTGAAAAATTCCTGTGGTTATATTTGTTGCTTCAGCTGAAATCAAGCCTGAGGAATTGTGGTCTCAGGGCTGCCATTTCCCAGGACTTGAGCCAGTCGAGAGTGCTCTGGAAACATCCTTCTGTTATTCTTGAAGTGAAAGGAGATGGGCATGGCCCAGTGAGAGAGGTTTCCAGAGGCAGAGAACCACGAGGGCGTGAGAGCATGGCTGCATTGAGTCACTGGCTCCCAGGGAAGGCTGTGCTGCATCTGTACTTCTGGTAGCTTTTCAAGCATACCCTGCTAGACTCTGGGCAAACCAGAGGGTCTGTGACACCAAGAACAGAGCTCCAGTGTTACAGGGTTGGAAGAGCAGAAGATGGTGATTTGCAGACCAACAGGGCTGTGGCTGAGTGAAAATGTCAAAGAAAAATCTTAGCAAGTGCTGAAGAGAAGATCTTACAAATCTAGTTGCCTGGAAGTAGGGACATAAATCCTAAAAAATGCCTGTCTATAGGTTACAAGAATTTCTAGAATGTGTTTGCATTAAATGGCAACTAACTGTCCTGAAAAAATGCTCCATAAATAAATATTGGGTTTTTGTTGATTTCCCGCAGGTAATTGTAGAGAAGGAAAGGAATTTCCCTATGGAATCTAAAGACTTCTGGTTTGGTCCTATTTTGGTTTCTTAACCTCATCCCTTAGATATTTCAGAAGATGTAAATTCTCTTCACCAGAAATCCCCTTGATTCTTAGCATGACCTTGTTTTCCCATAAAGTCTTTTGAAGAATTCCCTTCAGACCTTAAGAAGATGGTTTTTAGGCTAGTAGGCTCCTGAATTGAGTGAATTCTCCCTGAATCAAGGAGCAGGTTCACTGTTAGAATGACTGGAAAGAATCATTCACAAATGCATTTCAAATGCTGGGGGTTTTGTAATAAACAATACTTCTACTATTATTTACTGTGGTTTCAAGGCAATAGGAGTTTACAGAAATAACAAATTAGGTACCCAGCTGCTGGATAGAATGGAGAAATAGCCTAATTATTAATTAGTTGACATGTATGCCCTCAACCAAGTTGTCTTCTACTGTAAAAATACAGTATATTTTATATTTGTGTATTGCATAACACCTCTACCAGTTTATTGGGGGAAAAGGGTGAATTAAGGATAGAATAATTTTCTTTTTAGGTTACTACAAAAGCTATACACAACCACCACAAGATTCTTGTTTTAAATACTATTTATGGTTTCCCTAAGTGATTAATGTGTTTAATAACATTTTAGCTTTATGCAGGGTATCTAATCAGTCTCACACGACAAATGTATTATTTGTATTCGGAGAATACACATTATCTCCAAAATAGGAATAGGACCACGGGACTTGAACTTCTGTACACTTTTAGGCCACATTCTAACTCTCAGTAGTATAAATTCAGCCTGACTTTTGTCCCCTAACCGGAGTCTACCTCTTTTTAAAGTGAGTGCCAGAAATGTCTCAGTGTTACTACAATGCTTTCATTTTCTCATTGGATTGCTCTCCCATTTTCACACTCCCGTGGAAGTTCTCCTAATAGTCACAGAAATGCGTAATACTCAATTTTAACAATACATTTCCAAACCCATCCTATTAAAATAGGTCAGAAATTTACTAACTCAAGCCTATTTTTTTTCCCTTTTCAAAAGGGAAAATGTGACCCTTGAGGATGTTAACACATTGTAGCTAGGAGGTTCTAGGGAAAAATCTGCAGTAGGACTTTATTTTCAACATTAAAGGAGTTTAATGAAAAACCCATTCCCATATGGCCTATTCTTAAAAAATTTCAGGACTATAATGTTATCACATCTGTGCTGAACAATATTGCTTTATCTAACCCAATTTCACTCTCAGGTAGTGATTTGATTCAGGTGTCTAAAGTGACCAGTGAAACTCACTTGCTTAGAAAATTGCAATCTTTGTTTTAATGTGAAGTCTACAAAGTTGTAGAGGGGAATGGATGATTTTCAGAAGTCACAGTTCAGGTTTCCTTGTGAAGCAGATAGACAGGTACAACTGGTGTCCATAAACACGTACCTACCCCAGACAATTACTTCATTTTAATTTAACTTATTTGGTTGTAATACCACAAGTTCTTCATTTTTACAGCAGAGTAAAAGTCTTGAAGAGCCTGGTGCAATGATGAGACTGATGGGAGAAGCGTACAAGAGGCAAAAGAGTCACAAGCTCTCAATTTACTGGTTCAAAGTGAAGTTGGAGACCCTAATGGTGAATGAAAGGCAGAGAAGGGAAGTTCACTGAGCAAGGCAGAGCTTTTGATTGACTGATATTTCACTTAACTGAGCAAATGAATGTAGTCTTTAATAAAACAGCTTCTGATAATACCACTCTCTGGCAATTTGCTTAAACTGTGTTAGTTAGAAGTTAATTCATAGTTACTTGATTCCACTGCTTGCAGCAGGGATATGGTTCAGCTCCAGCCAGGTGCTGATGGAGTGATGCAGGCAGCAAAAGGGACTGGTGGGAGCCCAGCAAACACTGTGAGGTTTGTACTTGCTGTCGTAACACACTTTCTGCTCCTTATAGCCTTTGGCAGCCAAGGTTGTTAGACGATATTTATAATGCATAGTAAACTTTATTTGTCTATCCAGGTAGCTTTGGATTTTCTGCTGCTGAAAACAAAGAGGGACTATAGAAGCAGGGCTAAGTCACTAACAGGATGTTTATTCTCCCTCCATCTTGTTTTACTTTGCTATCAAAATGTATTTTGTTTCTGGTAATCTAGAAAATTAAGCTGTAGTAATCTAAGGCCATTTACCCTGAATGAAACCATTCATATGCAGCTTGAATATGCTATAACTTACATAAATTGACTTCACACCTTTACCTGATTGATTTATTTGACTTTCCCAAGTGACCCTGTGTAGGCAATGCAAAATGTTTAATTAGTAAAATGAGGACCGCCCTACAAGCTGCGTCTCTTATAGCTTCTCTCAGTCCCTATCCTGCACTTTTTCATTACTCTGCAAATGCGAATTCTTGCAAGGGGCATGAGGCCAGCTTTAACTCACTGGTTGGACAACACTTTGGACCCAGCCTTTTTCTCACTGCCATAGAATCTTTGCTTCCAGCCCTGTTCCTGCAGCACTCTGTCTTCCCACCCAAGCAGATTTATGGGGTCAGGGCTTCTGGTGTGGTGAGCCAGGGTGTCCTCCTACATTACCCACCCATCCCCATTTTCCTTCTTTCCCCTTCTGAAAAATGTTTCTGCTTCTTTATGGTGTTGTGTTAATTTAGTATTTTTCCTGGAACCTTTTCCAACAAGGACTCTCTCAAATACATTTCCTACCAACGCAGCATAAAGCAAAGCCCTGATGAAGGAAATCTATGAGTGCCCCCTCTCGTCTGCTTTCCTATAAAACAGCTCTGACATCTTTTCCATGAAGGGAGAGGAGAACACAATAACTTGGCTCAATCAGTCCATTTGCATTTCTTTACAGACTGAAATTGAATAAAATATAAAAGTTCACAGCATGACAAATGTAGATGCCTGCACATACATGCAAACTGAAAGGTTGAGCTGTCCCTTTTCAGTGTGAAGGAGATTCAAAAGACATATGTAGTATTAGTTTTTCTGCCTACTCCACATTCCTCAGTTTTTTCTCTGCAGACAGAGAAATGCTTTTGGTATTGCTTTGATCAGGAAGATCATAGATGATAAAATATTCCTTTTTTTCTCAGCCCTGCTTGAACCCTGGGATTCACTTTTCCTTGAAACAGGATCTTCAAAATAGTTACACTATGATACAAAGCAGTCTGATTTCCCAGCAGTCAGACCCATAAATATTAACATTCTTACAGTCCCTCTAGAAAAATATAGGGGGAAAAATATATCTATTGTTTTGAAATGTCCTAGGCGATGAGAATGGAAGTGGCAAATGGAGGCCACACAAAGAACTAGTGGGAGCATGGATCCCTGTGGTTACTATAGCTGAGATGTCATCTTCAGAGGCAAGTCTGCAGAGCAGGGTTCTGTCAGGGCACTATGCTGGAGGATGGCTCTCAACAGAGAAAGCTGTGGGTAGGATCCACTGGGAGGTAGATTCATGCAATCTGCACACTTGAGAGAGGCCTCTGGCCGGGAATTCATTAGCTCCTTGCAGTTAGATGAATACAGAGATTATGGAGGGCTTGAATACAAAAATCCGGATCTGTAGGTTTCAATAATTCCCCCCCAAAACCCCTGAAATGTTTTTGTATCATTAATTGAAAGTCTGCAACACAGCCTGATTTTTGTTCTCTCTTTGCCTTGTTTTCATTCTCCTGCACAGCTTTTGATTTGCTGGCTGGAAAGTGACCCCTGGAGACAAAGTTAATCTTATTTCAGGAACTGTGCCCACAAAACAAGGAGATGGCTGTTGAGTTCTGGATAATATTACATTTTAAGAAAACTGCAATGCAGCACTGAAGTCTGTGAAGGCAGGGCTTGGGAGCAGGGCCACACTGACTGACAGGGAGTAGAGGCTCTGATTTACCCAGGTACCATGCAAATCCAATGCTGTTTTCCTGCTAGCACATCTAGATGTCAGGACTTGGTCTTTACCATCCAATCAATATGGTGCTGTGGCTGGCCTAATTAGCTCCAGTTCTTTAACTAGGCCAGCCAGGATGCTATGCTGATGCAGGCAGGCTGTGTTGGGACTTCTCTGCACGCCTTTGCACTGCACAGACCTGTCAGCTTGATGAGATTTGAGAGGCCACCCTGCACTGTGAGGGATGTGGACAATGCTTCCATGGTGTTTGTCTGGTGCTCAGCCCTTGTTGAACCCCGAGACTTGGTCTGACTGAGCAGCTTGTGTGCTTTATTCATGCTGGAGTTCTCTCCTGGGGAAGGGAATGATCCTGTAGCAATCGGCAGGACCAAAACATATTTCAGGGCTTTGCC
Source organism: Anthoscopus minutus (assembly GCA_013399455.1). NCBI lineage: Eukaryota > Metazoa > Chordata > Aves > Passeriformes > Paridae > Anthoscopus > Anthoscopus minutus. The sequence continues at coordinate 295,969 of VWYI01019438.1, forward strand.
TCAGTAATCTCCAAATAATTGTCTCCTCAGCTACAGTTTGTGTCTCCTGGGCGGATTCCACTGAGGAGAGAGTTCATGTCTTGCTCTTATTATAATTGAGTTAAAAATCAGTTTTCTATGTAGGGCGAGTCCACCAGAAATGGGATTTGATGAGTTCCAGAGGCTGAGAAAGGATGTCTCTCCTGGGCCCACAGGATGGGCTGACACCAGCTTCCTCCTCCTCCACCTTGCTCAAGTCACCCAGTGAGGTGATTTCACTTATCTCTAATCTAGTCCAGTTTTTATTCAAACCCTTCAATGCTAACATATTGTTTTTATTTTCTTTACAGTTCTGTGATATTTGCACTTTCCTAGGATACTCTTCCCAGATGAGACTACACTGTATTGCCTCGGATCTCTGCCAAAAAGAATTACAGATGTTTCAAAGGAAATGTGCCGAAACCATGCGGCTGAAACAGAATAAATTATGCTTAAAATGAAGGAAATGTCCTAATAAGTGAGAAATGCACCAATTTCTCTGAGAGCTTTTTTCCCCCTGCCTCTACCACCTGTGTTTATTTTTGTTTTTTTACTTTACTGTACTGCTGTACTGTGTGGTACAGCAGATGGCTCTTTCACATGAAAATGTCTGCAGTAAGGCCAAAGTTGGAGAGGATTTTCAGAATTTCTGAAATTTTCTAACTTCAGAGAACTTTACTAAAATTTCCAGATGTGTTTCTTTGTCTGTACAACAAGAAAACATGGCTCTGGACCAGCTCTTAGAATTGCAAGCCCTCCCTGACAAACTACAGATTAAACACTTGACCTAGTCATCAAGCAGAGCCCCAAGTGCTGGCAGAAGCATCTGTACCTTGGATCAGTGGAGTGAAATGAGTTCCTGAACTCACCTGTATGACACATCTCATTTTCTGTCTGCAGCAGGCTGTGAGAGACTGAAATACCAGGGTTATAATGGCTCAAATGATCGACCTTTGCAAAAGCAGGGGAGATTTGCTGACAGGTAACAGCCCAAGCACAGAGGGTGTGAGCACCCACCAGACTGGAGTTTGAGCCAGTAAGGAAACCAGATCCTGCCTGGTGGGATAGTGCTTTTACCATGCCAATGTCTTCCCTTGCACAGCTGCTCAGATGTGAAAACTCCCCTCTGAGCAAGTGGGACATTCCCACGTACACCTGGTCCCCTCTGATGGGGCATAACTGGCTCAACTATACTGGTGTGAGAAGCAGCTATCATGTCCTGTCTCAAAGACCCCCAAAGTGCCCCCAGACTAATTTCTGAGGCCTTCCACCAGAGGACTGCATGCGATACACAGTGTTGCTTCAGGTGATATAAAACTCTCCATCCTGCCCATGGTGGGTGTTTGGACATTCCATAAACATAAACTTATTAATCCATTAACCAAGTGAACTCCTGTATTTCGTGGGCTTCCCCCACTCCTGATGGATCAAGACTGAGACTATCACTTTTACCAACAGATTTTGAAATTGCAGCAATCTGATTGCTGGGTCCACAAGTGCTAGTATCTTTGCATTCTTTTTCTCTTCCTTTCTTTTCATTATACATTTTCTTCAGTGTTATTTTTTATGCTTTTATATTGCTGTATTTCTACAGATAATAAGCAAAATGTCTAAATATCTCCATTTCAACCAAATCATTCTGAAATAAACCTGCTGATCATTTAGTGTCATTGCTCTCTAATCTATCCCAAGGGATCTATTATTAACAAGAACCTCAGTTACTCTTGCTTCAGGGAGGGTTGTAGCACCTGCTGTGTTCAGAGAGAAGCATTGCTTATTTTTGGTCTTCCTGTAGCTGTATCCCAGGAGAAACTGCAAACTTGAGTGATGTCTGGTTGCTTTTCCAATGAACTTTTCCCTTAGCAATGCCCATTGCCTGCACATATATGTACTCCAACAATGTAAAATACTTCTGGCCTGCTAATTTTAGACTTTTCCTTTTTTAACTCTACTTGAAAACCTGGCCCAAAATATCAGAAAACCTGATTCAACAGAAGATGTCAGATTTTTACACCTTCCTTGCCAAACCACAGCTATTAATCAGATATCTGATGGGATCATCAAGTCATTCTGGAGAAAGGGCATTTCCACCCATTCAGTCAGGAAAATAGTTCTTAGATTAAAGTTTATCCGAAGAGTAGGAAGGTATTTTTTCTACACATTTGTACTCTTTGCTGGATTTTCCTCCTCTGTGTTTGATTCCTTTAATTTATCATATTCTCATACTATCAAAGTTCAGGTTCCCTGAAGAACTGTGAGTGTCACAGTAATAAAATTCATGAGATAAGGTCATCTGTTCTGTTATGGAAGAAAGCTGTAATTCCACTGGAATTTCAGTGTAATTTACCATGTATTTATGTCTGCTTATTTGAAAGTTTTTCTGGATAATGAATTGCATCCCCTAGGCATTCCTTAATAGTTCTTATTTTTGTAATACTATATCTTCTGTGCATTTCTAATCCCAAAAAAAGTCCATGTCAAGCAAAATGATAAAAACTGAATGTAGTTTCCTCAGTGTAATTTAGCCCAAATTTGAATTCCTTTCTAGCTATGTATTTCAATTATGCAAATGATGGACTCAAAGTAATTTTGCCATGTTAAGAGAAAGGACAACTTATTTTCCCAATGTGAAAAAATGCAAATCTCCTCAGCCTTTGCTTTGTTCCCAGACTTACTATATTTTGATGCATCTTAGAGCTCTGTTGTACCATGTGCATAGAGTCACCTCTCAGGATCTCACTGTTCTGAGTGTGGGTTGTAAATGTGTCATTTTTTTTTGTAGTTCATAGGTAAGATATAGGTTGCCCATTGCGGGGTTTTTTTGGTAACATGTTATCTCTGATTGGGCTGTGTTTGGGAAGAGGTTGAGCTTTTTCTCACAGAAGTATTTGAAGTATATTTCCACTGAGTGGAAATGAATCCTGAGCCTGCTCTCAGTGTTCCCCATCCACCCTGTAACACTAAACAGTGCCCAGTTAGGGTCCTTACACTGCTGGGATCTGCACATGCTATCCTGTGTCACCTCACACACTGCAGCTATTGTCTCCCCATTCCCCTCAGCAGCCACAATCATGCCTTCCCTGGCTCTGCTTTCACAGCCACATGGATTGTTTTCCTTCAGACTCCAATAACAAGTCAATTAGGGCAGGATTAGCCTCTGGGAAGTGAAACCAGTTATTCTCTCTCTCCCAGAATAAGGACCTTAAATAATCTTCCTGAACATTTTGATTCTTTTCCTTTTGCTTTTTTTTCTGCAATCCATCGAATCCCTTCTCTTCTAATTAGCTTGCCAGTAGTCATCTATCAAGCATTTCTCTCATTAACTTGCAGACAAAAGTGTCCTCTGTAGCATGTTGTCAGGCTACAGCCAAGTTTGGTGTCTGGTAGAGCTGGAAAACAAACAACCCATCCCACCTCTAAAAATACTCTACCTGACTCTATGCTAAGTCTTCACGCAGGAACAAGCTCATTTTCCTCCCTGGCTGACTCTCATTTCACTCCTCTAGCAGTTAGGAAGAATCATGGTGGAGATCTGTTTTATGAACATCATCATGCCAGTATTTAGAGAAGGGGACAGATTTTGGGTCATGATTTTCATTTCCTGGATTAAAACAGGCAAAAATAAAAAAAATGATTAGCCAATATAAATGAGTTTTGGCCTTTTCTTGTATTAAAAGGTAAGCAAATTCAGATCAGCCAGCCTGCTGTGGCTAGAATTTAAGGGATCAGCACCAGCTCCTCGACATCGCATCCAAGCCTTGCTACAATGTCAGGAAAATCCAATCCTCCTCCTGTGTGCCAGGCTGATTTATGTGGGTAGTTGTTCCAATGAATTGTCATTTGCTGTGGAAGATTCCTAGGGTTATGAATTTGCCCACTGCAGTTTCCCAGAGCCTCTGCTTCCCCAGGAACAGTAGCTGAGACTGGGAGTGACAACTACAGGAAAGGCATAGAAAGAGCCAGGGAAGCACTCCAGCTGTGAGCACAGCTGTGTGAGGTCTCCCTGCATCCCCTGCTACTGCCCCAAGCCACGCAGGGGCTTCTCCATGGTGTTTGGAATTTTTGCATTAAGTTTCATACAACATGCATAATGCAGGTTTTGCTGCAGGGCCTCAGCCATCAGTAAGGAAGAGGAGGAGGCAGGGTATGACAACAAAATCTGCTGGCAAATGAGTTTCCAAGGAGCTACTAAGAAAAAACCTGCAAAGACCCTGGAGCCTGGCAGTGGACCTCTTTTAGATGTTTCCTCAGAGCCATAGAAAATACGCATCTTATTTCCAAACAAATCACTTTAACTAATCTGGCTGTGACATGGTCCTTGATTTATCAAAGAGCATATCAGAAAAATTTAATGACAGCATGGTTTTTTTTCAAGAAAAATTGAGAAAAGCTAGTTGTCTTCAAATCTGGAAATGCAGCTTCTGCTTTCACCTTTTCTACCTGCTGGGCAAAAGGAGCCTGCAGATGTAGCCAGATGGGTGCTTTGCTCGAGACTGTGTTCTGAATTTCACGCTCATGAATCTTCATCTTCTGAACTGCAAAATACATCTAATATTTCAAAGTTAATAAAGCAAATATCCGTTGACAGGGAATGAGAGGGTAAGTCCAGGGGGAGGCAGTAAGAGAGACAAATGTAGAGATGTGCACACAGAAAACATCCAGGCAGTCGCCAAGCACCGCTTAATCGATTCTGCTGACAGCTTTGCATGGAGTGTTCAGCAGCACCAGTGCCTGCCACAGCTCTCCCTGCCAAAGAGCTCCCAGCCATCCAGGCTGGACTCCCTGTGCAACAGGCTCTTCTCAGCATCCTCCTCCTGGCACTGGAGCTGTGATTAACAGCCCAGCCAGGCTAGGCCAGGGGCCTCTTGATATATTTGGTATTTTAGAACAAAGCCATCATTCTCCAGGGCAGTTGAATGTGCCATAATGAACCGAAATAAGGCAGAATGTAAAGGCTGAGAGATACAGGCACTCTGCTGGAAAGCAAAGTCATTAAAAATAATGAGCAGTCTTTCACTTCCTTCTTTTTATTAACTTTCTGCAGAGGACAACCTGGCACTTTTTATTTTTAACACAGTCTCCACTTTACTAATATCTGTCAGACAGATGGCTAATTTTTTTTTCCCACAATATACTCAACAATATTTAGAAAAAAACATTTAAAAAAATAGAAAATAAAGAAAACATACACTCCCCCCTCCCAATTTCTTCTTCTCTATATACCTCAGATGGCTTCTTTTTCAATAACCTCTCTGAATTCAGCAACTCCTACTACACTTTGTGGCCATCACATGAAAAGAAATGTGAAAAGATGCCATGCCCAGCATCATTTGAAGCATGTGTATATTAACCATCTGTAACAATTAGTGAAAATTTGATAAATAAAGTTTTGCAATCTCGTCATTGGGACTGAGGCACATCCACAGCCACAGATAGAGCCCTGGCTTCCTGACTGGGTCTTGGTAAGTCAGTCTTGCTCTTCAGAGCAGAGCTGAAACAGGTGCCAAGATCCACCAAGCTCTGCATGTCTTGGGTTATTTTTGAAGTTGTTGCTCAGGCACAATTCCACAGCCCTTAGAAAAGTCTGTTCATCAGAAGCCAGGCTGTTAATTGCTCTAGCAGCTCTCTCTTCTCCTATAACCACAGAAACCTTCAGCCTTACCTTGGAACCATAAGGTCAGATCCTGACCCCATTCCCTGGACCAACATCCTAGGGCTCCTCTGCCCATGCCAGCTGCTCAGGCTTGTAGCCCTTTGTAGACACTGAGGTAACAAGTACACTGAAGGTTAAGCTTAGCAACAAGAAATGCCTGAACATTCCATTTCTGTGATCAGACATGTGGCTCAAATCATTGCTCCAGTTCTAAAGAGCTGTTGAGTAGGATTTAGACTTGTAATTTACACTTGCAATTTGTCTTTGTTGCAGCTTTAAACTAGGGTGTTTTTAAAAATTTATCACTGCAATTCTACCATCCTGGCCAAGACCTCTTGGAATCTTAAAAACCAAAGCCTCTCCCCAGACCTCATTGGGTAAGATTTGTCTCTGCTGTCCCCTTAAATGGGTTCTCAATTTCCTCACTCACACACAGCACTTCTGTGCTTGTGTGACAAAAATCTGCTGTGAGGCCAGAAATGAATATTTCAGAAGGGTGTAAGATAAACTGAATGAAACATCAAAATGAATAAGCAACATATTTGCATCAGGCTTGAGAAGGGGGTGGGTGGGAAGGGAGAGGGAGCTTGCTGAAGTTAGACAGCAGTATCTCACAGCCCTGAGCTATCTGCTGGCTATGGCATGAAGTGCTGGGAAAGTCTCAGAGGGAGAGCAGAAGAAGCCATGAGAAGCATTTTAGTGCTCTCCTGGTCTGCTCAAGCGTGTACAACCCCATGCAGAGGCTCCAACTGAATTTAGCTTCAGAGGATGACATCCTGCAGCCACAGGGGTCCAAATCTTTATTTAAAAACACCTTCACAAGCTGCTGCATGGTGATTTGGGGTCTATGGTGTAAAGGACTAACAAATTTGTATAGGTATTTTCCTACATGACTGTAGCAAATCTCCATAGCTCATGTCAGCCACCTTAGTTGGGATTTACAAGGCTGTCATGATAACCTAGCGCTAATCCCCTGACAAAAGAACAAATATTTAAATCTGGGTTGGTTGCAAATATTTGCACTGGAGCTGTGCTTCCCAATTGTAACTGATAAAATGAGTGCTGCCGTTTCTGTCGAGGAAGGTCTGGTGACATTTTCATGATACCTTCCAGAGGGAAATCTCTCTGAGTTTGCAGTCCATACTCTGGCTAGTTTTACAGTCACTTCCAACAGCAGCAGAATGGACCAGCCCATACACTGGCAGCAGGTCTACATTTCATATGGGAATTTTCCAAGTTAAATATTTTTAGAATTTCCTATTTGTGTCTGCGTTTATACATATGGCTATATGTAAAGATATGTCTGGTTGGGACTGAGTCAAATTTTTAAAAATCTTAAACTTTTCATGAGCAGCATGAAACAGCAAAGCCTTTGTTTCAGTCAGTTCACTACAGAAAGCCAGAGGAAATTCAGTTAAGAGAAAAATATTTCTTGCGCTTATGTATCATCATGTATTAATCGTCTTCCTCCTGTTCCACAAATTGCTGTGGGCTGTACTGGTGTACAAGGTATACACCAGCTGAGGATTTGTTTTTGAAATCCCTTTTGGGTTTGCACTCCAGCAGGGCCTGTGCCAGAGACTATCTCTGACAGCTCAGAAGAGATATGAACTGTAATTGATTGTGCCCCTGAGAGCTTTTCTTCCTGTTTGTCTGTGTGTGTGCATGAGAGAGAGGGAGAGGGAGAGAGAGACTGTCTTTTATCTTTTGCCAAAAGTGGCTTTAATCCAGCACTGAGCTTTACTTCTTCACTCATGTTCTGAAATGCTCAACGTTATGTGTTTTCAGGATGGGATCAGAAAAAGGCATCTTTCAGGGAACATCTTGCTCCAGAAATTTTAGAAAAAGCCCTTTTTCTTTAGTTGAGAGGCAAGGGAGGCAGTGGCAGTGATGACAGAGCTCCAGCTTGTAGACATGGAGGGAAGGGCATTGTCATGCCAGCCCTCTGCCATGCTGAAGGACTCAGTCAGCAGAGCACTGCCAGATCCTGCCAGGGCAGTTAGAGGGGTCACAGCTTGTCCTTTCCCTGCCCCCTTACATCCCCTGCCCAAGCCCCTGTCCTGGTACATGGAGGGCTGCATTTCACATCCAGCCTGCAGCCAATGAGGAGAAGGCTGGTCTTTTCACCAGGCTCTGATAGAAACTGTGGGAATCAGGGACACAGGGAATATTTTTCTGCCTGTCCTGGAAGGTACTGACCCCCAGGAAAACACTGTTTTTAATCTCCATACATGGAGAAAGGTTCCAGAGCTGTGATATAGGCTTAGAAGCAAGCAGGGTGTGAATTATATTAGTGTAGATATTAGTTGTCACTTGGTGAAAAATGTATATTTGGGTTTTATATGACATGGGTGTAAGTGAGGATTCAAGATGGAGAATTCTGGGCATTGCCTCAGTTTGCCTTCTTTTTCTTCACCTATTCTATGTTCTGCAGTGTTGAGAGGACAACCTCATTAGAATTAGCCTCAGTGCAGATGTTATGTGAACAGACATATAATTAGTTATTGGTAGGAAAGTAATAACAATAGACGTTTTAAGGATGTGGTGTCAAGTAATTGGTTTGCTTATCTTGTATAAATTCAGACATTTTGAGCCTCTTGGGGCTCTTGCTGGCTTGTTTTTCAAGTGTGCAGAGCCTGTGTTATCCTAGGCCTGAAACATATGCTGAGAGACAATAAACAACCTTTGAAGACTGAAAGCAAGGCCCCTCTGCTTTGTTTGTGGGTGCGACACAGTCTGTCAGGGGTTACTCAGTTCTTGCAATCCACAATGTGGGGGGAAAACCTCCACAAGAAAGTGGAAGGACATGAACCTCTTTCCCTGCTGCCACATCTGCCCATCTTAATGCCTGTAAATCAGAATCATAGATTCATAGGATATCTCAGGCTGGAAGGAGCCTCAAGTGATCATCTAGCTCAACAGTTTATGAGAAAGGGAAACTATAGATGTTAGTAGCATCCTGATTAGTCACATATTGAAGCTCTCCAATGGCAGGGGATTCTACCACATCCTGGAGAGGTTATTCCAGTAAATGATTTCCCTCAATGAAATAATTTCTACTGTATACCAAGATGAAACACCTCTAAGTGCAACTTGTACCTGGTGTCCCTTGTCTTCCCTAAGTGGCTTCTTGTGAAGAGAGAGACTCCATCCTCTTTGTAGCTGCCTTTTAAATACTAGAAGGTTATGGAAGGTTACGTTCCTTCTGGAAGACATTCCAAAGAACATAAAAGATGGGAAATGTTTGGGAACAGTCTGAGTGAATTGAGTGATGAACAAGCTGGTATCCTCTGTACTGACTGGGCATGAGACAGTGGAGAGCAGGACATAATGTTTCTTTGACTATAGCAAGGCTTTCTAGACCCTTGGAGCCAAACTGATGAGACATGGGCAAGGTCCTTCAAGTACAGGATATGTAGAAATTAATTCATTGGATGGTGACCAGCAAGATTAAGGATAGTGGCCAGAAGGGCTTGTTCAATCCAGAGAAGAAATGTCATTGGAGGGACCTTATTCCTGTCTGCAAAAATTTAATGGGATCGTAGAGAAGAAGAGAAAACTATATTCTATTTAGAAGTGTGCAAGGGAGTAGACATAAATTGCAACACAATCATTCCAACTAGATAGCAAGACAGAACTTTTTTCCTTGGTATAAGTGTAGTCAAACACTGGAAGAGGGTTCCCAGAGACTATGAAATCTCCATTGTTGGAGATATTCAAAACTTAAATATCCAATGGGATCCTGAGCAACCTGATCTATTTGGGCTTCTAGTTGGAATGCCAACTAGGAATGAAGGGGTGGGGCTCTGCATTTCGTGTGGTGTCTTTCATTCATGGATTAATTATTTTCCTCCCTCATTCTTGTATAGGGTCAAAAACTAGTCCCTGTGGGGCCTGATTAAAAAAAAAAACAGTCATCTGTGGATGTTTTGTCTTCTAGAGTTACATTTTCCTTGCTTCTGCTAATGAAAAATCCTATGATAATTGTGTTAAATGCCCTACAGAAGCCTAAATAACTTTATAATCTTAAAACCTTTATCAACCAACCTTATTTTGCCAAATTTTCTGTGTTAAAATAGCTTGAAAAATTATTCTATGTGAGCCTGATGAACTGTTTTCTATAAAGCCTGATTGAGTGGCATGGCTGATAGCACTGAGTTGCAAAGAGAACTTTTCATCAGTAACTCTGATGTTTTGCCCAGGATTGATGGCAAGTCCAGAAGCCTCCTTTCAGTATTTATACCTTTAAAATAATGGCACACATTAAGGTCTTTCTTACAGGCCTCTGGAAACACAAGCCAAAACTGTCCCAGCTGAATGCCAAAGATTGTACATTTAAATAATGTTTGCAAAGGCCATGAGAATGGCAGATGCTTAAAAATAGGGCATGTTTATTTATGTGTTGAACATGGGTTTAAGCATCTAGCTTCTTACATGAAAATTATACAAGTGTGAATAGCCCACTTCCAGACAAGCGTGGTTATGCTTGTGATCATCTGCTTTGCTCATATGCAAAAACATGCTAAAAGTGGGTGTAGACAGCAGGAACTCATAGAGCATGGCTGTGCCAGCAGGGGAGGGCAGGATTTCTTCCTCCATCAGGTTTCAAATGCAGCATCAAACAATAGCAGAGGTGTGGAATGTACAACATAAGGATGCACCTGCGTGGGAATTTACCATGGAGCAGGCATGGGATGGAGATTTTGTGGCATTTGAAGAAAGAGATATGGAGATGCAGGGAAAGGGAGAGAGATAGAGGGAGGGAATAACCCTTAAAATTATATTTAAAGTGGGAAAATGATAAGTCCTGCCAAGTCCTACTAAGCTACTGCTGCTGAGGACGGGGCTGTCCCCAAGTACAAACCATTGCACTCGCTGCCACTTACACTGCCATCAAAGTGTGCTTTTCCAGCTGGCTGCATTCCATCTCACAGTCTAGGAGTTGCATATTGCTGCCAAAAAATCTGACTGAAACTCATATGTACTGTTAAAAATCATGAGCATATCACAATCAGCCTGTGTTGGTTGTGGCCAAAATCCATAGGAAAGAAATTTGCTGCAAATGTCTTTGCAGTGCAGAGGGTGGGAGGTGAGATTTTGGAGGTGATCTAAGTGCATGCCTCAGCAGAGATGATTTTCCTGCACGGGCTCACGTGGGTGCATCATGTCTGATAGTCAAACAAGCTTGTTTGGAACAAGCTGAGTGTCTCTGCACACCCCTGTTTTATCACAAAAGCTTTGGCTCCTGAATGCATAAATAATTTTTAAGTGGTACTTCTGGTCAGAAATGGAATATATTTAGAGACAAAGTTCATACTTAAATCACCGAGAATTAGATGACAGAATACCTTTGAAAATCTGGTCATGTGGCTTTCAAGTCACTGAAATGCCTCTGTAAGTCTCAGCCAAAGGATTAACCTGAGCTTGTCACCGATTGATGGAAATTCACAGGTACAGCTGGGAATGCATTTCCTTCACAATCTTTTGCAGGCACCTGAAAGGCTGGAGACATTCAGTCTACTAAACTCAGCTCCCACCTTGAACAAAATAAAGAACTTGTATTTACATTGTTCCTTGAGAACGTATTGTTATTGTTTCTAAAACAATAGGACCCTGGGAAACAACTGTTTCTAATACTGGACAATACTTTTAAGACCAGAAGTTTATAGTGTGGAATACTTTCTCCATCTCCAGCACCCGGTTTGAGGGCATAACTTCCAAGAGGCAAATTCTGCAGTTCAAGCCCCATCAGGTTCCTCTGCTTGCCCAAAGAAGCAACTATCCTAAACTGACCATAGTTACATATAAAAAGAAAGTCTAATAAAATATTGTGGGACTAAATGTAACAAGGAGTGTTTCCAGCCTTCCCTAGCACCTCACTTCTAGAACCTTCTTTCTTCCCCACCATGTTTGCTCCTGGTTTAGGCTCTGGAGAGCACTGTTCTTATGCCTAATGTACCATGGCACCTTTTTGTGCTTAATTCAGAAAGGAAGGAATTTATTGACCAAAAGACATACCACAAAGAAAATCACAGAGGGAAGGAAGCAATCTGGCAAAGGGGTGGATTAGAAGCAATAAAAGTACTTTTCCTTCTCTAGCATGTAGGGAACTTGTGATTCCTGATGTGGAAGGACTGGAACTTGCTATGTAATTCTGAAGTTAATTTGAAATACAATCAACAAAATACTTAAAAAGAATGAACATCTGCCAAATGAGTAAGCCATTAAGGTATTCCTAAGTATATTATATAAGCAGATTTTAAGGCAACTGCATGGTAAGAAAATATCTGGAATCCATAAGCCTGTACATAACACAAACCAAAATTTTGTGTTATTAGAATTGTTTTGTCACCATCTTGTGGGACATTAGGGTAACATCTGGCTTGCTCTTCATTTCAGTTTGTGGGTTCCAGAAGTTGTGCAAAAGAAAATGGTGAGAAAGTGACTGCTCTAATATTACACTGGTGAAATATATTCACACCATACTGCAAAATTCAGATCACTTCAAGTGCACTTTAGGGTTCCTGCAGCTTTAGTGTACCGCTGAGCAAACTTTCCAATTTGCAGGTCAAATACTTCTCTCAAAGGATGTATGTAGATTCTTATAAAAGTTGGCACAGTAAAGAGGGAAGAGAAATCAGACTGCTAATGTAAAAAGCTATATCTTCTCAGAGAATGTCTCTGTTTCAGCCCTCTGATTTCAAATGGTTTCCTTAAGCCCTAATTTATTACTTTGAATTCAGAAACTGTGCCTAGTCTGAAGATGCTTAAGAAATATGCTCCCTCTCTCCATTGGTCCAAGCAGCTGGTGTTTGATGCAAATTTTTCTGGGTAAATGTGAACCAGATGTTTCCCAGTCCTAATTTGTAAACTTCTGTCCCAGGTTTCTACGCTGAGGCAGTGCAAGAGAGCTGCACAGCAGGAAAAGGCTGTCTGAGTAAGTGAGCTGCTCCAGACACCCTTCAGTGTTGCAGCAATTTTATTCTTGTGCTTGGCCACCAAAACACAGATGTCTGTCTTTCTAGGGCCACTGAACAGCACCCAGCATAGCAATATATATTTGTAGTGAACAAACACCTCATACTGTTTCTAGGAGAGGTGCCAAGCCTGTGTGGGCTCATTATGGCAATCCCTCTGTGCCAGCTCTGCCCATGGAAGCCACCTCACAGCCAGCCTCCTACTGCTGCTGTGATAGCCAGGGACACCATATTTGAGAGGTCTGGGACAGAGAAATCTTCACTCAGATTGTATTTCCCAACTATTAATAAAACTGCCCTTGAAATAAAATGGAGGATCTGGTTCCACTTTGTGTTATTTAAAACCATGAATTCCTCCTCTCCCACAATCTGCCAGAATTACAGACTCTTCTGCAACTTAAAAATCTGAGATGTTTTTATCAAGTGAGCATCCTTCCCCTTCAAAATGCACCCAGAGAAGTTTAATGTTCCAATTTAGCATTTCTGTTTATGAGAGTGGGAAGGCTGATATTGACCCAGCACAACACCATGCATTGGAAATACATTAGCAAGAGTTTCATCACTGCAGTTACCCCACCTTTTGCAGGAAATGTGTCTAGGAATGATGCTCCATGGCCAAGGTGAAAAGCATAAGCTGTTTGTGAGGGGAACAAGGAGAATCTCTTTGCTGTCAGCCTCAGGGGTGCTCCTGGGCCAGCAAAAGAGACAGAGCTGAGACATGGGGTGTCTTGATGGCTCTAGCATTAAATTATTGACGCATTTATTGGTGTTTTTTTGGCCTCTACTGCTCTCCGGACAGTGTGTGGGTACATTTTGGAGCAGCATCTGCCAGAGCAAGCAGGGACACTGCCTTGGAGTGGGGATTTGTACCTACAGACCTACAGAGCTGAACTATGTTGTGTTGTGCTGCACTACTGCTTTGTAGGGTAGATGGCAAGAAGGCAAGAGTTGAACTGATGCCTGGCAAAACCTGTTCAATATTTCTTGTCCGTATTGGGCCACATTTTCTTGTTAAGAAGTACCTCTGACTCTAAAGCAGATATGCAGAGAGCTGGATGGGAAATCATCAGATAATTTCCCAGATTTTAACAGCATATTACCTTGTATCTTTCATTGCTCAGTGTTTTACAGTCCTCCTGTCCCAAATGATCTGGCTATATAAAATAGACCACTGATGTCAGATGGAGCATCTTGTTATTACAGTAATGAACTTGTAAAATTTGCTACATGTAATCAATATTACAAGCAGTCAAGGATCCTAAACTACTCAAACAGAGATTTGAAGAAGGCATCTTTCATGTTTGATGTGTCTTTCTCTTTCCAGCTAGCTGAAAGGCTGCTGCCTCCTGACCTTCAGCAGGGCAGAATGAGGTCAGCCCTGAGCAGGACACAGAAAACACCCCAGTGCTGAGCTGTGGAGCTGCACACAGGACATCTGGGCTCCTTGGCAGCACCTGCAGGAGCAACTATGAGACTGATTCTGGGGAGCCAGCTACCACAGTGCCCCTTGGTGATGTGGAGGCATGAGCTCTGTGCTGACTGCTGAAGCCCAGGCTGGAAGCAAGCAGCTCCCTGCCTTCCACCTCACAGCCAAGCCCTCATGATGATAAAGAATTATCACTGGAGAAAGGAGCAATGAGCTGAGGGAGGATTGCTTCCCAGATAAACAAGCAGGGGTTTTATATATGCAAGGGAGATTCTAGGACATACTCTGTAATTCAGCAAATGGGACCATGTTATTTTTTAGGAAGATCTAGATTTGAGACTATCATCTGCCAGTTGAAGCTATAAAGGGATGACAACCTGTCTCCGGCCTGCCAAGAGGTCATTTTAATGTCCTCATATTTATTATTCTGATATCTTTAGCACATACTTGGCATAGCACTGATTGCATCATTTAGCTTTGGCTTGTATGATAAAGACAGTGTGAAGTAGCAGCAAAATTTACAGTTAGATCTTTAAAGCAAAATATAACCTCCGATTTGCATGAAATTTTTGCTTTCAAAGCAAGTGATTTTTGTTTAGTTATGGGGAATTTAACTGGCAACCTTTCAAATATGACGGAAATTTCAAATAGTAACTCCTGATGAAAAAATAAAATACCAGAAGAGTAACTGCGTTACACCATTTATCCTGTATTTCTATTAGGAATTGCGCATTTTGAAAAATTACCATGTGCTTTGTCCTGAACGAAATGCTAGAGGAGGGCATACGGACAGTAACAAACATCCAAAAAGCCCCAAAGCCTGAGGTCTCAAGCATGGGTCCTTATACAAGATCTGTGCACCAGTGCAGAATTCCATGGGTTTTATTGGGAACGGCTAGAAGTATGGCCTGTTATGGTGACTTGTGGAATCAGACCCAGAAGTCTTGTCTTACACTGAAGAGTGGTCATGCCAATTCAATTATATTTTTTGTGATGTTCACATGACAAAGTTTTTGTGTTGTTCACATCACAAATAAACCCAAACAACTTTGCCAGGCTGGTTCTCATGCTTGTGCTGGCTTATGTCTTTTGATACGGAAAATGCCACTGGCTTGACTAAGAATGTAAATGTGGTGGCGGGTAAAAATATTTGAATACTAAAATACCTGGTTGCTTGAATGTGTGTTTCTAGGGAAATATCATTAAAATAAGAGATCTCTCTTTTTTCAGTGAGTAAAGGAGAAAGAAAAATTTTTAAGAACTAATGTCTCCAGAAGAATTATTTTTTGGTTAGAAAAGTCAAGCACACTCAAGAGGTATGAAATAATTTTTGCAGTGTACAGAACAAAATAGAGAGAAAAAGTCACTGAGCAGTGCAAAATTGCCTGTAGATATTTTTAAATTAAAATTTTATAGCTCTTACAGCTTATATATAATTTAATAGGGCAGTAAAAACAACATTGGTAACAATGGTGAGGGGGTTGCTTGCATATGGGCTAGGTAAGCTTTTCAGGTAGCCAGAAGCACATTTCTTTATTAAAGACCTCTCTCTTAAGCAGGGAGTAAGTTTCTGCTGGAAACAGTGCTGCACACTTCACTTCCTTTGCTGCTTGGGAAATACTCTGAACATTGAATTTCATATGAGGCAATGCTGTCGACAGCTGGTCAGACAAACACATTGCAGGAGGCTGAGCTTCCAGCCCAAAGAGAGATATCTCCCTTTTTTTTTGCCTGCCTATCTGCATTCTCCAGAGAGCGATATCAAAAAAATCTCTCAGTAAATATTTGGTAGCATGATACCAAAAATTCATTTGTCCACAAAAGAAAAAGCAGCAATGACTCTCTAATCCCTCATCCTACCATGGAAGAGAGGCTTCTAGAAGCAAAATAATGTCATTCTTCGCTGTGCACCTCCTGGTCCTGCTATTATGTCAGCAGACAGGTTGTGTGGTTTCCCTTTGAGGTAGCAACTATGAATTTACTTCTTTTGCCTTCTTTCTCAGAAGTGGGAAGTGGGAAGTGAGTTAAGGAACTGGAGACACTTACTGTTCTGGCAAAGGCAGTAATAATCCCCAGACAGAAAACAATAATTGAAGGGCAAAAGAAGTCTTAGTTAAATACCTTGTAAATCCTGATGAAAGGGGCTACTGGTGGAAGCCTTCTTAGCCCTGTAAGGGTTACTGTTTTCTTGACTGAGGTGTAAAATAAATGTTTTTACAATAAGCTTTTCTGCAAGATTTTCTAAATTAAGAAAAAAACACTAAAATAAATTTTCTTCTCTCTTATTTTACAAGCACAGTTTTCTATTTGTGTTCTGCGCAACAACATTTTTAATTATTCCATCCTCCAAAAGTAAATAAAAAAACTCATGGAGAACGATGAACTGACCATGAATGTCATTACCATGATCAATAAATGACTTCCAGGGACAGCTAAAGTGCAAAAAAGGATTTCATCCTACAAGGCATAAATATATGCTGCTGCTATGAATCACTCTAGTCTTCTGCAAATATAAAATTTATGAGCTCTCCTTGAATATTTCTTGCTTCTGTAAACCAGACTGCAAAATAAGCCCATACAGTTATTTCAAAAAAAGTCTTTCAGTATTCATAAATGAGGGATTTCACTTTCTAAAACAAAATAGTAATGATGAGCAAGACAGAAATAACTTGTTTTATTTCAGCTCTTCAGAGAGAGTCATTTGCTACCATTTACAGCTCAGATTCTCCATGTTCCATGCTTTGTTTAATTATGCAAATAAGATTTGTAAAACATATGTGGACAAGAAAGTTTTGTTGCAGGAACAGAGATAAAACACACACAGATTAAAGAGGGAAGCATTTGTTTATTGAAAAGGAAAAGGTTCTGGAAACCAGCACAGAGTCAGACATGAGACAGATGAATGCATGCACAGCTGTTCATGTTTAAAGGCAGAATGTAGACATAAATACAGTTAGATCTCTGCTCTGCTCTGCTGCTACAGTATTTTTATACAAAGAACTCAAAGGAATATCTGTCATAATGGACACAAGGATACATTTATCAGAAACAGAGCACAGATCGCTTCTTTAAAGCCAGGATGAACAAAGCCCAGAAAAGCCTCTCAAGTTATAGTATTGTAAAATAAACATAACTGTCCAAAAGGAAACCACCTTCTGTGGATGGCAATATTAAATGTCAGATCCAACTCCAAGTCAGATATCTTGTACTTTTGCTTGAACAAAATGCAGGTACCCCTACTATCACAGTTCTGCTGTGTCTGAAGGAAAGCTGGTACCATGAAACAGGAAAACCCTTTAAAAGCTGTACTTTTTCTTTTTCTGTGATCTATAAAGCTTATTTTCAAAGCACACCAGAGAGAGGGGACCCCCACCTCCATGTTTTAATTATTAGGACTTGTGAGACCGTCGTGAAAAATAATAAATGCTCAGGAAATTATGGCCAAATACTATAGGAGAGCAAAACAGGCCATACAAAAGAGACCATAATCAGGTCTATAGGATAGAAATTCTTCCCCAGAGTTGCCACTTTCTAGCCTTTGGAGGACATTATTTCATTTTGGTTCTGCCATGGTGACCTCCAGTCATATTTCACCTGCATCAAGTAAGTGCAGCCTTTAGTGTTTCATGGTTCAATTACTACAAAAGTAGAATTAAGGATGTCTATCATATCATGAAAATTAATTCTTCAAAAATGCTTTGACAAGCTTCTTTGGTTTGCAGTAGGAAATAATTTCAATTTATTAATAAGGCCAACATGGATTAACTGCCAGCATGGATTACTTGAAATCTTAGCTGCGATGTTTATATATAATGCTCATTTTAATGTTCCTTATTTAAATATTCAGTTATCTTCCTTCAAAGTTATTTTTGTAAATAGTTTTCCTTTATATTTTTAAGTTAAAATATTACAGCATAATTGTGATCCACTTATAACTCAAGTTTAGTTTTGATAGCCACAGAACACCAACTTTCACATATCTATTTGTTTCTTTATGGAAACTATAAAAAAATCCCCACATACTCCTGCCTAATCTTATTTAAAGCTTTGCAAGATGCAGAAAGCACTTGCAAGACAGTAGTATTTTATTCATATTCTGAATATCCCAGGAATCTCATGTTTTACTGCAATAAAAATGCAAAGACACACACCCTCTTTCCTGCTACATGTAACTTTCATTTCAAATAGCCAAAAAACCACAGAAGTTATACAGAACGTATTCCAGGTCACAGAAGTGGAAGAAAACCCCAAACCTTTCGTTATTCTTGTTAAACATGTCTTGGATATTACAGCACTTCAGTTAGATAAGAAAACACGTGACAGCCCATCAGAACCTGTGCAGACTGAAATGCTGTGTGTGCTGAAATCACTCAGTCACAACTCTGCCCACGAGCAGAGCCTTGACTGACTGCATAACACGCGTGTTCCAGACCAAAAACCTGGGCACATCCTGCTTCCCTGCAGAGGGAGAGTGGCAAAACGGAGCAGGATGAATTCTGCTGCAACAGAGACCTCTTAGTGTACCCACAGCCAAAATTTCCATCTCCTCTGCTACCTCCCACATATAACTTGTGTCAAAATACAAGTAGATGATGTCTGGAGGATGAATTCATCGAGAGAAGTCAAAGGTACTCTCACGTGACACACCAAGTGACATTTTGTTAGAGAAATGTGGAACTAGGTTTTTCACATCTAGTCCCTTTTTGGCACTTAATATTCAGACAAGCATTAAATGTGTGTGTGCACAGGCAGGTTAAGTGCAGTTCTGTCATCTAGTATGTAATACTGTCATTGATGGGATTGAAAAGATCCTAGACGCCATCTGTAACAAATCATTGTTACAATCCTCTTTCGCTATCACCATTTATTATTTTTTTTTTCTTTATGGAATAGTAATAGGGCCATTAAGCATTTCCTTTCTTAAGCATGGACCCAAGAAGGAGAGCTGTGTGACTGTGACCAGCCATGGGCAGCTCAGCACATGCAGACCCAGGAGATGGAGCTCATAGCACTGTCATGGAGCACCATGCCACTCTGGCAAGCATCTCAGCTGCCCAGTGGGATGGAAATTCAGAGCAATTTCAATTAAAAGATATGGAAACATCCTACTGCAAGTACAACCCATGATCCTTTTCTTGTTTGCATGGCCTCCTAATATGTCAGCATCATCAAGTCTCCAATTTGTTCAGAACTGATCATCAGGCTTATGTTTTTCTTAAATTGCCCTCAGGATAAAAAGTTAGAAAGTTGAAATTGGGATGACTGATTAAGCGCTTTTTCCCTGACAAAAAAAAATCTTACACAGGGAAGTCACAAAATGTCAGAAAATAAGGATTATTTTTTCCCTACAATAGGGCTGAAACTCTAAATCAAGGGAATAAGAAAGAAAATATGTAAAAAACGACAATACAAAATAATGCTGTTCCATGCAAAAGTTGGACGACAACATGATATGCTAGAAGTATAGAAAATACATTTTTACTCAAAAATCTTTTTTATTATCCAAGAAAAACATGATGTATTGAATACTGCATTAAAAGTCACTTTGTTTGGCAGTGGATTTTCAGAGTGACTTGGCGGCAGCATAGCTGAACACTTTTTAGCCTTCAAATGAGCTTAAATTAAAAAAGTCATCTTGGGGATAGAGGTGAACTACAGTTGCTCTTCTGTCAATGCAGCAGGCAAGGGACCATGCTATAAAGACTTGAATTAGCACAAAGAGAGGAAAATTATTTCAGATTTCTACATTATTTCAGTTAACAATTTACAGGGCAACTCCCCCAAAAATATAGCTAAATGTGGGAGGATAACCGGAAAGAACAGACAGACATGGAGTTCTTCCCTCTAAAGCAGGATTTGCTTCTATAGAAATTATTCCTGTAACTAGAACCTCCAGTAATTCCAGTATAAGTCAATGTACACCACTGTAAAGAATTATTAAGAATGTAATTATTCTGTGCATAAAGAAGCTGAAATGTTTTTGCAACATTTTGTACTTAGAGTACAATACCAAAAAGAACCCAAACAAAACTACCCTGGTACCATTCACACAAGTATATTTATTATATAAATATTTTATAAATTACAAGATTTTAATTGAAAATGTAAACACTTCTAGGAAAATAATGTTTTATAGTCTTATTAATCTTTATAACTATTATAAGGCACATAGTGCAAAAATACATTTCTGATGCAGAGATCACAAAATAATTACCTACATGTGTTACCTTAAAAGAAGCTGCATACACTTCTGTGGTACAGTATTGATTTTAATTAATACATATTGCTAATTCATGCCTAACTCTGTGGGTAAAAATATGATATAGCTGCCACTTGATACACCAATTTTACTGGCATGCAAAATAAATATTTGGTTTACAGAATGTGTATGGTCAGAAAAAACGTGAACAGTTATCTGGTAAATTATAGTTATCTGGTACAATAATATACATTATTATGCAGGTAGAAAATTTTATTCTGAATACCTGAGAGTTGGCCCTAAAACACATTATCTGTATATGCATATATTTCTACAGTTTTTCTGGACTGTAAAATAATACAAACCCACAAATCAAAGAGCTAGATAATTTTTTAAACCTTGTAACTCTTCTTTAAATAGCAGAAGTTAGAACTGTATTTACAAACACTGAAAAATCAAACTGAATCAAAGATGGACACCAAAACCACTGTACTGCCTCTGTCCAGATTTTACTGTTACTGAAAATTATGAACCAGGATGTACACTACAGCCTTTACTAATGTGCCATTGGCCGGGGTAAAGGAGTAAGGTGGAGATGGAAAGTGTTTAAGCAAATACATATTTGTGCAATTATACACAAGATCCTATGGTAAACAGAACACACTGCTTTCACAGTATACTTGGATGAGAGGCAGGGGTTTAAAATCAGGTTTTGAAGCAATTTTTTTTACTTATTTTCTTTTCCTGTAACCACAGCAAACCTAAGACCTGATGTTTAACATGTCCTACAGAGACTACAGAGGTTAAACCACACTTTTCAGTATTACTGCTAGGATTTGAGCATCACAAATAATATAATGAAAGGGATGGGGTAAAACGCTTTCACTGACAGAGAAACACAGAGATCTATAAAACTATCTCAAGCATTTTGGCTATGTACTTTTCTGCTGTAAGTTATTGACAGATAAACCCTACAAGTTTGCACAAATTTGGAAGCATTGGAAATTACCTGTCTATATAACACCAAAGCTTTCCTTTCTATATTTTAGCACAATCTATCAAAAAGATCAGTAGAGTATAAATTTTACTGAATGCTGCATAAAGAATTATATTGGTAAGTTACAGGTAAAGAATTACAAATATGGTAAAATGTAGTGTTACTCATGGAAGTAATTCCAGTGCAATTTACTTGTTAGTATTTACTGTACTTTGAGTAAATACTTCTCTTTTAAAACCTGAAGATTTCTGATTCTGATTTATGCACTTGTTAGCCCACAAACAGACAATATAACCTCGAGTAAATCCTGAAGAAAACAGGAATTCTTATTAGTGAACATTACAGTAATGAGCACTACAGACATGAAAAAATTAAAATATACGTGTACAGAACACCTACAGTTTGAACTTAAATGGCAAATGTCCCTGCTTTGATGCTCTTAGTACATCAGAGTTCTCACTGTATTTGAAGTTGGAGACCAACAATTGTGTTAGGAACACATTTTCCACAAAATCCTCCACATCTTCCATATATTTTAGTATCATCCTGGGAATTAGACAAAGAGAAGAATCAGTCAAGAAAGTGATTGACTTTCTTGGTTTGCACACAACAGACCTTTTGAGAAATCATCTCTAGAAACACTAAATCAAGAGACAGCAGCATTAGCAAAACAGGAACAGAGATTCTTTATCACTACCACTCGACACCTTGTTCCCAGGCTTACCATCCCATTCTCTCTTAAACCATGCACACATACTGTTCTTGTTTAACTGGTCCTTTGGTTTCCCATGCTAATAAAGTTGGGAGTAAGCACCAAAAATGATCATCTGCAGTAGGATGATATTTAACAAAATGTGGACAGTTCAGGTTTTTTTAAAAGCATCTTCAAAGCTTCTAATAAACCAAATTTATACAACAATAATCTCTTTATATCAGTTAAGAGAAGGGTAGGCATGGAGTGCTGACCTGAATTAGCTACTGGACATGTGATTAAACATTGCTGAAGAAGACTTAAGTGGGTCAGAGATCTTGAATGCTATTTCTGATTCACAAAAATCACTGTAGCTTTCACTACAGTCAACACTCAAGCTGTAAGAGCAGGTAAAAGAAAACAGCATTGACTCACATGGGATTTGTGTATGTCAGCAGTTGCATAGTTGCCCTGAGCAATCCACCTCACTGTACTGGATAATCTCAGACCTGTACCAGCCAAATTAATGCTGAACTGTCCCTAGGGGGGAAAAAAAGAGAAAAAAAGAAAAATACAGAGCTGATAAACAGAGTGCAAAACACAAAGATTTTACATTGGCATATTTACACATATCTCTTAGGATATATCTAAATATAAAGTACTCAAAAGTGTTCACAAAATATGGGCTGCTTATGCTGCATTTTGCCCTTTCTATGGACATTCCCAATGAAAAGCCACGTTACCCTGCAATAAGAACCAGCTGTGCATCAGCTGATCTGTAGCATCTGAGTATGAAGACAAAACTAGCGTCAGACAACTGAAATTATTTTTGCCCTTCTACAAATGAAATAATTATATTTTAAGTGGAATATTTTGCAACACAAACCATTCACAACCAGTATAGAAGCTATTGATTCAAAAAGGTTTGCCTACAAAAATACAGACTCTGAAAACTAGCTTCAGTCACTTATTATGAGAATAGGAAATATATTAAAATATATTAAAATATATTAAAAGTAACAAATTGTACTACCTTGGTAAACAAACTGGGATACAGAAAATTATTAAATTGCATTCACAGAGAAGTCAATATGCTACAAAGAAATACTACCTCCACAAAGAGCCTAATGATTAGTTCAGGCAGCACTACAATTAGAAAACTGCACACCTCCACATTATTCACTGAAAGCCTGGATTTCTGTATCCAGAGCTAGTAATTTTTATTGCAAATGGTAGCTTCTGTATTTTATGCTTAATAATGCCATACATATATAAATATATATTTATAAAGCTTTTATCATGATGATTCACTTAAATTCTTTTGCAAAAATTCAGCTATATTGCTCAGTATGACAGATTTATTTTGAGAGCACTTCTATGTAACTCAGGATGAGCTAATAAAAACTCATATGGATAAGGCAGGTCGTTCTTCAAGTATCCACAAAACGGAAGAATTCCATTTAATGGTGTGGAATGGTTTCACAATTAACAGTCCCAGAGTAACTTCTTTCACAGTGATATAATTTTGAAAAAACAAATGAGAAATGCTATTACAATTACAATGACAGCTCAAGAGCTGACTGACATATCATGCAGCATATGCAAGTCCAGGAACAGATTTCAAGGACTAAAAGTACAGGAATGGAAGCCTTTAGACTGCATCAAGAGCATTAACTTCAGTCAGAACTTATAGATAGAAATGTGTCAGTGCCAAGCCATGTAAGCAGAATGAGCTCTCAAAAGAAGCCACACAGGGCAAACAGATTTGTATCATACTGCACCCAAAGGATTTGCAGGTTGAAGGCATCCAATACTGTAATGAACTTCAACAGCTTTCTTGTCAGGGGTTTAAGTCTGCCAAACCTAGGCACTTCATTTGTACATAAATTGCACATAAATTTTCTCTAGCTGCCCTTGGCTGTGTCCACCCACATACTGGTCTTAAGTTCAGGAAACCAGGAGACATGGATAACAGGGATTCACTTCCAAGCAAGTGTGGGGCCGTCAGTCTTGACTCCTTTATAATCAGTTAAAAGAAATTCACTTCCAGAGGACAGCTGACCTCATTCTAAATTGTCCAATACAGTAAGATATGCTGAAGTGTTTTCTAAGGAATCCTGTTTCTGCCAACGGGCTCCCAAGGTTGGCTAGTTCAGAGTAGGGCTGTGTCTGCACCATCAAGGACAATGCAGTATAGGCAGACTTGCAAAGTAAAAATAGGCCCAGAGAGCCCAATGTCTGTAGACAGTGCACAAATCAGGGGTTTATTTTGGACTAACTCTCCCCTAGTCCCATGGATTGAATCCTCAGTAGCATTAGAGTGCATTAAGATCCTTCCTCTGCAGCTCATTGCTGACTTTAGCTTCATCCAGAAGGGATTCTGTTCATGTCTTTCAAATCTACTCTGTGATGTGATATAATGAACAGCAAACTGGGACAATATAGAGTTTAATCTAAAAAGCACCATCCAATACAACTAGAACACTAATGCAGACACAACCATTCATGTAGAAATTTTCAAGTAAATTGCTAAAAAAGATTTTTTCCTCTGGTAGTCTTCAAAGACATAAAGCATCAGAAGGGAAACAGAGAAAAGATAAGAAAAATTATGCAGGATTATAAAAAAGTCACTAGAGAAGAACAAAGAATGAGAAAGCGCTAGGGGAAACAAAGGATACAACACATCGAGAGGGAGGCAGAGCAATACATAAAACATACAGAAAGCTGGATACACATACATGGAGCCTACAGGGAAAGGGTATAGAAAACAATTTGAGGGAGAAATTATTATGAAGGGATGGTAGAACAGGAGAGAAGAGAGTAAGGAAAAAAAACTTGTGCTTGTTGTACACTGACCTTACAGAATATGAGATTGGTTTAGAACCTTACAGATCTAAGCAAGTCACACATTTTTTTTCCCTCTTAAGTAAACCTTTCAAGGGAATAAGAAATCATAAATACCTGCGGACATCTGGCTGCACTGTAGCAATCTCCAGCTGTAGCAAATGGTACTGCTCTCCCAAGTATAGTCTGAGCAAAAAGAAAATCTGTGGCTAGAAAACAGAAAATTACTCAACACAAACTGCTACATTTGAAGTTCAGGGGGAAACAGTGAAAAGTGTGAACATGGGTGTTTTATTGTTTGCATTGGGTGGCGTTTTTTGTCTGTTGTTTGTTTGGAAGGGAAAGTTGTGTGTTTTGATTTGAGAAACGATGGTTTGAATCTTGCTTATGGCACCACTAGTCGAACCTACAAGTCCAAATTTCTCTTTGAGATATGAGTGGGCTAGGAGGAAGATGGATGTGCACCTGGACACTGCACCAAGTGAGCTGGTTGTGGATGAACTTGCCAGCTTCAAGCAGGGACTTAAAACACTGCAAGATTCCCTGTCCATTTATTTAGTATCTGCCAAGGTCTGAGAAGGGACTAAGCAGAGCATAGAAACAAAGACTTTCACAAGAAAAATAAGCCATGCACTAAAATAAAATGAAATAATGGGAACAAAACCCTAGAAAATGAAGGTGGCTCACATATAAAATATGAATCTGTGAAATTCATCCCACTTGACCACTCGGGACAAATTAACAAGGTAAAAGTGGTGTTCTTTCTTTTTTTTTTCCCCTTTGAAATTAACATTCAATTCTTAAATCATATAAGAATTTTGTTTGACCCAGGATGGCACAGCTGGATATGTAACTGGGTCAAAATAGTATTTTGGTAATTGCAAATTGTGAATACAATTTCAAAACAATGCTCAAATTGGCTAAAACTAACAGAAATGCTTACTTTTGATTTGCATAGAAGTTACATCAAATCTTATTTTGCTAAAAACTGTGAATCCAGCTGCTAGGTAATCATTTCGACAGGCACAGTCTTGCCTTCTGCTTCCATTGAAAGGACATTCATATGGATTCTGCAACCTAAAGAATAGCAAATATTTAGTTTTCCTTTTGAGATTTTTCCTTAACATAATATCACAGTGAAAAATAAGTGTATTGCACTATGCCACATAAAAAATATTAAACAACCTTTACTGAACAAGAAGCACAGCTTTTAATCTTGGCTCAGCTGAAATACTAATGTGGATGAAAGTGATTTCAACTGAAGTCAAGACGGAAAAAAATTATAATCATTTAGTACAGCTAACATCATTTCAGACTGGAAGTATCTAAATTTCTCTCTGTGTGCTCATATGCCTGGATATTAAAAACTCCTACTCATATTTCTCACAAAAAGTAAGTATTATCTTATTCTTTTATTTTGGAAGGAATAAATGCATTTCACAAAGTTATAAAACCACTTCTGTACCTGTATCCATATACTTCAGAAAAGTTTTCTGCTTCACCTTTTACCAATGTCAAATATTCTTTGGGATTCTCTGAGTGCATGCCTGAGCAATAAATCTGGGAGAGAAAAATGCAACCCTTTAGCAAAATCTTTATTAGAAAAGTGTTATTTAATAAAAATATGAACTCATAAAAACTTATAAATATTAACAGTACCTTTATCATCCTTCCCTTAATGTTAAGTAGGTATTCACCATCCTTTCTAATCCCTTTTTTAATCTGCATATCTTTGCAGGTGGTAAGAATTTCACCTTCAAAATGAATGATTAAATCATATTAATATTTCAGGAATAGAGCTTAATTTTAGGACTTAATTTTGCATAATTGCACTCCAAACATATTTATAGCTTTAATATAAGTAACCTGGGAAAACATTAACTGCATAAAATCACAGCCATCACTTACATTCTTTCTCACGGCACATCTTTCTGGCATCTGGTTTTAAACGTGGCAGACACAAGTCACTAGAGAAGCCATTTTGGGTCATACACTCTACTGTTCTCTGCTTTATCCCCACTCCACAAGATGCTGAGCACTAGACATAGATAGCCATTAACACTTAGTTTAGAAAGAGGCAAATAATTAACATCATTATGTCAGCGAGTTATTCTTGGCATTTATTCACGTTAGAGGCAGCTATAAAAAATAAGCTTGCACATCTGTACTTACTTTGGTCCACTTCCCCACTGTCCACGTAGCTGCTTGTGAACATCCTTTGACATTACATTTATAAATGTATGGGGACAGCTCCACCGGGCACTTTCGGTATGCTACAGTCCGAAGGCCATGGATGCGCTGACTTTGAACTGAATGGATTCCAACGCAGTACGTGATCCTCTGCTGGTAACCAAACCCACAGCTTTCTGAGCACTGAAATAAAATCCCCAAGTACAGCCATGACTTGTGTGAATATTTCTGTGGCATTTCTGCAGAACTGCGTTACAGGTAAGTCAGCTCTGATCCTTGCTCTGGCAGAAGCCAGTCATTGGAAGTGTGCCCTCTTGGGACATCAGTGTGCAGAAGTGAAGGTCTGCAATAGTTACATGTGCAAGGAGCCACAAAGCCCCGTGGTGCCCTTTTCTGGGAGTCATTCCCTCTCAGCTGTGATACATGCACAGACATGCACACACAGGCAGGTGTGCAAGGGAAACAAAGCGCTGATCCATCACTTCACTGAAGTCAAAGAAAAGCTTTTCGGTTACTTCAGCAAGGTCAGCTTGCAAGAGAGTTTCCTGGAAACCAGCAAAGAAATCCTATTGTAGGGGAAACTCTCCTCTAGTTGGTGATCATAGGTCCTGGGGGGGTTAAAGGAGGACTTGTAACAGCCTCTACAATAAATCATGGCTGACTTGGAGGGTCAGTGTGGAGAAAGTTGAAATAGCCATGTACAAATGCAAATATACTTCTTTTTTTCTCCACACATGTAAACTACTTTTACAGCAATATAACATTCTTAAATGTAAAGATATATAAAAGATGTGTGAGCAGTACAATTAGTGTACCTGTGACAGTTCTCCTGTGAGCACAACATATTTAGAGGGAGATACCCCGCAGGTTTTGGATGAAGGAGGCTTTGTGGCAGGATCACAGAAGCTTTCATCCACTTGGAGCTGGTTCTCATTTACACATTTAACTTTCCGGTAGATTTCCTTTCGTCTAGATGATGCTGAGCACTAAAAGTGAGAAAATCAATCACAGTTGACTTTTACAGAATGAAGTTACTTACTGATTGCTACACACTAGTAAAACCCAGACAGCAATACTTTTTGGCATCTGATATCAATGTCAGACTAAATTATTTACTGAATCAGTCTTTTACTTTGTTTTCAAAGTTCAGGTACTTCTAATCAGTTGAAAAAAACTCCAACAGCATATAATAACTATGACATCATAACTGTTGAGTGAAATAGAGAAAATGAAAATGTCAAGCCAAGATAGGTTGAGTGTAAAAGCCCTTCCATATGAAAAGCAAAGAGATGGAAAAGGATTTCAGTGAAATACAAAAGGAATAAGTTGGTCCTGAAAAACAACCAAGTTGATCTTGAAAACAAATTGAGGAGAGGGAGAGGGAGAGGGAGAGGGAGAGGGAGCCTATTAATCAAGCCAGTGCCAGTGCCAGCTTTGAGCAGCAGTAGTTGTTGAGCCTGTGCCTTTGCCCTAAGGGACCTCAGAACTCTCCCCATGGAAAGCTGGTGGAATGATGAACCCTCACAGCTCTGCCAGGACAGGATAAGAACCTTGCTGCCACCAGAATCTGGAAAAGTGGAGGTACAGGCTAAGTAATATATAACAACAGCACTTCTCCAGAAGGAGTACCTGAACTAAGCTAACTTTTAATGGCATGGAGCAGCTCAGACTATCAGGCATTTAAAGAATAATCCAGTCATACAGTAATGGGGGCAGGCAGAAGATTTTTTTTCATGATGCTTTATATTTTAACCTTGTAGGTATTCTTTTCCCTAGGATAAAAATGTTTCACCCAGTCTACTGGCTGCAAACTGCAGAAATGTTAGATCTGGATATGTTTCTGCTGTGCTGTGACTGCTGAGGCAAGGAAATGACACACAAGCACCTAGAGCTAAGAAGACACTTGTGCAAAACATTACAAGTTTGGTGGAGGACATCCTGCACTGGGAGTGGCATGCAGATGGATAAGCATTTGAACTATTAACACAACATGCACAGGGCTGTGTGTGAATGTGGTGAGAAAAGGGAACAGAACACAGGAACTTCAAGAAAACAGCAATATCCATGCAGAAGAAGTTATGAAATAGCTGGAGAATGTACTGAAACACGATGTGTTTGAAGTGGAGAGCTCCATACGCTCATCTGGAATACACAAATGTTTGCTGGCAAAGGAAAATTCACCCTCATTCTTTGAAAGTGTATGTTTGTGCTAAAAGCGCATTCCAAACCACTTCCACTTATTCCTGATTTTGACAGCTACATATGAGAATAGAACACTTGAAAGAAACATATATTTGTCAGCTCTCTCTCAGTATAACTTAACAAAATATGTTAGAACTGTGTTAATATAATCTAGGTTTTGCAGAGCACCAGCCAATGTTTTACATTTTAACAATTGTCACATCTATAGCACTGTGTCCCTGAGACTTCAGAGTCTTCATATTTAAGGGGGGGCTTCCCTAGACAGTTTAGCATGGCTGATTATGATTATATAAATATTATTAAGGTTAACATTAAAATTAATAGTATTTTAAATAGAATTTAACATTAATATTATTTTTGTTTAATGTTAGAGAAAGCCTCTCCTGCACATTGTTTCAGGTATCACACATAATTTTTGGTTTTTCCTCTCTTCTCCATCTTCATATGTTTGCATGTTTGCAAAAATAACAAAAGTTATTAAATTTTTAGCATGTAGGAAAGAGTAATTACACCTCTAGAAATGACAGCTCTCTCCTGAAGGTATCTGTAGATTTTTGTAAATATAAAATAGCATAGTTGGTAAGAGATTGCTGAGTTTTATTTTCTTATCTTGCTTCTCTTTGGTAGGAGAATGATGAAATTAATTTTGCTTCTTTTCTTTTATTTAACAAGAAAAGATGCTTCAAGTTTTTAAGATGCTTTAAATCTTCCATATAGAACTTAACAAACACTGTTGTCCAAAGATTTTACCTCCAAGGTGTTTACTTCCACATGACATGTCTTCTGCATTTCTGTTCTTAAAAAGCTGCTTTTTAAAAAGATATTTCATAATAAGGATTTATTAAACATATTATGCACTATGTAGAAAAGTATGTAAAGACAGTCCTATCAATAAGTACCTGCTCAGAATTCCACCAGAACTTTTTTCTACAATAATAAACAAGCAAATCCTGCAGAGATTATAAAAATAGAGTATAAATAAAGTCTTTGACATTTTTTGTCACTTTTTAAGTTTTACAAGCTTGACCTTCAAAATTTCCAACACGGCCATTTGTTATTCCACAGCATAACAGCTACTAGAAATGCCTCCAAACGTGGGGGTTTAAAAAAAAAAAAAAGGCAAAACAACCAGAAAAAGCCAAATTTATTAAGCCATATTACACAACTCAGTGAAGTCATACAAGTTAAAAGCCTTACTTACATTTTCCCATTCACGTGCCAGCCACTGGTAGGGGAGGCAGGCAGGCAGCCGGCAGTGCCTTGCGCTAGCGGGGCGCAGGTCATGGCTGCACATTGAGTCACTCACCCTCCCCAGGCCTGCCACCTGGCAGGAGATGTCCCTTCGCTGAATCCCCACTCCACAGGATACAGAACACTAAAATTGATCAAGATTAGTTGTGCCATTGTGAAACGAGACAGTCCCCAGAAGGGAGTACAGCTGCCATTAGAAGTTCTTAGGATATTATTTAATCATAGTCCTTGTGAGACGAGTAAAATGCCTGAAGAAATTTATGTTGAAAATGCAAAACTACAATTAAAACATTTTAAAAATACAGAAAATAATTGCATCTGAGGTACCTAACTTAAGCCGCTGCCTACCTTAATTCATGGTAGGGGCAATCACTATAAGCATACGCAAAGCAGAAGTTTACATTTTTGCAAGATCAACAGTCTGAGTTTACATCTTGTCTTTATTAGAGACTGACAGTCTGGTCTGTTGTGTTAAAATGAAAATACTACAATACTCAGCATTTCAGGTTAGAAAATCTTGCAAAAAGTGTAATATTCTGAGGATAGTATCTTTTGCAGGTGGTACTGAGAATTTTGAACCCTGATGAACTTAAATGCCAAATGCTTCTTTTCCTTCTTCCTGGCCAAAGGAATACCACTATACCACTAATGCCTGCTGAGATAAACAGCCCCCTTTTACCCTAAGCAGAAGCACAATTAAGTCCCAAATCCCACCTAAAGGTTTAAGCTCAGTCATAAAGTTCATATTGTTCTATTAATTGTGGCCAAAAAGTGGAGAACCACATTTTGAGTGTACCAACATGGGGAATCGTGTGTTGAAAGAAGGAGTGAAATGCAAAATATTGCAATACACTCAGTTACACGCAATTTTACAACAATATAGGAGATTGGTTTTATAAAACCAAACCAGGGAAAAGGCCAGTATTTGTGCCTACAAGCCCTTTTTCTTCTTTTCCCACAAACCTGACTCAATTATCCTATTTAGACTAAGATAGCAAATAGTGATATTATCTAATTCATTGTATAAGATAAGAATTAAGCTTTAAAAATTTACTCTTAATTTACAAGATAACATGAAGATAGTCCTAAGTAGCTGTTCAGTACAAAATTCAGATTAGCAAATCATTTTAATTTTCACAGACATTTCTTTTTCATTACTCTTAAAGAAAGAAAAAGAAAATACAATTAAATACTTATTGGCAAATTTCATTGCAATGTGTGTACTGACAATCATCCCCAATGAAGCAGTATGTCACAAATATGATCTTGTATTTTCATGGAGAACATAAGTATGGAAGTTTTACATACCTCTTTCCATCTGCTGGACTTCCAAGAAGGACATCTTCCAGCTCTACATATTTTGTATGTTCTCGGCTTTTTCAAATGTTTGCAGTTGTCTTCTTCTATTTTCACTTGGAAACTATTAATACAATGCACATCACGAAACTTCAAACCTTTTCCACAGGAAACAGAACACTGAAAAGAGAAGCGTTATTTCACTACTTTGATAAAAATCTCAGAGCAATAAGAAAACCAGAAGCAGCTTTGGCCTCGCCTAAAATTATAGGCCATTATAGGAGTTTGTGTACTATGACAGAACATCTGCTGTACATCTGAAATTCCTCTGTAAGCTCTCTCATACTGAGAATTTTTGATCAGATGCCAAATATCTCTCACATCTTGTTCATTCATTGATGTCATCACTGAGAAATACCTGCACTCAGCCATCCATATCCATGCAGGGGGCAGCTTGATACTACGATCTCACAAGAACATGCTTTGGCAGCAGCCTCCTTCCAGCACGTGTACCTATTTTCACGTAGGCATCATGCTTATCACAAGCACCAAAGAAAGGAAAATGCAATATTGTGGCTATGTGTGTTTCTAGCTAGTAGGCTACAAGGTCATGTTTGCTCGGCAGCTCCCTTCCACGAGCTTTGGGTATGCTATGGTATGTGGCAAAGAGGCAAGAGAAGAAGTATGAAGTAGACACCACCAGTTAAAGCGCAGTCCTTGGAGATGTGGATTTGTCTCACCATCCCAATATCCCATTTTCTCCAGAAAGCTGCTACAAATACACCACTGGTTCTAGGACCTGCCTTCCTTCCTCCAATGTCAAACTGACAGGGCTGCAGGTTCTTTTTGTGAAACCCACCCTGGCAGTGCGCCCTAGCCAAGAATACAATATGCCTGATGGATCAGGCTCTTTTGGAGAAATGGCCACTCCTCTGCTAAATTGCTGGTCTGTGTCAGACTTCAGTGAGGTTTGATTTTAATTCATCACATCAGGGCTGTCCTGTTCACCTACAGAGGAGGGCTACAGGACCTAGGGAGCTTTCAGTCAAACAAGGAAGTCAAACATCTGAACTTCTTCCACATTAGGTGGCTACTCAGCTGATTTCTCTTGAACCATGAACGTGAATATAAATACTTTAGTATTTTCTTCTTAAATTTTGGAATGAATCCTATTTTACTTCATCCTAGTAGAAAGTTTAGATCAATTGAAATGATTTTTTTTTCTGTCTGGAAAGAGAACATGCTTAATTTGTCCTAGGATTTCATCTATGTTTTATTTTACACTTGAAAAAGCACTTCCTATGGGAAGATAATTAATTTAGGTAGAAAAATAATAGCCCAATGAAAATTGAATTTTTCAGTGGATATTAAAAAAAAATTAAACATAGAGTTTCTTCAAAAGCAATGAAGATATTTCTCTTCCCATTATGTTACACCATCTTCATCCACATCATTACATTACATGCTAACTTAACAAAGCATTTGTATATCTTTGATTTTCAGGAAATTAAGTTCAGGTCATTCAGCTTTCAGTACAAAACCCAGTAAATATTTGCCTGAGAACAACAGCTGGATGAAAGCTTTCAGAATAGAGAACAAGCAGCTGTAATAAATTAATCTGCTAGGTAAGAAACATTTTTGTTTAACAGTTTGTTAAACAGAATCTCAGCTTACTCAGTTGTCCACAATATCACATGGATTTCTATGTCTTTAAACATTTATATGTATAATCTTAAAGGTTTAATTGAAACTGCTACTGTGTTTAATGTCAAATCTTTGCAGAATGAAGAAGTACATTTATCACACAATACAATGGGTGGCATATTTCTCTTATGCAACTATACTTACAAAAAAGATAAGGGAACTGATTTGGCCACAGTTTGCTTTTCACTTTTTTTGCATTTCTACTCTGAGATCTCCATATAAAGAACACTTGTTTCTAAATTAAATTCTTTTGTTCTCAGCAAAACATTTTAATTTATCTTTTTAAAATAATGTTCTTGTAGTTTTACAATTTAAGTTTGAATTGTTTGGAAAATACTTTAAGATAGGAAAATAACAAAAAATATCTGAAATTTTAATATATGCCTAATGTAGGTCAGAAAACTTAAAATGCTCAAATCATATAATTATAAAGCCCTTTCAGAAAACTTAGCTCTGAGTTCAGAAGATTTATTTATTGATGCAGGCATGATAACTTGTATGCATAATAACTAAAATACTGTTACTATCCCATAATTGACTCTACCTTCCCTTAAAGCTTATTTTTTTTCAAGAATTTAAGATATAAACTATAGACATAAAGGACCCCTAAACTCTAAAGGTTCTTCTCTTTAATTCTTTAGTAGGAAGTAAAGTGCAGCACAGAGTTACTTAACCTCCTCCTATGATGTATTATAAAAATACTACATGTCTCTCCTTCCTCAGTGGCCTCCTCTGCAGAATAAATCAGGCTTCAGAGAGCTCCCAGGAGAGGCCTTGTGGGAACTGTTCCAGGCTGAGAACTGCAACCAGACAAACTCTCCTAAGAAGTCTCCACTTCAGGAGGTGAGGCTACCACAGCACAGAATAATCTCACTGCACAACATAGTCTCACTCTCTAATTTTTTGTTGCCCTCAACATTAAGTACTAAGACAACACTTTTCAGCAGATATAAATCTTTGCTTATAAACCTTGTGCAGATATCTTATATTCAACAAAAGATTTATTGTACAGGGCTCATGGCTGCTAACAGCAATAGACTATGCAAAGAAATGTCTTATCCTCCATCTCAGCCTTAGAAAGAACTTCCCATATCTCTGCTTGCTAGACACAGCATTATTGTTTTACTTCTACACAGGTGAGAACTTGATCTGGATTTCTTTGTGTTTTGCCTGTTTTGTTTTTCTCTTTGCTGGTTCAAATTCAACAGTTATATCTCTGTTATATTTAAATGCCCTTATTTGATCTTTATAATTTGTGCTATTACTTCTAAAGAAAAAACTAAAGATTTGTGTGTTAATTTATAAGAAGGTATTATTAGCAGTTCCAGAGCAATGCCTGCTTCTGTTTTATAAAGCTGTTCTACTTACATTTGTAATTAGAGTACAATTATACAGGAAATAAGAGAGGGTATTTTCTTCAGAAAAGAAAATACCAGCTTAGATGTTAAAAATAACAGAGGCTTTATGAACAGTTATTTCAAATATTTCACTCAAATACTGTTTAGCTTTGATGACTAAAAGCAGCTGAAACCAGTTACAAAATATTGCCAACTCATAACATGTAAACATCCACATTTAAGTAACTTTTTACAGGGAGATTTTCACTCCATATTAATTTAATGTTATGTTTAAAACTTAAAAAGACATGTTTGACATGTTGGGACTATATTAAAAAAACCCAAAACATTAAATGCATTGAATCCTTTAAAGTGTACAGAGACAGCATTTCTGCATATGGATTTGCTATTTTTTCCCATATTCATCAAGATCTGATTCTCTGTTTACATGTATCCAAATCTTCTGCTGAATGGACCCTACACTGAAAAAAAAGGACCTTCACTCTGCAAGATGCAATTCACTTGT
Organism: Anthoscopus minutus; assembly: GCA_013399455.1. Lineage (NCBI taxonomy): Eukaryota > Metazoa > Chordata > Aves > Passeriformes > Paridae > Anthoscopus > Anthoscopus minutus. The sequence goes on from VWYI01019438.1 coordinate 331,280, forward strand.
CTTATGGGTTTCAACTTCAGACCTTTTCAACTGGGGATTTTTGGTGGGGTTTTTTCTTTGTTTCCTTTTGTTGTTGTCGTTTTGTATTTTAGTTGCTTGGGTTTTTTTTAACTTAATTTATGAAAGAATGCTGATGTTTTATTCATTATATTAATGTGGTTCTGCTCTGAAAGAATGAGACTCCTGATGCTTTTAAAAGTTAGAATACCCCACATATGTTAACTTCTGCTTAAATATATCTGCCAAAACTTAAAAACAAATAAAGCACTAAACTAAAATATGCCTCAAAGCAGCTTTGCTACAGCCAAGTGCTTGTGGTACTGCATCTCCTAGAATTTTATAGAGCTGCTCCTGCCCACTTCAAAGTGGTTCCACAGTGCCAGATTCTTACATCTGCTGCAGTGACCATCTCCCACCAATCACAGTGTGAGCAATAGAAATATACATTTCTCTAAGGACCAGATCTTTTATAATTTCACTGGGATCTCAATAAAATTTAGGCAACTGATTTGAGGACTGTTATTCGTAAAGCCTTGCAAAGTTGCAGAAGCACCTAGATTGCCCTGAGCCACAGCCAAGGACCTTAAAAAAGCTCTCTTAAAAAGTGCTAATAGTCTAATTCTACATGCATGCAAAACCTTTTTAACAGATTGGCTGACTCCGTGCTTTACAAACCCATAAGGACAATTAACATCCTGAAAATAGATTTTCCCCTATTTCTAATAACAAGAAAGAAATTGCTCTAAGTGTACACTGAGTGCAGCACGTCGGTGAAGCACATTACAAAATACAGTGATATTTAGTGATAATTAGTGCAACTGAAGAAAAATAACTGTTCCAATTTTATTTTTTTAAAAAAAACACATGAAAAATCTAATACACTTGCCATATATGTAGAAGATGCAGGATCATCAATGGAAAGTTAGAGAGGGTACATTACTCTGTATATATAGTATTTTCCCCATATTTGGTGTATTCTAGCTTCATTCCTTAGATCATACATAAAAAAAGTTCTCAAAAGGATGGCTTCCTCCCAAAGTGCTTTGGCAGCATCATATGCAGGCAGGCTCAGCTGTGTTCTTTACTGCACAGTGCCCCACCTTCAACAAGAGAAGACTATTCCAGTCCAATACACTTCTCATGGGAGACTCCTGATGCACAAGCAGGTGCATCACCTACCTTCTATTACAGAGAACAAATAGCAACAACAGAACACCAAATCACTCAAATGCTGAATAAAAACGTTTCATCAATATGAAATAGGGAATGACTTTACATTTCTGTAAGGACACAGCATAGATCCTGCTCAGCTCCTTGAATAAAAATATAGATTCCATGGAAGAGCCTTGTTCTGCGCTCAGGTAGCCATGCCTGTCCTCTAAGCGCATCAAGCCCACAGGGTATTTCTTACAAGGCTGAACTTCACCCTCCATGAGTTCCCTCTTGAAGCTCCTAATATGTTATTACACAGTCTCCATTGAATACAGTCCTCTCACTGCTTGGTGCCCACCTTGCTGTGGTGGTGAACTTCCCAAGGCTTAACTTTCCCGGCCAGGGAAAGTACAACTGCAGTTATTCTGCCTGCTTGACCGCCCTCCACTCAAACTTCAACATGGTCCTTGACTACTTGAGCATGGTCTCCTCATGGCTCAACTTGTCTATAATGTGGTTTCACATGTATGACATTCCACACAGTTGGAAGTTTATGGAGAGAGAGCACATTTTTCCATATATTTTCTTCAGATTAACCATGTAGGAAGAAAAAATCCATAAGAACGTTAAATCTCAGAAGAAATATGAACATTTCCTCAAAAAAATGCAAATTGAAAAAACCCCATCCTGTTACTATTTTACACAGAAATTCTAGCACTTGTCTCAACATTGGAAAAAGTAATATTTCCCATATGTTGTGTTCTTTTAAAAACATAAATCTGCAGTAATAAGCTGGATTTCATTACTATTGTTCAAAGTCATTCCATAGCACTGGTAACTAGGATTCATCTGTTTGTGTTTTCTCCATTGCAATAAAGTTCTGTAGGGATCATCCTGACAAAACTCATGCTTTCTGTGGCTCAGATGGACTCTTAGACAGGCATGCCATCATCAATTCCTACCAAATTAGGGTTCTTTGTGCAGCAGACATACAACTTTACTAAAAGCTTTTTGATTCTTTTGCTATTATTATTTCATCAAAAAGTTAAAGACCTTGTATTATTTGGTGGATTCTCTACCAAATTTCCTTAACTTTTTTTGGAAAGGATGTGCTTTGTGTAGTTTAGCTGGTAGGCTAGTGGGCCTCTGGATACTGAAAAACAGACTAGTAAATGAAAAGCATGTAATAGTTTCTTTTTGTATTCATATTACAAATAGAGACTTAAAATTTAAATAAGTGACTTGAAGAGGATAGAGGGTAATTTTCTTCATAGTAGCTGGTGCAACCTTCTGGATTTGTGACCAAAGCAGTGTTGAACACACATGGATATTTTATTTATTACTGAACACTGCCATACAGCATCAAGGCCAGCAAGGAGGCTGGAGGTGCCAAAGTGGTTTTGAGGGGATACAGTCCAGACCAAGTGGTGTCATGGTCAGCAATAAAAGTTGTGGTAAAGAAGGAAGAAGGAGTGGTATGTGGAGTGATGCCATTTGTCTTCCCAAAAAAATGATCATGCATAATGTAGCCCTGCTTTTCTGGGGATGGTTGAACACCTGCCTGCCCATGGGAAGTGGCAAATGAATCCCCTGATTTGCTTTGCTTGTTGGTGCAGCTTTTGCTTTTTCTATGAAAATAACTTTTCTTAACCTATGAGTTTTCCCAATCTATCCCCATCCCACCAAAAGGGAAGGAGGGAGTGGTTGTCTGGGGGTTCAATGCCTACCGGGGTAAAGCCACAACAGCAGCACTGAAAAAGGATAAAACATATTACATGTCTTAAAATGTATTTTCTTCCTTTTTCTGAATTTTTTTTGGTCAGGAAGTTCAGTTTAAAACAAAATTAAATATGGTAGTTGCTTGAGTTGTCTGGCAAACTGCATTTTGATGATCTCTAGTTGGCCCAAAAGCCTGTTTGGACTCGTAATAGTCTGGAAAGAGTGGGATCACAACTGCACAAGACATTAATAGAACAGTACTTTGAGCATTGCCTAGTTGAGAAATACTTTGAACTTTCCATTTTAGTATTTGAACTAGACCTTCTTGTGTCTCTTTGCTGCATCTCCCCAGGGATGTGCTTGAGCACAATATGCATTTTTCAGCTAAATATGTTCCTTTAAGAATGCTGACAACTTAATAAACGACACAGATTCTGTAATTAGGCCCTACTGGTCTTTGATTCAGAGTCAGTAATTATTCACTAAAACAAGTACAAACACTTGTGCCATTACTATATGCACCCAGAAATGATCAAGGATCAAAAATTCCATTATTCTTGAGAAAAGTGGATTGAACTCCGAGAAGTGTGTGTATGATTTACCGTTACATCTAAGTTACGCTTATGTCAACCACTGAAGATATTTTTCAGTGCTTTCTTTGAGTATGGCTTGATTTCAAAAGTTCAGTGTTCTATCACATTCCTCTGATGTTCAGAAGATACCTTGACTTGATTAAGTGCTCCTTCCATCTGCAGTCTGTACATCTGCTTTGACACACTGTGCATTCGCAGCTATAGAAATGGAAGGGAAGAGGGCTAGGCTAAGAAGGACTTACAGGCATCATCCAATACATGATGCTGCTCAGTTTGTATCACCTATACATGGGCCATTCCTGACAGCAGTTTGTCAGGCTTTAGCAGGGATGCTACAACCTCACTTGCATGAAGTTCATATTGTGTTCTCTCCCAGGTATTAGGCAGATAGAGGTCAAAAATGTGGATATTCTTCTTTTTAACTCTACAGCGAGACTTCACAGTATAAGTTGACAGTACTATGCCACAAAAAAGGCATAATTTTACCTGTTGCAAGTACTGTCACCTAAAAAATAGAGATTTGGATTATCTGTCAAAGACTGGATTCTCAATGTACTTGTTAGAGCTACCTGATAGTCCTTTCTGAAGCCTTGCTAAACCTGGATTATGGTTCCACAATTGCCATGCCTCACCTTAATTATTAAGAAAATTTTTTACAGACTCTGAAATTCATTTTTAACCCCAGATCCTTATCTATCCAATATAAGCAATATATTGCTCTGAGCCGTCAGGATATTTTTATGAGGAAACATGTAGGCAAGATTAAGAGTCCCAGAACCACTTTATTCTAATATATGAACAAAAGCTTCATCTGTGACCTATTTATAATAGGATTCTGCAGAGTGCAATCATGTCTTTCTAGTTAATGTTGGCCTAAACTTCATCCAAAAAGTATCACTGGATATTGTTTGCATCAGATTTGCAGTACTTAGGACAATGCTTTTTCTGTATTCAGACAGCTTTCAAGTAAAAGTGCTGCTCTGGGTTAAACTTATTTATAGTGTTACTTCAAAAGCTTTTATTTGAAGACGACCTTTCAGGACACCTCCCCAGCAATTTTACCTCAATTACTTGTAATTAATTAAAAAAACTCACAAGTGTGGTATAGTATACATCACTTTTGTAGTGAAAAGTACTGTGAATATCAGTTCTCATTATTTTTTATGAGGGAAATTTTTAGGTTTATTTTTCAGAAGCCATTCTCTTCAGCTCAGCAGCTCAGGAAGGACAGGCCCTGTGCAAAGGACTGCCATTACCTACTGCCCTGAATGAACCAGAGCACAATCTGCTCAAAGTACTATCATCATGGAACTTTTAAACTCAGAAACAAAAGAAGGCAGTGATCCTTTTCTCTAGTCAGCCCAAGAGGGACTTTTACTTTTTTTTCCCCCTTTCAGTCTAGCTACATATTCTGTCTGTGTAACAAGCTGAGAAGCAGACACACACCAAGCTTCTACCATCCACGTTGTTTTCCAGGTGTGTACTGGGGATGGTAACACCAGCACACTGCACACAGTGCCTGTGTGTGTAGGTTGTATTCCAGTGCCTTTGGAGTGCACTGCAGTACAACCTAACAGCTTCTTACAAGTGGCAGCTGAGCACAGAGCCTGCCAGGACAGTCTGAGGTCATCTAACCTGGCCACTGTCCCCAGACATATCTTTTCTGTCAGGATTGAGCACTGTATGCTCCATGAAAAAGCTGCTTCTTCTGGACCTTTTTTAGATAGTTTTGTTTCAACTGTCATCTTAAGGGGAACAAAAAACTCCTGAATAACAATTTTCCAAGTGTGCTGAAGTATATGTCTATTTAACAGATAGACATAAATGAGAAGCAACATACATCTACATGCAAACAGAAAAACAAGGATTGATAGAGAATTAAAGACATATTTTATAGGATTGATGTGGATAACAGTAAGGAAAGACTGCTATGATAGGATAGATCTGGCATCTACTAGGAACATGCTGTTCTCCTTAAACATAAAGACGTCCTGATTAAAACAAAGTCAGAACCATCAGCACATACACTGAAGGTAAAAGGACTTCATATCTGAAGAAGCCACACTGCAATGATGATGCTGAGAAACTTTAGATGATATTTTTTAAACCACAGGGTCTGAATTCTTTTGTCCAATGCAGCTGGCAGTATCCTTAATGCCAGAAAATGGCAATCTGCCTGGATGTCAGATGAACAACCATACTCTGCAGCTGGTGGAAAAAGTCAAAACCAGAGCCTTTGAGATTCTGCTTAATGATCATCTACGAATGTCTTTTATTCATTCCAGTTAGATTTGTAAGTCTTAATTTGTCCTACCTTTCTGACATCTCAAATACTATCCATTTCTCCAAGTTCAGAACAAATAAAACAAATGACCAGGCCCTTCTTTGAAAGCCCTATCACATCTTTCCCCCTCAGGATGAGCACCACAATTCTGCCCATCACTGCCTAAAGCCTGACATCCTTCCTGATGCCAGCTGTAGAGCATTTGAAAACCAGACCATGCTCAAGGGCAGACCAGCTCCCCCAGAGTTCCTATGCTCAGCTCCCCACCTACTGTGATACTCAGACAGGCTTCACTGTGCCGTGTATTCCTAGGCTGCCTACACATACCTCATAAATGAGACTGAGCTTTTCCAGCCAGCAACCTTCTCTTTGCTTTACCTACATGACTCACATAACACAATTAGATGTTCAAACAAGCTTCTAGCTATTACAGTAACACGAGAACAACGGATTATGGAGATGCAAATGTGGGTGGAAATTTAGAAACAATAATCCTATTTTCATGAGTTCTCATTCAACAGTGGTGACATATCGTATTTGCTATCTCATTTACCTCTTCCTTTATATCTTCCCTTTTATCTCTCAATTACAGTAAAAATTGAATTGTCTAGTTATTCTTCCTGCCTTATGTGCTCTTGATTTGAGTCCTCTTTGTCTGGTTGCCACCTGAGAATCAGGAAACGAAGAGGTGTTTCTGCCTCCTTTCAGCAGCCATTTGGCAGGCTCAGCTATCTCATGTGCATTCTTAAATTTGTCACTGAAGGTTCTGCATGTATCTCTGCTAGAAACTTCACCATCAGCCCTCATTCAAGTAACATTGAAACTGGCATTCATGACAGAATATGTTTTCATATTAAAAAAATGAAAAATATGATCAGCTTATTAATTGCTGGGAGTGAGAGAATAGATAAACTACTGTGTTAGGCCAGCATTCCTGTAACAACTTATCAGGTATGTGTAACTTTTATCATCTTTCAGTTGAATGATATATACAACAGAGAGATGGCTGAGATAAATCACAATTAAAAATACAGACACATTAGTAAAATAAAAAAACAAAACCAAAAAACCCAACATCCCCAACAAACAATTCTGCCTTACCTTTCCTTCTGAAATCAGTGGCAATCAGGAACAGAGCTAGAGTCTCACTAGGTTTTTTTGAAAATCTAATCTACAACTATAAATTTGTGTCAAATTTACACAATTGCAGTCCTGCCTTAGATACCTTCTGCAAGAACTTCATATGAGCACTTTCAGCACCACAGCACCGCAGATGTCAAATTGCTGACTTGGCCAGACTTCAGCAAGACTCATCTTTCTGTGCCCCAGTCATATAGCACTAGTAACACTTTTATGCAATTGCATGAAAGCAGCAGCACTGGAGACAGTGAGTAAAGTGCAAGCATCAAGAAATGGAGACAGGAGACCTTAAGGAAATCCACCATGAGAAAAAGAAATTCAGGCATTTCTGTTTCAAACAAATTTCCAGACACATTTTTCAAACAGAGAACAGATGTATCTGTGTCCATCCTGCAGCTGTGTTCAAAAACCTCCATGACAACCAAATAATAACCCAAAATCAATCCATTTATTGCTTTCAAAACCTGGGCACAGTTTAACAGACTGTATCACAGGCAGGTTGTCCTCCAGCCTCCTGTGAAGCTGTGAAAAACTGAACAAATGCATAGGAATGACATATGACAATGCACTCTCACTGAAATGCAACTTTGGCCCCTTGAGAGGGAGATTTTGTTCACAGGTCTTCACAATGAAAGTTGGAGCACATTTTTAATATGATGGGGGATCTCTGTTATGGAAGCTACATTTCCACAAAGAGGTTGTGCAGTTAAAGAGCTTTTTCTTGTAATATTTTAACTATTTAAAACTTCATTTTATTATACTAAGGGATAGGGTCTTTTCAAATCACCATTTACAAAAGTAAGTAAACATAAGACAGTTTTGCAACAGTAGATGAATTAGTTTCAGGTGAGTTTGCAAAAATCTAAATATGAGCAAAAGAAATGCTGGATCCCAGCAAGTGCAAGCTCTGATTTATCATTTTTAGTCATGTTAGCAACAGCAGAACAGTAGCTCAGAAATAAAAGGAGTGACGAATACATGAGCTCTGTGCGTCTTTTTGCTCTATAAAAAATATTACTTCATATGTGTCAATTTGATAAAAATCTATAATTTGTATTAGAACTTTAAAAAATTGGAAATACAAAGCAATATATACTACCACAATATAGTACTGTCAGAAATTTTTAAACTTCACAGAAGCATAGAAAATACAACTTCTTCTATGGCACTTAACTAAATAGAACTTAAAGAATTGACACACCCCCATTTATATTAAATATTATTTTATCATGAAAATATGAGTATTTTTTTAATGAGAAATGCAACATTTTACCTACCTTCACATGTTGAAATCCAGTTTCTTTTCAACCTAAACCACTTTTCTGTGTATTTTCAAATCACTAACAGCATTTCCCACATTACATTTCCTGTACAAAAATATGAGCAGGCATGGAAGCTTCTGAAGGACTGATTCAGCAGGAAATCGAAGTGTTTAATCCTGCTGTTGCTGAAGTGAAATGGCCATAGACAGATGCATGCTAAAACATACACTGATCAATAGAGCAGCCTGTCTTACAGGATTCACCAGTCTCCCACAATTACTGGTTTTCAAAGAAAGGACTCAGACCTCCTGCAATGCAGAACTACAGAAGATATTGTTCATTTCCTAACCCATTCCAGGTAATAAAACTATGTATTGGACCCCACAAATGTTTGGAAATGCTAATACTTTTTATATATTTAATAACTTTTAAATCTGAGTT
>VWYI01019440.1:0-15538 GCA_013399455.1 Anthoscopus minutus
ATTATGACAGCAGAGGGAAAATAATGTTTTTGACATAATAATGATTCCTTTACGATTTCCTCAGAAGAAGTAGGTGCATTTTCATTGGTCTGCTTTTCTTCCTCTAATCTTTACCGCTGAAGCAGAACAGAACTGCAAGTTCCACACAAATGAAAAGCAATTACATAGATCTTTTTTTTTTCTTACTAGACAGAAAAAAAAGTCTGATCTTACAAGTTTACCAGACTCTTTGAAAAGTGCTGAGCACTGAGAGAACTCAGGATTCGCCATCAAACATAGCCTTTTTCAGACTTCTTCAAAAAAAGATATGGTTAGGATATAAAAGGTCAATATTTTCCACTGTTCTGGAGGTAGGAATTATTGAAGGCATGAATGCTGATGCTCTCAGACCTGCTTGGGTACTCTGGAGCTGCAGAGCTGTTCCATGGAAAACTTCAGGATCCACTGATGATCTAGCATCTTAAAAAGCATGCACACAGAGTCCTTTGGGACTCCCAGGACACATTTCTCATTGCGGATTCTGAACTGGGTAAGGCTTAGCAGGGCATATCATCCAGTCCGTTCAAGGCATCTGAGCCTTCGTGAGAGGAGGAAGGCACCTACCTATTCTTACTCCTGGAAAACCAGGCATCCTGCAACTCTAAAAAGACTTATCTTCAGTTGAGCTATGAGGCATCAGTGAACCATCCTTCTGTCAACAGGAGCTGTATTTGCTAATTTGGGATCTCTCCTATATTCCTGATATCATTTCCTGGCAGCCTGAGAGGTCTAGTCTAGACTCAGTTGAAGACCTGTAACTGAATGTCCGCTGGGTGTTGACAGATGGGAAGCAATCACTGCAGAACTGCATTACCTCTGCTCACTGAACACCCAATATGGGATGGCATTCTTGAGTGGGTAACGAAGGGGAAGCTAAGATTAGACCAATCCTGAAGGTCAGGCACAAGGAGCAGTGGCAATCAGGGCTCTGTCCTAGGGATTCCTTTCAAAGCAGTGTTGACAGTTTTTGGCTATAGGTGAGAGGCAGCCAAACACTTCTAGTCCAAATTAATTCCTTCTCTAAGAATACAGTGGGAACAGCTCAGGACATATGTGCTGGGCCATGAGCCAGAGAACAGATAAGTATTTGCACTCTGTCCTTGAAAGTGTTCAAGGCCAGGTTGGATGGGGCTCTAGGCAACCCAATCTAAGGGATAGCCCACAACTGGGGTATTTGAACTATATGGTTTTTAAGATCCATTTCATCCCAAGCCATTCTATGATTCATCTACTGGGGAACGTGTGCTGCAGCAAATCTTCAGGGACCATTTTATGTGTCTGTAGTCAGACCAGCCTGATTTAGGACAAGGTCTATCACTGCCACTTAGCTGTTTCTCAAAGGAGGCACAAACCCTGGGGTCACTTACCGAAGGCTTCTGAGAGCCCATACACCTTCTGGCTGTAGACATCTGTTTTGTCCCAGATGAAATAGTAGGAGAGGTCAGGAGCTGCTGCAAACCACTTTCTGAAGAGGCGTCCCTCCACAGCCACCATGAGGTGGACTTTCATGAGGTTGAAGGGGATGGTGGGGTGGGTCATGCTGATCCGCAGCACTGATTTGTAGCCAGCTGTGCGACTGCTCAGGTAACTCACTTTTATTTTACTGCCAGAAACGTTAATCTCCTCTTGTAGAGCCTGTGGAAAAGCAATCCACAAGGTGTTAAATCAGCAGAGAGCAGACAGGAAAAGGCAGTGAAGCTGTAATTTATCAAACACACCTGTATAAAAGCTCTGGCAGGCATGTCTAAAAAGGCACCTAGTAGGCACCTAGTAGGCATGAAATCATATATGTAACTTATTTCTGGAAGCTAAGGAATGCTTCCCACCTTCTCTGTCTCTGTTACATGGGAGAACAGGAGAACAAAATGTTACATTAAGTCAGTGTTTACAAAGGGACTCACTCTTTAAAGGATTACCAGGACCCATGGAGAAAAGACCCTGGGATCTCAGACAATTACAGTCCATCAGTTTAGCTTCCATTTTCTGTCTTTTATCATCATAGGTTTTAAAGGCCTCTAATTTTTGTCTCCTGGCTTCCTTTTCCCAGTAAAATATCACACCCTTCTTGGCCTTAAGGATGCTTCCTGGTCCTGATCATAAAATGCAATTGTCTCCAAGACCTTAGTGAATCCTGATTCCACCCTCCCTCCTCTGACTTACCCACCTCTTCTTCTTTGAAACTGTCCCTCTCCTACCTCCCCTCTGGCCCTCTCCACCTAATCTACCATCTACCTCTAGCCTTTTTTTTTTAATCTGTGTTCTCGTTCTTATTTTCTGACCTCACATTTTTTCCTACTTATTCTGGTATTGCTTAAAATTCTTTTCCCTCTTACTTAAGTGATAAAACTGTTGACCTACCACCTACAACTCCTTTCCTTTCCCCTGCATTCTTCCTTCTCTTTCTTTTCCAAACTCCTCTGTATTCTAAGTCACTTGGTTCATTTTCTCCTCCAGCCATAAGTGTGGGTATTTCTGACTGACAGGGACAGCTATCTAACAGGTACCCATTACAGGATAAAATTTCAGGAAAGACTAAAGAAACATCAGGGAAAGCTTTTTCTGCTCTGAGAACAGAGAAGTCTCAATAAAGATGGGATTTTCAGATATTTTACCTGCTAAAGTATCTCCAGAGATTAAAATTTTGTTTTTCTTATTTTTATTTTTTAATGGAGAAATGCTTGGAAAGTTTATGGAAAGTGATACAAGTATATCCCTGACACTGTGCTGATCTTTCCATTCAAAATGGTGATAAAAAAATCTTAGGAGAAAAAAAATGGTCACTTTCAAGAAGACTTCACTCTTGGGTAAGCACCCAACTTGGACACTTTTGGCACAAGTCAGCAACCTCTGGCGAAGACTGAAAAATGAAAGTAGCAGCTCATCAGTGAGCTGGGAAGCCTGGTCTACTAATGGGATGTGTTAAAAGGTCACAGCCGGCACAATTCTCTCCTGTGCCACTTCTGAAGCTCTTCACTGCGCTAGACCCTAAATGAGCTCGGAAAATACTCCCCTAACAATAATCATCTTTCTGAATATTAAAGGTGGGGAAGTTTGAAGGCAGGTGGGTCAAGAAATCCACCCATCAGGAAAGGATCACATCTGTCACAGTGTGATTCTTGGGGCGTCCTGTGCAGGGCCAGAAGCTGGACTCAATGATCCTTGTGAGTTCCTTCCCACTCAGGAGATTCTAGGATTCCATGATCCTTGTGCCTTCCAAGTTATGTCGCTCCTATACCCAGGTCCTTCTTTGTGGGAGCAGCAAACTTCCCTGGCATACTGAGTTGCTCAACTCTTTCAGGTTTTCTGGTTAGTGTTATCAAAAATGACAAATCTTGTAATCTGCCCCCAAAAACATCTCTTCTGAGATGTTATCTGAGGCCAAACACTTTTTCAAGTGATAATTTAAAGGTTCTGAGTGTTTCAGCACCTGAAAACGGACACATCCAACAGTTAAAGCCCTATTCTGCTGTGCTCATAAATATTTACCTTCTCTAATGCAGTCTTTTAAACTTACATATCTCAGTGCTGAAATATGACAGAACAGGGAAAACCCAGGATTTTAAAAATATATTTTATGAGATCAGCAACAAGCTGGATGGGGACCAGGCTCAGCCAGAGACAAGCTGAGCCAAACTGAAGTAAAGGGGGTCCCTTGTATCAAATCTGTCCCCATATGTAACCCCATTAGGATAAAAACAGGAAAATAATTATCGTGGAGATACTATTTGGAAAGTCTGTTTCAGATCCTTGTCAGAAGTAATTATTTCTCTCTGCCTTGATCTATCTCTGCTGTCTACCATTCCAAAGCAAAGGTCAGCCCAATGCTGCCAAGGCACTGAGCAGCACAAGGGACAGTGTTTAAAGGTGTCTGAAGAGAGGGTTCAAATAGTGGTGATCCAAAATATATTTATAGTTTGTAGGTGGTGACAAACTAGCAACAAAACACGGCACTGGTAGGGAGTGTTTATAATTCAGTAGCATGTCCATGGGAGAAAAGGGGAAAATAAGCTTTGAAATAATCTGAATATGCTAGAAGTAACAAGAGTTAAATCATGCCCTTATTTCTATTTGATAATTGCTGTTTGGCCCAGACACATTAATTTGCTGTGACTGCAAAGTCTTGTGAAAGACTTTTAGAGTTTATCCCAGACTAACCAACATAATCTGCCCTTTTAAAGAGGTCCAGCCATGAGGCTTGGCAGGCAGAAGAGCTGCTTCTTCAGGCTTACTGGGGATTTACACAGGGTAGCAATTTTTACTGTCATGTTCTCTTGGCTCTTTGGTGTTGATCTGTTCTTGTCTTAGCAATTTTTCTACTCTATGCATGACACAAGGTAGGAAATCTTTTTTCTGTTGTGCTGGAGTTACACATGTCTTTTACAGCTACTCTTCACCCTGCAGACAGGCAAGGAACAGTCAATGTATTTTTTTTTTGTGAGATGCTCAGAGAGAATTTTAAAAATGGAAACCATTTAGAGTCTGATTCAGGGGCCTTAACATAGATATCTAGCATTTTCTATGATATCCAAAACTTCTGCAAGGGTATGACAACTCTGACATGGACCCTTCTGACATCTCCACCTTTCCGAAGCTACAGCTGGAGACCTGAAGGAACACTTCAGGGCATCTTGAATGGCCCCAAATCTGTCTATAGGCACCTTAATTAAATATTAAAAATGCACTACTATGTTTTTTGAATGCATCCAGCTAGAGAACACTGCCTTTACTTCTGCATTTATTTGTTGGCTCTTGTGAGGTTCTTAGCTACCCACTTGTCAGAATCTCTTTCCCAGCCCTGATATCTGCTTGTCACCTCCTCCCACCTAAGTGCTCACACCTTTTATATTTAACATTTCTCTACTGAGAACTGTGTATTATAAAATGCAGCTGCAGGAATGGACAGCTAGGTTATATTTTATTGTATGTACATTTTTTATTGTATGTACAGAATAGAAATGAAAAGTCCATTTCTGAACTGCAGTACAGTCAGGACTCTTCCACAAATCAGATTCTCTTGTAAACTCCTGCACCACAAACTCTCCTAACCTTTACCTGTCAATATTTAAGGTGGAATATTGATTTACAGGTTTTAGTTCAGACATATGGCACACAGGAAAAGCGCTGTGTCCATCATGTATGGGATTCATCTTATCTCAACTTAGGAACCTAAGTTAGGTGTCTCCTCTAAACTGCTCTTTTAGGTCTTCCCTACAGCTAAGAACAGATACAGACAGACTCTTCAGAAGGTAGGTCTTGCCCTGTAAACTTAAGAATGGGATTAAATTCCAGTTTATGTAAATCCAGATGCTAATTTATAAATATGCTCTTGTGAGGCAGGCATGTAAACATCAATTTTAATCAGTGGAATCTAACTGATACCATCAGTGGTGAGAACCAGAAAGCTTCAAGGTGGTCAGCTTAAGTGATGTGTATGCTCCACTGATGTACTGATTACATTTCTGTCTGTTTAAATGGGGGCTTGGATATTTGGCACATATCTAGACAACTGCATGTGAACTCCTTACAATCTCAAAATTTATCTTCCTTATGTATTACATTCCACAGCTACAGGTATGTAGTCGGATTTGAGATATCCAAGTGATCTGCCATTCACAAGGATTCAGAAGACATAACGCAGACACTGACAGTGGGATCATTGGATTGGTATAGAGGCCAAGCAGGATATCATCAGGATATTTAAAATGACACTAAATCATAATTTGATGCGGGTGGTAAAACACTGGCACAGGTTGCCTAGAGACATGGTAGATGCCCCATTCCTGGAAACATTCCAAGTCAGGTGGCATGGGGCTCTGAGCAGTCTGGTCTACTGGAAGGTGTTTGTGGCACCAAATAATGACTGAGGTTATGATCACAGTTGCACTGTATCAGATATTTGCTCTTTCCCAGGTAGCACTGACCATTGCCTTTCACGGTGTTTATTTAATAAAAATATGTGGAAACCATGATTCTGAACCAAGAATTTATAATGTGATGGACTTTACAAGATACAGGAATTATTAGTAATTATGCTGGGAAAAACATGGTAACTGTAATTGGAAATTAGTGTGAGAAAGGATCATAAGACTTGGTCCAGAGGGAAAGGTGAAGAGATCACTAACTTTCTTGGTTGTTTGGTTTAGCACCTGGTTTATTAAAATTAGAAGGTATAAAGTTACTTCTTTCCCCATTAATGGTACTGCAATCCCAGTGGAGTCACACTGGAAGCATATAGTTTGTTTCTACACTTGTTATTATTTCCACCTTGGCATATTATTGTCACTAAAAGAAATACTCAGGACATGCCAAATGCTGGCATATGAAATCCAGAGAACAGCATGTCCAAGATAGCAAAGGTTGAATGCTGCTATATTCCTATGTTTCAACAGAATTAGTGTTTTTAAGGAAAATTGATAATTTGGTTCTTTGGACTATTCAGTTTAAAACACAACTTTCCATTTGACAAAATACTTTCAAGCCACAGCAGATTGTTAAGGCTCTTTATCTGACTCATATTTCCTCAAAAAAAAAAAGGAAAATGGGCATGAGAAAGTAAATGCAACCCTCTCACTCTGCTCAGCTATTCCAAATGTCATGAAATGCAATAAAACTGATGCGCTCTGCAGGCAGGCCCCTTCTCAGCCATCTGCTGGCTGACTGCATGTCTCAGCAGCTGTACAGAGTGGGGGTATGTGACTTCCAGCCATGGGGAAGTTCACTCCACCACCAAGGTTCGTAATGCGCAGTGGGTGCAATTTGCTCGTGAACAGAAGACAGGCATTAGAGCAGAGGAAGGCCATCAGCCTGGTGCTGGGCATGTTGAAAGCCAAAGAGCTGACCAAGGGCTTGTTGTCAGTCACACAAGGGTCCCAGCTCACGTGCTGTCAGTCACAAGTGCTTTGCCTCCATCTATCAGATACAAGGGAAAAGAAATCTGGTAAAGTGAGCGCCTGGAAGTGAGTGCTCCTGTCAAATGTCTGAAAAATGGGGTAACAAATGGGGAATGTTTATTGTTAGGAAAGCAGGGGAATGGCTGCATTTGTGTTGCTCAAAGCTGTCAAAAGCAGCACAAAACCAAGATGGGGATGAAGAGGCACCGGTTGAGAAATTGTGGATGACTCAATCCCATTTCAATGCCAGTTTGGATGGGGCTCTGATCAGCCTGGTCTAATGGAAGGTGTCCCTGCCTACAGCAGAGGGGTTGTAACTACATGATCTTTATGGTCCTTTCTAATCCAAACCACTCTATGATTTTATGAATTATTGTCCCTCAGCTCAGATGGTTCATACCTGGATTTCAGGAACAATAGGACCTTTCTCTGAGCAGGAAGTTGCAAAAGCAGTGAGCGGAGATGGAGAGACCACGGGGTTGGGCCTGGCGAAGTTACTGAGGTCACAGCTTGGGATCTCATTCTCTTCGTGCCTCATGACTATGGTTTCCATCACAAAGAAGCGATCCCACGGCAGCCACAGTGTGTGCTCCTGGGTGATGAAGGGAGCCCGCTCAAAGTGCAGGATAATGGAGATTCCACCAATGGTAACAAGATCAAAGCTGTTTTAAGAGATGGAATACAAAATTAGTGCAAGCACTATCCCATCTGTTTGTATTAACTCCCTAGCAAGGACCCCAGAAAAATAACTGCAAGAAATATCATCAATCTCATTTTATGAACCTAAAATCTGCACTCCAAATAGGCTTTACCTGAGTAACAGCAAGTGTTGGAAGTAGGAGTCCAAGCTCAGCTTCTTTTCACGTTGTCCTCATGTAGATTAAAATCATACCCATCCCTTTTTTGAAACATGTTTATCTTTGTTTGTGCTTTTCTAGCACCAATGTATTTTGGTCATACATATTAATTTTTTTTTAAAGTAGTTATTATCCAAACAAATGCATAGATTGGATCAATTCAGAGGATGAAATAAACTGTTTGGAAAGTAGTTTCTCTGATACATGCCCATATAAATTGTCTTGGCATCTCTTCTAACCTGACTAATGCCTAATGCAATCCAGAGAACACAGAGAGCCCAGTCATGGGCTGAGCCTAATCTACTAGAAATACACACAGTGCAGGGTGTCTATGTGCCACAGTACTCAGAACATCATCTTTTTTGACACTTAAGCATTTAGAGCAGGGCAGATGAATCACTGCCTGTGATCTCTGACTTCACCCTAAGCTACCTCTAGACAGGTGGCTTTTTTGCCTGTTAGTGTTGGATAACAGACAGCCTTCCAGAGCTCTGTGAAAAAAAATGTTACCTTGATAAGGAAAATATTCATCCTTTGGATGTAAAGATATTGGGATAAGGTTCTGGTGGTTTTCTTAGTTTTGTATTTTAACTTCACATCTTGTCACAGATGGAGATTTTATCAAGTACCACGGGGTACTTAATAAATGCATAGACCCAAAAAAGAGGTGTTAAGTAAGAAAGGAAAGGATTTCAACAGAAATTGATGACCTCTTGTTTTTCCTCCTTTGTGTTTTTCTCACAGTCTATTCAGCTGCAATGCCAAACATGCTTCAGGCAAAGGAAGTTTTCTCATCCCTGCTTCTCACTTTCATGCTTGGTTACTGCTGTATGACACTCTCACTGAGAGCTTATGCATGTGATCAGGCTCACTGGTTTCAGCAGAGCTGCTCATGTGCTTAAAGGGCTATGAGCTTAAGTGCTTCTCTGTGTGAGAACTGGGATCTGAAACACTCTGCCCAAAGCCAGACTTGATGCACCTTGTAAATACAAGGTAAAGAAAGAAGGTGAAAAAAAATCTATTTTTATTTTTTAAAATTAATTGAGAAGCTTTCAGATTGGGTGCAAAAATCCCAGAGGAGCAACAATGGACATGAACTATTTCTAAAAAATGTTCTTTGTCGAGCAATTTTTTGGGGAAACCTTTTTCATTTCATGGCTGATGGATTGAGGTGCCACTTAGGAAACAGAATTATGAAAAGAAGGGTATTCATTAAAGAATGCTGAACTGAGTCCATGAGAGGAAGTGGAAAGCACTTCAAAAAGCTAAAGCCATGTTTATTTTACCACTTGAGTTCGGGCATCATGTTCCCAGACCTACGGAGCTTGGCTTGCAGCAGCCTGAGGAGTAACTTGCTGGTCCCTGCCAGCAAAGCTGCACAACGTTTGTACCCTGATGTGAATGTTTTTAACAGTCAATTAGCATTTGGCAAGTCCTTCAGCTGGAAGGGAGATGCTTGCTCTGCATGGATCTGGGCACTGAGGGAGGGAGGGAAGAAATAAACATTACAAATGATGCTCAACAAGTTTTTAGGCAAGTTGGAAGAGGTTTTATTTGCAAACACCTCTGTTCCATCCCTTTGGCTTCACAGTGCCTGGATAAGGCATGGAGATCTGCTGGGAAGAAAAATCCTAGCCTCTCCTGCATCCCCAAAACAGGATGCAGAAGGGAAAGCACCACCTCCATGTTGGGCTCCAGCAGCTGTGAAAACAGAAACATGCAATATTTTCTAGCAGGCAGTGTCAATCACAAGCTGGTTTTCCCAGAGTCCCAGAGTGCAGCTTTCAAGTTACCTTGATGAACTGAACAAAAAGTAAGCCCAAAACCAACAAAAAAAGCCAAACCAAAAACAGCTCCCAGTTTCCCTCAGTGAAATTAAATTCTACAAAAGGAAAACTGTCCTTGGATTGAAGGAACAAGATAATTTTATTTGTTTTTTGGATGCTCATCTCTGATGTATTTTTTATCAGTCTGTAAAAATCATACTTGTACAGTTGGTTTTGTTGTTTTTCTTTAAAGACCCTGGAGAAATGAGTCGAAGGATGAAATTATCTATTTATCGAAAGGAGTTTCAAAAAATAAAAACCCCACAAGAAAGTGTAACCCTTTCTCATCTCTTTTCTCTGAAAGCTCATGTTTTTGGTATTTTTGAGAAAGCTATGCCAAAGCTGCTGAATGCAATATGGAAAAACTCTGGAGACTTTCTTGCTGTTTCATTAACACTGTTCCTATAACCCAGGGATACTGAGGACTTGCAGCCTCTCTAAACTACCACTTTAATAAAATTTAAATCTTTATTTAAAAATGTGGTTTATAATCCAGTACTGATACTTTGAACTGCAAGTTAACTTTGCTTTACAGAGAAATGCATACAACAGAGTAGTTTGAGAGTTGTCATTTTATATTCATGCCTTGTTATATAAACAAAGTCTCCGTTGCAGTAATTAGGCTAAAAACACATGCAAGCCTTGAAGTTATAAAAGTTTTGCTCAGTCTAAGTAACGTGACTTAAACAGGACCAGGGTTTCACTATTTCAGGATGTATCTGAGCAATGTAATAGGAGAGACCTGGAATAAAATGAGCCCACTTACAGAGGTGAAAATTTAGTTCACAGTGATTCTAAAACTGAAATTTTACTTACTCATTTGGAAACTTTATCATGCCAAAAAGAAATCCCTAAACCTCCAAACCTGGAGCAACAAAATCAGCTTAGGAACCAATCTAGCTAAACTGATGCAATTGTATCTTTAAATTCCCTTTTTCCCTGATATCAGTAAACTGATTTACTAAATCAATTTAAGGCAACTCAGTGCACGCTTTCAAGAATAGATATTCCTATGGTGAATATGTCAAATAATAACCCTGCTGAGTTTTATGCAGTTATCTCATGACCCCTGGAACAAGGTAACTGCTTGTATGTGTGCTCCCATTTATTCTCCAAACCAGAATGATACTGAGAGATGATCCTGTATAACCGCACTGCTCTGGACTGCGAATGCTTGCAGCCTGCTACTGTAGGTCAGGAGGACCTGCTTCTTGTCTAAGAGCATCAGTTTCTTGAAACAAAGTTTACTCAATCACATGAAAACTTTTCTGTACAAAAGATGATGAGATGTCATGCTCTATTAAAAAAAATTACTCAAACCCATATGAAAGATAATAGAAACTGGAATAGCATGAATTCTTTACATGATTTTGAAAGTGTTTTACAAATAGTATTAAATAAATACTGTAACAAGCAGTAAGGAAGACAAGTAAATATTAACTCCTTTTCACAGGCTGGTTCACTGGCCTGGGGAGGTCAAGAGGTGCATGTCACTAAATCTGCAGTGAGGCTGGGATTAGAAATTAGGGATGTCTGACAACATTTTCTGCCTTGATAAATTTTAGCTTGAATGGTCTTAAATAGTTCAAGATAATTTATAGACCACTGCGGAAGTCACTGGACTCAAAGACAGATTTCATGGGATTTTGAGCAACATGGTCTAGTGGGAGCTGTAACTACCCTGTTCATGTCAGGGAAGTTGTAACTAGATAATCTTTAATGTCGCTTCCAACACAAACCATTCCATGGTTCTATGGATTTTTGGTGGTTTTTTGGTTATTTTTTTGGTGTTTAAGTTGTCCATTTATGGACAAGTGATTTTTGTCCATAGAGTACCTACAGAGTACACAGATGCACTGATGTGCCTGCTCATTTGAGAAAATACCTGCAGGTATCCCTTAGACAAGTTGGAAGGTACATTCATTATTCTGGAGGCTCAGCTCTGCAACTGGACAATTTCTTTGATGTTTGTGCACCAGGTTTCTGTAGAAGCAGATTAACTTGAGAGGAAGGTGAAGAAAGTGAAATCAGAAGAGCTGACACCACAGAGTCTGAGGTTACATTGACTCCCACCAGCTGCCTACAGAAATCACAGCTTTAGGATGAATCCCACTTGGTCACAGATTCCTTGTTCTGAGACAGCTGATCTCTGTCATTTTTATCACTTAGAGCTGAGTGTCTGCTGGGGGATGAGTCAGCAAACTGTAGCCCTGAGCTCCTTGAAACTAATTTAGCTTCTGGAGGCTGGCAGCAACTCCAAGGAACCAGGAGTCCACTGAAGCCTGGTGGAGCATACTGATGCTCTGGCTGCATTGCTTTCTGCCCTGAGCCCTGGCTCAGCTGGACCTTGGGAAGGACATTGCATGGAAGGAGCATCCCTAGCTTGAACTGCAAGTAGAAGCAGATTTATAGTGGGGAGGAGTTTACCTTTCACCACCCAAGAATCAGGAAAAAATAGTTGCTTGAATATTACAAAGGTCTGGAGCCTGGATAGCAGCAATCATCTCCATGCTCTGTCCCTTTAGCTTACATATATGCTGGCTAGAGGTCCAGTTTACAGTAAACCTTTTCTGTGCTAGGTACAGCACAACTGCAAAAAAAGGAGATTGTTTCTTTCTTCAGAGTACTTTTAACCTAAATAAATGATTACACACAGTAAATTGGTTGTCGTACACATACAAGGAAACAGACACAACCAAAGGTTATGACAGGCATTGTTGTCCAGGAATCTTTTAGTCATATTTATCTGTTCTACTGGACACAGATTTTGTGCTGGTCCATACACAGCAAGCTGATCATGAGTGTGGTTTGGATCCCACTTTCCCACAAAGTAGGTTCAGTAAGGCTGCCAGAGATACCCCTAAGTAGAAATGTTCAAATTTTCTCCTTTTTGCAGTAATGCCTAAGCCACCAGCAATAAAAAGACACCAGCTCCAGGGGTGTCCTTTTCCTAGAATGCCTGGAATGCCTCTTTATCATCTCCATTTTAATGTCATAACATTGAAGAGTTGAAGCATCACTTGTAAAACCTCCCAATCCCCATCAGTACAGTTACAGTAGGTGAAAACATCCCTGAGTGTGAACAGGACAACATCAAGCACACGTTGCCAGCACATGTTCCTCTTTTTCATTACAATTCTGTTTCTCCAGCCAACTCAAATGAAAGTTATGGATTGGAGAGGTGCTAAAATCCATAAATCCTCTTCCAAGTGCTAGTGGTGAGTAGTTGATATGTAGAGCATATGCAGCTGGAATACCTTCTGTTATGTTCTTGTTCTTAAAAGAAAGGGAGCCAATTAGCACTGACAAACAAAAGATAAGATGAAAGACATTCCCAATTTGCACTGTGCTTTTGTTTGGTTGAGCATGATTGCTCAGATTTTACCTCTAACACAACCGTAATCTTAACGGCTTCTTCCTAATCACTTGAACATGAATTAGCAAGAATAGAGCTGCTGGGAGCAGGAGACACCTTTTTTTTATATTCATGGGCACCACATTGCCAAATTGCTGGCTAAAGATTCTAGGTGGCATCACAAAGTTACTACTAATAAAGAAGAATAGAATAGAATAGAATAGAATAGAATAGAATAGAATAGAATAGAATAGAATAGAATAGAATAGACTATTCATTTGTTAGAGAAGTACCTTGATCATCAAGTCCAGCTGCCTTACCAGCTCAGGGCTGATCAAACCAAACCACGTTATGAAGGGCATTGTCCAAATTTCCCTTAAACACTGACGGGCTTGAGTCATCGAACATCTTTAGGAATGCTGAGGTTACATTTGGTGCAGGTAGTTTGGTGTGCAACTGCAGTGTGAGCTGCAGGTTGAGCTCCCTGGGGAGCTGGGAGGCCAGGCCAAAGGCTGAGGCAAGAGGCAGGGAACTGCCAAGTGCCTACATGGAGACATGACAGGAGCCAACGACTCCACACTTTCCTATGCTTAGACTGCAAGGGGATAAAAGCCCAGGGTTTCCTTTGTCTGAGGTCCCTCCTTGAAGGCACCAGCTCAGGCTGTTATTTTGTTATCCAGTTATTGCACCAAGATCAAATTGTTTTAGGAGTCTGGCTATCTGAGACTCTGCTATGGGAACCCTGGGGTCAAGTGGGTAAGGAACCCTGGTGTGACTTGTGAGTGTGGGGCGTTGTTGCAAAGGGGCCTCGGTCCCAGCTCAGGTGGTGAGAGTGTGACTGCCAGAGTGGCTCCTGGGTGGTTGGACAGGGAAGTTTCCTTAACTGGAAGCCTGTTCCAGTGTTTAACCACCCTTTCAGTTAAGAAATATTTCTTCATGGCCAGTCTAAACCTCCCTTGGTGCAGTTGTGAACCACTCCCATGAGTCCTATCAGTGGATACCAAGGAGATGAGCTCAGCACTTCCCTCTCCACATCCCCTTCTCAGGATGCTGTAGGAAGCAATGAAGTCACCCTTCAAGTCTCCTTTTCTCTGACCTGGAGAAACTCAGAGTCCTCAGACGCTGCTCACAGGATATTCCTTCCAGTCCTGTCACCACTTTCTTGCCCTTCTCTGGACACATTAAGGGACCTGAACACCCTTCTTAAATTGTGGGGCCCAGAACTACATACAGTATTCTGGGCAAGGCTGCAGCAACAGTGGATACAGCAGGACAACTACCTTTTTGACTGGCTGGTCATGTTGTGCTTGATACACCACAGGATGGGGCTTGCCCTCTTGGCTGCCAAAACACACTGCTCTAGCAGCTTCTATTCAGCTGCTGCTGGCCAGCACACCCCCAGATCCCTATATGCAGGGCTGTTCTTCAGCCACTCCTATCCCAGTTTATACTTGTGCCTGGTGTTACTCTGTTCCAGGTGGGGAAAATCCAGTATTTTGACTTTTTAAAATTCATCACAGACCAATGCTCCAAACTGTCTAGATCCCTCTGGAAGGTCTCTTGTCCCTCAGGAGCATCAAGAGCACTTCCCAGTATGGTAACACCAGCATTTTGCTAATGGTGTGTTCAACTCCCACATCCAGGTTGTTGATAAATACATTCAACAAGACAGGCCCTGGAATTGAACAGCAAGGAACAGCACTGGGGACTGGTCACCAGCCAGATGTAGCCCTGAAACAACCAACAATAATGCACCAACATGTTCAAAAAGACATCAATAATAAATGTGCTCTTGGAAGGAGTTTCTCTCTAGTGATCATGGCAATAACACTGTTACTGCTGACTGAACACTGTAAATCCCATACAGACATCCTACCTGCCATCTTGTCTGCTGACTGTGTATCCAAACAGAGGATTGTTGACAAAGCTGATGTTCACTCCAACTAGAGGGGTCCCATCTGCTGTCATCACCTGGCCTCGAATCACACATGCATGTCTGCAGGAAGGAGAAAAATTATAAGAAATAACAAATCTTTTTGACAAATGCAGTTTTTTTCCTCTGTTGATGTGGCTGGGAATTCCTATGGGTTAGAAAGCCAAGACCTTTATAACCTATAAAACTGGAGGCCATGTTTTGATGTGGAATGCTGCCTTGAAGGCCTTCTCAGGTGGTGTGTAAAAATCCTTGATACTCAAAGTGAAGTTTACAATCATCCTAATACATAAAAGCAACTGCTGCAGCATATACTTAATGAATATAAACTTCTGTAGGACTGTGCTGGTTTGACATTAGTTAATATTGGAGAAGAAGGAAGTGAAACATCCCCGGAAATGGTTCTCCTGAAAGAGGCTCTTGGGAACTTCAGAGATAGCCAGTGACTGTCCAGTTCTGAGAACTGACAGCTTTGTAAGCCATTCAGAGTTGGGTTCCACCCCCGTGAATACCCATTGTGAAGCCCGGGAAACTCTGAACTATCTCTTTTCGGTTTCTGGCTTCTGAGGGTGGTGGTGGGGGGAGAAAACGCGGTCTCGTGCGTGCCTGCGGGGCCTGGCTGGGCCGGGCCGGGCCGG
>VWYI01019440.1:16091-91363 GCA_013399455.1 Anthoscopus minutus
CTGTTCTTGTGGACATATCTCCAGAGTGTTGAAAAAGAAGACTCCTTGCCCTATGTGAATTAGAGAAAGATTATTGTAGAAGTGATAACTGATTTTAAAAATCCCAGATTTTGTTTTATGTTGTCAAGTGGGAAAGAAATAAGTAGGTAGGGGAGGGAAGTGTTCTGGAAGTTTCATTTGGACTTTTCCTTTTCATTTCTTTTAGTTAGTTTGTTTTGTCAATAAATTTTCCTTATAGTCTTAAGTTTAAGCTTGCGTTTTCCTTTCTTCTAAAATCATATCTCACAACAGAAAATAAGTGGGCTAGTAAGTTTTAGCTAGCTCTAAACCCACAACATTCTTTGGTGCGTTGGCCGGGAAAATTCAAATTGGCAATTTTTAAACCACTACACGTAACTGGTGTTTCTGCCTGGTTCCAACTGAACCTGCCACAAGGACTCACAGCATCACACTGGAATTTCAGAATCATAGAATCTTCTGATATGGAAGGGACTCACAAGAATGACTGAGCCCAGCTCCTCTGGCCCCGCACAGAACAGCCCACAGGATTGTGCCACGTTACTGAAAGTGTTGTCCAAACACTTTGGCAACTCTGGGAGGCTGGGTGCCACGACACTTCCTCAGGAGCCTATTCCAGTGCCCAACCATCCTCTGAGTAAAGAACCTTTTCCTAACAGCCAGTAATGTCTTAATAGTATTGCTCAAATTAAAAGCAAGGTGTATTTTAAAATACAAGAGAACCAAAAATTATCATGCAGTACACAGACATATTTAAGGTACAAAAGCCACTGAAGATCCTGACCAAGGCTTGGCAGATCATTTCTTTCCCATTTGGGAAAACCAGATAATTTGCCAGGTTCAGAAAGCTTCTTTATAATCTGCCTGGGGGGCTAAGCACACTAATAGGATGAGCTTTTTCTTCCCAAGTTTGGTATATTGAACCATTTTATAGGCTACATCTATTCCAACTGTAATATGCTCTTTTATCTAAGGATTTCAAGGATCTTTACAAACACTGATTAATACAGCCAGATTGGTATTTTACAGAGAGAGGAAATAAAACATGGAATGATTTTCAGTTGTCCAAGGTCAGTCAGAAAACCTGCAGTAAAGCCAAAGACAAATTTTCTCGGTTCTCATTCCAAAGTCGGTTTCCAGACTTCTAAGTCATTACTACATTGCTACCTTAGGAGCTTCCCATAAAGACAAAACATCACATGTCTGCTAGAGTGTCTGAACCCAATTTTTGGCTGAAGGTAACTATTTTTCTGAGCAGAAACAGCAAATTGTAGTGTCAGTGTGCTAACGTGACCCAATGAATAATTTTCCTAACTGCTGTCCTGCTGGAGAGCAGAGATTGAAAGCCAATATTTCTCCAGGTGCAGAACCAGATCTCAGCTAGAGTAAATCATCCCAGCTGCACTTCAATGGAGTAATGGTGCTTTGGTTCACTGAGGCAAAGGATGATTTCTGCAATGTTTTGTAAAGACGATTTCACAAACACAGATCATTAGGGAAAGAGACAGTTATTTTCTTACAGTCCTCCTAAAAAACTGAGATTGTATAATGCAAGGAGATAAGTATAATTTCTATTTGATAATGGCTGCACAGTTTTTACATTCCACAGTACAGCAAACAGACCATTTTCCAGGGAATCTTAAACAAAATTCCTGATGATCTAAATGGAGAGCTCCAATATTATCAAAAAATACTGCAGTGATGCCAAAATGTATCTGCAATATAAGATGTGACTATATTCACAGATAATTTTGGAATACGTCACAGGAAAATTAGATACTGGAAATGATTTTTGTGTCACTGAGTTTTTTTTCTCTGATGAATCATTACTGACTTCTTAGAAGTCATGCGGGAAAAGACTTGGAGTAAGTTTGGAGCTAATAATCTTACAATCCTGTAATGGCTTGGGCTGGAAGGGACATTAAAGATCATCTAGTTCCAACCCACTTGCCTTCCACTAGACAGGTTTACTCAGAGCCCCATCTAACTTGGCCTTAAACATTTTCAGGGATAGGGCTAATGGGGGAATAACATGCTTAATACTTCTATTGCTTCTCCCATTAAGGGCTCTAAGTCATCATTCCATATACAACAACTGGGAAACAGTAATCCAGTAGAGTATTATGTACATCATTCTCTAACACACAAGCAGAGCATAAATCAACAGGATCTTGATGCCATGGAATATGCTTGGAAAAATGTCAGTGCTTGGAATAAGACCAATGAAGTTAACAAAAAACAATCTGCAGTTTTTTGCATAAAGCAAATGCGTCTGAGCACATCTCAACCAACAGCAGAACCTAGCCTTTCTCTTCCCAGATTTTTTCATGATTTGCTCCACTCTGCCCAATCTTCTTTTCCACCCTTCAGAATGACCAGATGATGGGTTTGAAACTGCCTTCTCTCAGCTTCTCATCAAATGAGCTGCACATTTTGTGGAAGACAAGATATCTCTGCAAACTGTTTCATGAATACTGAGATCTGAGTACAAAGGAATTGGTGTTCTGTAGCACATATTCAAGTAAACACTGCAACAAATGTTCTAAAACAGTAAGAACAAGATCGTACATTTCTGTGAACTCAAGAAGAACACTTCCAGCTGTTCTTTGTTCTTCCAAGACGTCAAAGCAAATAAAGAAAAAGCTAGATGGTGCAGGTGTCTCTCCTGCTGCCCTACACACAACACGTCCAGGCAGTTTTAGAATTTAAGTAACAGTGCAAGCAGATTGGCCTAGACCCTGCGCTCAGTAAATGGGGGATGTGCTTTATATCCACAAGCATCTGCTCCATTACATATCACTGACAACTATTTCTACAATAAGCATCAGCACAACGTGGACAAACAAAGAGCTTCCTCTCACCTTGGCAGCTGTAGCAAATGCATTTGACACCTCACCTTTGGAAAGAGACTTAGTTCCCGTCCTGGCTGATACTTCCCAGCACTCATTCAACTCCTCTGGCACACCTATGTGCTCACAGACTCGGAGGCAGTCTCAGAGAAGCATCTCATCAGCAAACCCAGCTGCATCCCCCACCCTCCTGAGGACTATAACCATTGCTTTATTTCCATGCTTTAAGAATAGATGTTACCAGTAAAGGGACATCATTCCCAACCCACAGTGATAAAAAGAAGCTGGAGCAAGATGCATGAATCTGAATCCATTTAAAAGAGGAAGAGATGGAAACTAGAGGAAAACTCAAGCCCAGACTCTCCCTGATGAGTCCTGAATATTCTCCTTCCCTGGGTGATAAAATTTGCCCCACTTGAATAGAACACAGTGCATTGGAAGCAGCTGGCTTCTCTACTGTCAACACGTCCTTTCTGGAGGCAAGATCGAGTGTCTACAATGCTCCAAGCCCCCCAGGAACCTGGTTAATGCTAATTTAGTCAGCTATTTCCTTCAGCTGACCTTGGTCTAAATGCAATTATCCTGCAAAGAAGTTAAGTGGTACTGCTAAGATGCTCAGCTCTGCTAGAAGGTCTCCAAATACATTTACATAAAATTATCTCTTATGTTAACAGAAGAGATTTATTCCATCAGTCCAGGCCTGCTAGTTCAGAGTGTTTTCTGCAGTTGAACAAAATTCAATTTCTTGTAGACTGAGACTCATCTTTTCATAAAATTATTAATAGATTCCACCTATTGCCTCTAATTTTTGATTTGTTCTTGTTTGCTTGTTTCCTTCACTACTGTTACATGAGGCAGTATGGATTCTTGTTTTACAAGGAAAAGCAGTCTCCATTCTTCCCTTTCTTTAATTAGACTTCTCCTTTTTAATTTTTTTTATTTGTCCATAAAAACTTGCTTGAAAGACCAAATAATTGTCAAAATGCTATTTACAATGCCAGCTGGTGTATCAGACAATTTTACACTGTTGCTTTGTGAAGTTATCCTTTATTTCCAAGATAATTAAATTCTTGCTGGTAAGATCTGGGCCGCCGTGGCAAAACAGGGGTACACTGATGCCTTTACATTCCTATTGCTTGGAGACAAATAAAGTTTGACAGACCGTCAACAAAATTCAAGAAGACCAAACCAGCCTTAGAACAGAAGCCAGAAAAGTAAATTCCACAAAAACCATTTCACCTCATGGGAGCACATTAAAGATTTGTCTTTAATACTAACCCTGATGCAGTGTCTCACAACCTAGACGCTGGTCCTTCGAACACACTTGACTCACAGAGGTTTTCTGGTGACACTGTATTTGGCATTTGGAAGTAAGGGAAAAATACTGTTTCTGCTAAGCATTTTTCATTGTGAGAAGAAAATTCCATGCATACTAAATCCCACATCTTCTGCAAGAAATGTATATTCTTTCCTTGACTGAGGATAGGAGCCATGGGACATCTCACTCCAACTAATTTCTGTTGCTCCTCAAAATACTTCCAACATACCTCATTGGATCTTCTCTTTTAAATGTTTCAGTTTGTAAAAATGGTTATCATGACTGCTTAGCCACCCTCAGCCAAGTTATTAATAATAAATATTTTAATTTAAAATTATAAATCTGTTTGAATTTACCACTTTCATATTTTATTGGTATATATAAATATACACACATATATATAGGATTTATCCTTCTGCTTGGGATAAAACTTCAACAGAGCTTCACAGAACAAAAATCCAGAAAGTCATAGCTCATTGGGAAGAATGTCATTAATGAAAAAATATCAACAGCCTTTCCATGTAATGTCAGCTGGTTTGTTTATGTCTCTTTACTGCACCTGCAAAATAACAATCCCCTTCTCACAGAGACATAAGAAGAATAACTGTAGTAATTTGATAATCCCTTGTACAGGGATTTTTACATTCTCATGGCACTCGTCTGTGACCTGCTCAGTCTGGTAAGTGCCTAGAACTACAGACGTACTACAGTCTCTTGTCTTTAGCCTTGGCTGTGGCCTTTTTGCTTGAGAGTAAGAGAGGATAAAGCAAAATGTACCTTGTCCATTTTGGGTTGAATGCGCCTGTCTAATATTAAACAACCTCAGGCCAGTCTTGTACCAGGACAGACAGAGCACTTGGTAGAATGCCAGGTAAAAGCTAAGGCCATCACAGTCAAACACACGGACACAGAGAAAATGCCTGAGCTGGCGGATGAAGGACAAAAGAAGAGGAGGAAAGATCAGAACATAGAGATGTTCAAGTTCATTGCTTGTGGCAGTATTTCTCTCAAAAGCTGTCTGTAAAAACAGCCCTGCCCATTTGCCTCTTAACTGTGGAAAAAAGACTCCTGACAGTCTTTCCTTGAACTGAGTCAATCTGTCTGGCTTTTTAAATTCAGTTTAGTTGTAAGAAAAGCCTAAAGTCAAAACTTATGTACTGTTCTTAGCTGCCATCTGAATTAAGAAATTAAGGTAAGGAAAAAGAATACAAATGATCCCTCTGAAGGTCTCCCTGTTAAAAAGAAAAAAGGCAGACTCATATAGGAAATGAAAATTGAGGAGCAGTCATCCAGAAAGACCACCACACTATCATGGACAGCACAGGTGAGTTTGTGAAAAAGTTTTGCACATATTGGGCAGCTGGAATACAATCCTGCTGGATTTAGCAGGGCTTGATGAAACAGGATATGGAATAATGGTTCTAAACTGAAGAGAGTAGATTCACACTGGATTAAAGGAAGAAGGAGTTTGTGATAAGGATGGCAAAACACTAGCACAGGCTGCATGGGGAGGTTGTGGCTGCCCCATCCCAGGAAACATTCAAGGCCAAGTTGATGGGGCTTTGAGAAACCCAATACAGATGAAGATGTCCTAACTTATGGCAGGAGCTAGATGGCCTCTAAAGGTCCCTTTCACCCCAAAATATTCTATGATTCTAAATAACTGATTAGGCTCATCTAAGGAGTTTGCACTAAGGGAAGCACCAGAATGCCAGTGTCAATGTGACAATGCACTAATGTTTGATATATCCCAAATGGAGCCCAGCTAAATGTCACTGACAGACATGGCTTGGAACAGATCCTGCCACTCTGCTTTATGAGTAACTGATGGAACAGGGACCCTGGAGAAGGAGAATGGGTCACGAAGAACAAAGATTTAAGAGCTTTGAACAGAATTGGTAAAAGAAAGTTGATTCTAAGCTGTTTGCAGCAAGAAACTGCACCTGCCCTGTTTGTTTAATGTACTCAGTAAAGGTACTTAAAAGGTCTCATCTCTGAAGGATCAGGAGATGTTTAGGATTATGTGGGCATGGTCCTTAGCTGTTAACCTTTGCAAGAAGCCTTCTACAGTATTTAGATATTCCATGAAAGACACAGCAAAGACAAGAGAAAGAAAAGATCTAGTGAAAACCCATTACTTAAATTGTCTGAAGAAGGACAGGAGGAAAAGGCACATAATGCTTAGATAATTTTATAAATGTTGCTAATGAAGTTGGTATTTGAAGTCAAAAAAGAAGTGCTTATTAATCAATATTTATAATAACATCTCTAGATGCAGATTTTATTCTTACTGCCTCTTTAGATCTGGTCTAACTTGACAGTATCAAATCAGTAGTCTTCTTCATCCGATATTTTTAGTATACATGCAAGGACTTGGTTTTGTGACCAATGGTTGCTCAGTTTCTCAGGCTTCCTACTGCATGCACCTGACTCCATTCTGCTCAGTGAAGACTTATAAACCGATAGTTCTTGAGCATCTCCTTGGACATCATCTTTTTTCAGCAGTGTTAGTGACTGCTGGTTGTAGCTCCTCCAAAAGGAAAAGGAGGTATCTTTACAGCATGACAGCTTGGTAATATAATGTAATATCTTTTGAGGCCCATCTACCACTTCTAGAAACTTCATGATCTTTGCTTTCACAGGAATTCCCTACTGGCTCCATTCTTGAAAGACTCAGGCCCTTACTGCTTTGAAAACTTCTCCTAGGAAATGAACATTATTCAGCTTCTCCATTTGTCCTTTATGACAGCACAATCTTCCTCTCTGATCTGCCAAGCAATCTGGCCGTTCTTGGAAAGAGGTGCCACTCCTGCCATCTAGAGCATCTTGTATCTCTATGCCTCATTGACTCACTATTTTTACACCTCAAGATTTCTCAGGTGAGCTATAACAGTAAGGTGGGAGGGTAAGGGATATGAGAAGGCTACTCAGCAGAGGAAAAGATGCTGATGACATCTGTGAATAGTAAAACTTGCTCCAACTGTTTTAATGAAAGTATTTTAGAACAGTTTCATAGGAAATGCAACACATAATAAAGTTGGACTGTGCTTTACTGCAAAGTTTCAGTGAAGAATCCTTTTACTCAGAATGTGATTGACTAATGCTTTAGGAGTTGATGACTCTCCCCTTTTCTCCAATAAACCAAAGAAACATTCTCTTGCTTTGCATAAGATATCAAAGAAACAGAATCATATTCATATTTTCTTAGGTCTGTACAATCCAAATCAAGCGTGCAGTAGTACATAAGTACAAGATAATTTTTCCACCTAATACTGAATTATGCTTATTTCATGATTTTTCGGAAGTCATTTTATAGTCATTATTTCTAGGAGAGCTATAGACTTTATGCTGCAATAACTTTCAGATATGAATAGTGTATTCATGTCAAGTCTTCACTAAAAATGTCTGCAGAACTTAGTAGTTCTGTATTATTACAGCATTTTACATCTGGTATTTATTTTGTAAGCTCTGGCCACATATTCAGCTCTGCAAAACAACAGAGGAATAAAAGGACTGCCTTTCATCGAATCTGAGGCAGCAGGAAAACAAAACTGAGCAGAACAGGAAGAAAAAGACATTATTTCCAGGTTAATTACAAAATGATCTCTCTTTTGATGATCATAGGGAAAGATCTTTAGCTACTTATAAGCAGTCTGATAGATTTGTAACAATCAAAAGGATTTAGGAAAAAAATGTCCAATAAAATATAAAAGATTTTATGTTTTGGATTATAAAACTGCTTTTTTATATAGGAGGTTTTAACCAATTTAGTAAATAAATGTTACACTCAAAGGACAGAGTCTTCCTGATAAGGCAGCTTTTTTTAGAGGAAAGTAACTTAAGTACTGAATAAATATTAATAAAATATCTATGTGCAGATCCAAGAGAATGCATTGACACCTACACCATAGTTTAGACTCCTAAATCCAAAAGTGCACATCAGTACCTCTGTAATATGCAAGGTATTTAAATCTCAAGCCTTTAAAACTTACAAGCATGAAAAAAACTCTTAATGAGCTGTTTTCTGCGCATTCCAAGAGCTCCTTGGGACACAGGTATCACCTGGGTCTTTTTAATTCCAGGTGCAGGATGGTGCAGCATTTCTATCAGCTGCATCGCTGGGCCTTGGAAGCATGCCCAACTCACACTAGAAAGATCCTACTCATTCCTTTGTGCTTGGTCATAAATAACTAATGTTCTTTAAAAGCTGCAGCCCAGTTCCTCTAGTGACTGTACACAGGACTTAGAGAATTACAGAATCATTAAGGTTGGACAAGACCTCAAAGATCATTGAGTCCAACTAAATTCCTTTTACTGACAGTTACAAAATAGGAATATAACTACATCATGATTACACTATCTATGTTATGGAAAAGAACATAATTAGGACAGGAGCTTTGTTTTCATTAAGTCCTGCAGCTACAAATTCCACAAAGTTGATGTAATTAGCTGCATATATTGCATTAATTTACTCTATGGGAAAAATGTTATGCTAAACTCAAAATCAGAGGGCAAACATTAGGGAAAAAAAAAGCCCTTACACAGGAGAGGTAGATATTAAATTTTACATTTTTTAAGTAAGCTTTGCTCTTAATCACTCTTGAAGGGATTAATTACCAAAAAAAAAACCAGGAAGTTTTTAAAAATTCTTTGTTATTCCATATTTCAAAAAGATATGACTTTTACCTAATTAGAAGTTCAATTAAGAAAGAAGAATGATGCCTTTGGAAGACAATAATGCTGGGAAGTAGAGAGTTTGAAGACCTGCTGTGTTAGCTTGATTTAATACAGAAAAATATGACCTTGCTTCCATGCTGACCAGGCTGTGCCACGAGTGCTCGCACTCAGAACACTGGATGCAGTGTTATCCCCATGACACAGTTTTAAACTGATGCAGTATTTCAAGCTGTCCTAACCCATGGAGCTGCTGTGCTCCCTAAGCTCCTACATGGCTTCTGGGTGTCTGCGTTCAGTGGGTGCATCTGACCCAGAGAATTTCCTGCTTCATCTGCCTGGTGTTGGGCCAGAGCCATGGGCTGGACTAGTCAGCTCAGGACAAATCATCAGGATAAAGCTACACCTGGTAAATTTTGATTCTCTGACCTCTGTCTTCAAATGAAGAAGTGTTTCTAATGTTGCTGTATGAAAGTTACACTTTTCTTGATGGAAAAATACAGAAAAGACAGAGCACCTTGGTTTCCTTGGGAAGAAACCCCAGAAAGATCTGCCCTCCATGAATGGGATAAAATGTGTGACAAGAAAAGTGAAGATGCTTTGAACATATTCATAGAATCATTGAATGGTTTGTGTTGGAAGGGACATTAAAGACCATGCAGTTCTAACACCCTGCCATGGGAAGGGACACCTACCACTAGATTAGATTGCTCAGAGCCCCATGCAACCTGACCTGGAATACTTCCAGGGCTAGGGCAGCCACAGCTTCTCTGAGCAAACTCCCTTAAGGATACTAAGAAAAAAATAGCAATATTCTTTGAAATCACTTAGGTCTGACCAGATGGACTACCAAAACACTCTGAAAAAACATTCTGATCCCCTCCTGTTTTCTTAGCTCTTCTTTGGCGATGATCAACAGTCAGTTTTGGCTTTGATGGGACTTGGGACCAATGCAAATTAACTCTTTGACAACAAATCCCACTCACTTACTTACTCACAGTAAAAGTACACATAGGCATATATAGCATACCTGTCTCTCTGAGTTTCTAGATGTGCTGTGTAACCCTCTCCACCTGGATCAGTAAAGTATATTGTTCTGCCTGGAACATAGAGGGGACACAGGAAGGTTGAGTGACATGTTTATATGTCACTCCATAGTGGGAAAGAATATGCAAAGTTAATTCTTATCAGAATTTGTATCATCAAAACTAACTTTTTGTATGTAGACTACTGACCGGAGGGCAATCAGGAACTACTCTTGCAGCTAATAACAGATGCTGCTCTCTGATGTTTCATGTAACTCAGATGGTTATTTCTGGCTGCCCAAGTAATTAGAACAGGTTGATACTACTGGCAGCTAGTATATATACAATCTGTCTCAAAAAAGGAGAGGTATAAAACACACTTACTTCAACATTGACTGATTTCAAATTTTCTTTATAAAAGTGCCAATTCTACACATAATTTTCTGAAGCATTTTAACCTATGTCAACACTTACTTTAAAAGACCAGGACTTTAGCCTGCTCTTGCCATTTTCTGAGACTGTCCCTCAAAAGAGAACAAATATCAGGTGTCCTACTTTATAGTCAACTTATTGACACCACTGCATCTTATGCTACTCCTTATGGTGATGGACAACCAAGAACGGCTTAAAAACGACAAAGCAAACAGTAGGAGTAAGTGGTTTCAAAATCAATACAGGAACGACCAAATAGTAGAGGAGTACTTGTTATCTGTTCATCAAAATGATGTGAAAAGACATTCTGCACATTCAGAATTTAATTTAGCTACTTGCTTTATCATCATAAACATTCATTTCAATATGGGCAATGATTCTTTTTTCTTCCCAAACATGAATAATATATAATTGCTGGTATTTGGGAAGAGACAAGGTCTTTGCCTTTATCCATCAGGGTAATTTATCATTGTCTTTATTTTTCTTCTGCACTGGTGAGAGAGCTTGTCAGCTCAGCTTGTTCTTAAAAAGCCAGAGTGTAATTCAATAATAAATTCACTCAAAGGCTAGCTGTCACGAGACATTCATTTATTTGTATCCATTAGATGATCTGCACTGCTGTTCTCTCTGAAAAGTGGCTAAGCTGTAGTTTTTCTGAAGCTCAGGAAATATATTGCAGAAATATTCAGACACCTCCTTCAGACTGCTGCCACTTTTGCACCAGTCAGATAGGGATGCAAATGTACCTGAGCTCCTCCAGGGTGATAATCAGTCAGCCATGACCTAGTGAAGCCTGGAGGAGCAGGCTGTAGCTCCTGACCTGAATGATGAGTGTGCCTGTGCCACTGGTACCCATGGAGGATACCAGACACACAGGACACAGACATCCATGTCACTGCTGTATTGCCTGTTCATGGGGGACTACTCACAGCAAATGACACGGATCCAACTCCAACCCTACCCCATGAGGATGATGGTGTTGAGACAGAAAGATATAGGAAGTTCCATGAACAGCATTCTACAGTCCTGATCTACACCATGAAGGAGATGACTTCATGAATCATCCCAGCAGCAATGGGAGGGTCCTAAAGCAGGATGCTGGAGCTCTACATAAGAATAACTACCTCCTGTCAGACAAACTTTTAAGCCAGCAGCTGGAAGGAGTGATGAAAACAGTTCATTTTGGCCCCAGCAGCTGCTGTGATTTTTATACTGACACTGAGCAGCTCCATGGACAACAGAGATATTATCACCTGTCTGTTGGAAAAACAACTCGTGGAGTTTCAGCGGCAATGCTACAGAATAAAGGTCATATCCACACATGAAAATAACAGGCAGTCCAGACTGCCTGTCCAAATAACTGCCTGTCCAGACTAAGTGGATCCCAGATGGTCCCAGATCGTGCTTCCCCACATATCAGTCACTGACCACTGCTGAAGCACTGTTATTTCCAGGGTGACCCGAGCTGCTGTTCTAAGGTCCAGCTTTCTGGGTGACGAAGCAGGCAATTGAAACTACAAAGAGAAGCGAATTAAGTAGAAAGCCCTTGCAATAGCTGAGTTTATCCAGATCTATAGGAGCTTTAAGAACTAACAGGAACATGTGATGTCTTTTAAAATCCCAAGAGTAGTGGCATTTTCAACAACCCAACACTCTCACAAGCCTGGACCAGGTGCTGTCTCAGGGGAAAATATATCTTCTGTTGAGGTTCTTCAATGTTACTTGCAATCACTCTTGTGAATCAAGATACTTAACTTGAGAGATGCAATACAATCGCAGCTTGAGGCAACATATCTGTAGGCCATGTTTAGTGGCACACACCCAATGCTGATAATTTGAGAATGGAAACCTCATAAATCATCACTATGTCTGTATAATTCTTCATCCTGACTTAAATAGAACAAGTTTTATTACTTCCACTGCATTTAATCAAAAGCAGTCATTAAGACACTTCCTATTGATCTGAATCTTAGCATTTCCTCACTCCGGTAACCTACATACCAGACAAACATTTAAGCTAGCATGTGCTCCTTGTGAATTCTGAATCTTTCCTTAACAGGACATCTACAGATGGTTAATAGGTCCTTCCTACAGAGAGATCTATCACCAGACCTATGAAATACATGTAACTCCTGTACAAATTTATATGACTTTAAATGATGTTTGATGAATTTATATGACTCTTCTTTCTGTTGGTCCTCTGCTGACACTCAGAAACAAATTCACTATATAATTAGAAATGTCCACTGTTTTCCCCCAGCTCTGTATGCTGTTGAATGTAAGCAGCCCTTAAAGAGAAGCTGCAATTTTATTTTTTATTGCACAAATATGAAGATTGCTACAGTTCGTTAGTTGTATGGAAAGTTCACTAAACACAGATGTATGTGTACCAAAACTCTCTTTTGTCTGTCAGAAAGGATACATATGGACCTGATAACAGCGTCCTCTATGGAAATGCTGAGGAGTTGTTACCCTAAATACATCAGAAAAATGAAATAATGAGCATAAGCTATTTCATATTCTGAAGCCTGATTTTATAGCAACAAATCACAACGACTAGTCCAGAGTTCAGACTGTTCAGTATCCAGTACCTGTGATCTTCTGAATGCCAATGAAGGACAATTTGCAACATAATAAGTGTCTGGCTATAATCTGAGTCACTGTTGTCAGCTTTCCTGGACCCTGAAGACTTTGGAAGCAAGAAGTAGCAGGGAAAATATCACATCAGGCTGATTTCCTGACACTGCTGTGATGATGATGTCAGCCTGTTGACTTCCAAAAAAGGTGATATATGGGAGCCGGTATCCAAGAAATGCTGGCAAATGTCTCTTCATGAAAAACATTAGGTCAGATCTAGAGGGGCCTGAGAGGCCAGTTGAGATGTAAGTGCTAAAATAAATACCCACACAAACATGAGGGTTGTGTATTTTCAGTGCCAACCTATTAACTGCTGTGTGTGGGAAAGCTGAAAGTACGCAGCTCATGGCTGGGTGAAGCTCAACAGAGTTCAAATCTAAGTGTTGAGAGCCACTTCCAGGATCAGGGTCACTACTTCTGAAAGGCAACATTCATGGCAGACACTGAGTGATCTAGGAACTTGACACTCAAGTTACCCTGATACAAGAAAAGATTTTCAGGGATGACCAGCCCTGACAGACAGGAATATACTTAAATTGCTGAGATGCAGTCACAAAAGTGAACTGCTGTGTTTTGTTTCCCAGCTCCTGTTTCTGGATGATGATGACTGCAGAGATAAAGAATTTATTTGTTTTAGAATCGGTCCATACTCAACCTGATTGCTTATATTGAAAATCACTCTAACAGCCCTCCCTGGATGGTATGATTTTCTCTAACATTCACACTATAGATTGCAAATAGCATTCTAGTTTTCTTCTCTTCTGTCTCTGTGAAAAGAAGATCTGTCAATGCTCTTTAGGAGATACTTGTGCACAATGTCAGTCACTTCATCTAGAAGAGATGAATGGATGCCTTTCACTCCTGGAAATGAGGAAGGTGAGGAAACATGCAACTGCTCCTATGTGTTGGGAAAGAAGCATTTTTCCTTACTGGTTGGCAGGAAATTGTAGGTGAAGAGGCAAAATTCTTCAGGTATCTACTTCGCTTAAACAATTTTCATTATTCTGAACCAATAATTTTCATTATTCTGCATCTTGCTGCCCTTCCATGTCTTAAAATGGCCAAGTGGCTTATGCTTTACCACTTACCAAATCAACCCCCAAATTCACTTACCCGCCTTCAAAAGGATTGTCCCCGGGGATGACATGAGTGCTGTCCTTGCCAATCAGGAACTTGATTCGATCATAGAAAGAATGCAAGCTCTGCTGGGAGACAGGGGCTTGTGTCTCCTGGATGATATCCAAAGGGTCTGGGGATCCCAGGCACAGCGCATTAACATGGCACAGTGGCTGCAAACAGCAGTCTGGGTCCATGCAATCCACCAGGCCATCTACAGAAGGATAAGAAACATTTTAGAGCAATGGAAACATGGAGTGCTGCAGATATCAGGGTGCAAGAACTTTTTCCAAAGCACACAACTGAGAAATGAGGATTTTCATCTACATTGAGTAAGGCATGTTCACTTAAAGTCACAATAAGGAACCTAAAATACACGTTAATACATAACATAAATATGCAGTAGTGTGTAATATGTGAAAACTCATCTATTAGACTGGGCCCTCAAAAAGATATATTTTAGATTAGTCCTAGGATGTGCCATTCCATAACTCAGTCACTTGGGTAACTCCAGAGCCCCCAGAGATTGTTGTGGGGGTATTTTTTGTCAAAATATACAACTTCTGTACCCTGATCCTATTCCTTGTGAAAATCACAGACACATTGCATCAAACCAAAGCTACAAGGTTTGCTTTCAGCAGGACTAAATAGTGAATAAAGCCATGTTATCTACCTTGGCAGCAGAGAGATCTATACATGTAACCTAGTAAAACAGAGTAGAAAGTAAAGATTTTGCTGGGAAGGTTTGAACTCTTTTGACCTTGGTCACATTGATTCGATACCAAGACAGAGTAACAGATGACCTCAAACTCTCAGGATATAAATCTTGCACTTTCAGCACCATTAAATTAATAGTAACAACAATAGCAGTGGACACACATGAAAAGGCTTGCTTCAGTAAAATGAGGGTTTGCATATCCGTCAAGCCATCAAATGCACAGACAGTACCCCTTCCCCCCTCTCTCCACTGCCATAGCAACATCCCCTCATCTAATTTTGAGATGTCACTGCTCATTGCAAACAACACAGTAAAAAGCAGTGACAGGAAAAGAAATACCAAAAAAAGCTCAAAAGAGGTTTGATGAAGCATCACATTTAGCAATAGAAGTTGTTAGCATGTAGTAGAGACAGATCTTTAAATCAGATAAGGGAACTGGATGTTTTTGTTCTGGGGTAATGGGATATGGAGCCCTTCACTTCCAACTCATCAGTTCAAGCAAGACAGTTTGACAGTGAATGAAAATTACTACCATGTGATGGCTGTTCACAGACCTATGTGAAATGAGTGGCTGGTCTCTGTGTAGCTGCTGGGAGCTCCATATATCACAGAAACTACCTTTACAGCAAGCATCCTACTAACGACTCCAGCAGAGAGGCAAGAAATGAACGTGCCTGGAGAGCAACACTGTCCTGAGAAGTAGTGCCCTCCTGAAGCTGGATGAAATCTTTAGTTTTCAGGATGATGGACTTTTTATCTCAAAGAAACAGTAAATTAAAACAAGACATTTTGTTGTTATTACTGGTTTTGAGCTTCAGTTTTGTCCCAGTTTTACCAGTATGAATTAAAAGTCCTTTCACTACATTATTGGTATTACTTTGTATTTACTGCAATATAAATAGGATGAAATCTGACCTTTTATTGTTCTAGTACTTAAGACTGCTCACACATCATGATCTTGGATTCTGTTGAGTTATACCTGCTCCCATCTTGGAATAGTTTTGTTTTTAAAACATCACTGATATAATAATTTCATGCGGTTACTCACACACAGAAAGATGAACAACAAGCTGGTTGGGGTTTCCAGAGCTTCCTGTGTCCAAGCAGGTCAAAGACAATGAGTCCCTGCTCCACGTACACATACACACACACACACACACATACACACACTGGGTCATTTCCACAAGTGTCCTGCACTTGCCTTTAATGATAATGGGAGCACTGTTAGGCCAGCAAAAATGCTTTGGAAAATCCTATCTGTTACCCTTGCCTCTGTCTGTCCTAGCACATCTACATCTTTATAATTCCTTACAAAATTGCCACAAAAAATTTTTGTCTTGGACACTAAACCTACCCATTGGCCTTTTCTCTCGATGACTGGTAATAATGACAAAGAACTAATTAGAGCTTCTTTGTCCATTAAAAAAATACTTCCTGCAGATGATTAGATCAGTAGGATTCTGGAAGGTCAAATCTCAGATGGAGTCTGAGCCAGTTCACAGATTACAGACCTCCTTATACGTAACAGGCTTAGCCACAGTTACCTACTAAAAAAAAGGAAAAGAAACAACAAACCAGCCTTGTTACTATATTGACTACAGCTGCAAGCAAGATAAACTGTTGTCTTTTTCTCCCACACATTATTAATGTCTTCTAAGGCTACAGACACTTGGCTGAAAGGATGGCATACCAGCTGTACCATACCTCTTCATTAACCTGTCTTTTTTCTAGGCATCAGAAATGTGTTATAGGACCTGAAGCTGCAAGACAGCAAGAAAATGTTGTCTTTGCAAGAAACTGTTGATAAATGTTTGAAGAATAGATGCAGAGGACAATGTTTTGAACAGGTGAGAATGATGAGGACTCATCTGCAGATAAGCCTTTCAACTAATGTGTTTTGGACCTATATGGAATAAATTGAGGATAACTTCATCACAGAGGTTTGTCACTGACGTCCCAAACTCATGAAAGCACTTGAGGGCTGAAATAGCATTTAGCTATTTAACTCCCTCTAATACCAAGTGGGAGCAGTTTCAGGACAAAGCCTTTCTTTAGCTTAGGAAATGTAATGGCTACTTTCGTCTGAGTCATGCAGAACAGCAAGAGTTAACCTACAAACCAGACCATAAGTAGTGATGTCTCTACGCCCATACTGTTTTCTCAGCATTTTTTACTGTACAGTCCAAAAGTCACCCAAGTGGTGCCCTACAGTGAATTGTCAGGAGATGTAATGACACTGTACACGGCTATGACTTCTCATGCCCTGATATCTCTCACTGGATCCATCAGAAGAGTGAGGATAAAATGACATTTGCAAGAAACTCCTAACGCATGAAGTGCAAGGTGTTCAGGGAGCTGCATGGATTAATTAAAAAAACAATCAGAGCAAAATATAACTGGCTTTAGCTGTCCAATTCAACGAAAAGAATATGAAGTTGTAATACAAAACATATTTGAAATCCATAAAGCATAAAGGTGAATTTTCATTAGAAATCACTGCAAATTTTTCAGACAGGTAACAGAGGGAGGTGAACATGGGATCAATGCCCTCTGCACCCCAATTTTTGTAGCAGCAAAGCCAGAGAAACCCATGACCTGCATGTGGATTCCTAACTCCAGTAGCTCCCAGAGCACAGGTAGGCTGCATAGTAAGTTCTTAGTTATGGATGCCAGCTCTTGGTTTTAAAAAGTGACAGCTCCCTTACTTAAATATAACTGAAATATGACCATGGCATGTCAGAGCAGAGAAAAAATGTGTTGCTGAATTATCTCTGTGAGAAGTTTGAAGTCTTGCATACAGGGATTACTGCAATTCATATGTATTAAGGCTACTATGATCAGCTTGTCTAACCTCTGTAACCCATAGGTTGTTTATTTTTTTCCCCACCCAGAACTGGATTAAAGCCTGTGTTTTAGAAAAATATCTCATATACGAAAGAGAGATGATTATAGTGAGTCAACCACTTCCTCCAATAAGCATCTGAAATGCTTCATTACTGCTAGGGAGCTGTGTCTTATTTCAAGACTGGATTTGTCTAACTCCAGTATTCCATGACTGGTCTTGTTTGGCCTTTGTCCATAAAGTTCCTTCCATTAGTTCCTTCTGCCCTGCATGCTCTGATGTCTTTTCCATGTGCAAGTACCTCCACACAGAACAACAATCCATTCTAAATATTTTCTCTGAACAGCTGAGGAAGAACAAAATTCCCATTTTAAATGGACTTTTTGGTGTATGATATCCTTTGATCTCTTTCCAGTAATTTAACATCTGTTATGTGTGGAAACCAACACTGGACACAGCACCATGTCAGCAATATTAGAAGCAGGAAAGGGACCACTTCCTCTTCTCCAAAGACAATGAGGGCTTCTATACTTCTAGGAGGTATACTTCACAGAGGTGAAGGTGCAAAAGCCTTGCGCTGAGAACTCATGTTGAGACAATTACCTCCAGTGACCTCAAAATCCAGTTCTGAGTCACTGCTTCTCCAGAATCTCTCAGCCCTCCAGTATAACACTCTTTCTCTGTTCCCAGGGCTATTTTGCATTTTGCTGCATTATGATATATTTTGGTTGATTGTGACCTTGCAGCGATGTTAGTCAGATCACTCTGCATCAAAATGATCTGGGTACACTATTTACCAGTCAAGCTTTAGATGACCTGAAAATTTTACCAGGAGAGAAGTAAACCACATTCTAAGACAATAATGAAAATGCTGAAAGGGCTGAATACGACAACCAGTTCCAAAGGATCCCTTCAGAAACATCTTCAATCATGGCGTCCTTCCAATTAACAAATTAATTCAGAGACTTGTCACTAAGCCAGATTTTAAGACATATCTTGTGTTCCTTCTTATTTCCAGGCAATAGGAATTTTACACCTTTGAGACCATTTATGCATTCTATACACACATACATGTCCTTTGACATTTCTGCTAAAACCAAACCCAAACTCTTTTGTCCTACTTCTTTTGCATGAAGCCATGAAATAAACACAGTTTGCAATCGTAGAGTTACCATGGGATGAATCAAACCACTATTGTTGTGTAAAGTGAGCCATTGGCAAGACATTGTCACATCTGGTAAATAGTGTGTTCAGTGCTTTGCATCTTTCACTAAGATCCATGTGAACATAGAATAAATCCGAGTGGATGGCACCTCTGCAGGTCATCTTGTGAGCCCTGCTGGCTCATTCCCTTCAGAGAGGAACATGAAGGAGAATTAACTGGGCTCAGCAAAAACCCTTCCTCTTCTGCCACTGAGGATAAAGCAGCTCTGATTTAGTCAGCCAACATTGTATTTTAGGGGATCAAGACGATATTTATCAGGTAATCTGCACTCTGTATATCACTAAACAATGACTTCTATTTTGGATGGCTCATCTAGCTCTTCTTGTGGGTGGAGCTGCAATTGTTTTTTAGAATGATGCTTTGACTCCCTTAAAGATTGAAAATCCACCAATCCTATTAGTGAGCTCTTCAAAATACTGCTTAAGACTGTAAACTTCCTGGGAGCAGAGACTGTCTTTTTATTTTCTGTTCACAAAACATCTGTTCCAGTCCCAAAGGGCTCTGAAGTGTCAGCACAATGAGACAACCACAATTCTTATTAAAGTTTTG
Organism: Anthoscopus minutus; assembly: GCA_013399455.1. Classification (NCBI taxonomy): domain Eukaryota; kingdom Metazoa; phylum Chordata; class Aves; order Passeriformes; family Paridae; genus Anthoscopus; species Anthoscopus minutus. Next base: position 35,495 of record VWYI01019440.1, read on the forward strand.
CATCTGCAATGTGTGTTCAGCTTTTTCTCCATGAGAGTGTTGTTTCATGGAAGGGGCTGAACTCCAAAGGTGCCTGTGTTTTCTTGGAGCAGGACTTTGGCCTAACAAGTGCAACATTTGCATAATACCAGCTGGAGAACACCTGATTTTAACTGACTTGAAACATCCACTATAACTGCCTAGACAGCTACACGAGATAATGATAATACATGGAAATGCTGACCTTATTCAGGAATTTCACGAGATACTCCATATCCTAACTGCCTTCCACAAATAGTCATCTGGATCCCAAATTTAAGAGAAGCTAAAATTACTTGGCTTTCAAACACTGCTCGTGACCCATCGCTGTGAAAAAAATGTCCTTCATGACATTTGTCTATATGATGCATGCAAAAAAATACATCCACCCAAACCAACCAGAAATTCTGAAGTTCCTGCAACATAATTACTCTTCAGCAGCAATGGGGCTACTTGCTGTCCCCATGCCCCTTGAGGTGTTGCTGCACTTGCTGGCTGCAAAGTGCTCACAAATCCCACAGCAGTCTCATTTCTCCTTTGTGTCCTGTGCAGTCTGCTTCCAAGTTCCTCACCCACTGCCACGCAGCACCCAAAAGGTGTCAAAGATTAGAGCTTTGAACAGAAGCAAAAGGCTGATTTTAAGACACTGCTTCTGTAGTAAAAAAGATCAGCTGAGAGCTAATAAAATTTCAGATTATCTGTGACTATTCATGGCCCTACGATTGTGTTGGCGGATTTAACGGGCAGTGTCTTAACTGGCTGAGACTGAATAATTGAGCATTTCTACTGAGTTATGGATACTGCAACAAAAATCAGTCATGCTAACATCACCAACAGAATGCAAATAACCTACAGCCAGAGGTATTACTATGCATTTAAGCAGACTTTGACAGGTGCTGCATGTCAAGTGTCAGGCAGGAACAGGCAGGCCACGGGTAGGCATGGACCTGTTTGTACACAGGGAACATTCTGTGAACCGTGACCACTCTGGGAGCCCAAGGCAGACAGGCAGGCAGAGGGAGGTGAGCTGATGGAGCCTGATTAGGGTGAATCTGGGACAGCATACAAGACAACACAAGGACTGCTCCTGCTAAAGACCATGACACTTTTTGTCACTTACTGCAGTGGTATGAGCCTCTATGAGAAACTGTATTAGGCAAAGCAAAACTAGGAAGTAAAAATAGCAATAAAACCCCACTGTGTCCCATGGGAGTTATTTCCACTGGCAACAAAAGCATAAAGTACACTGTTTATACAAATAAACACGTCTCTCACTTCATTCAGTTCTTATCTTTCAGTTCCCTTTCTATGCCATTCATCAGGCAACACTATCACTTTTTGTGGGGACACTTGTCCTGTGATGCTTTTGGATGAATTACTAGGAGAGTTTGCGTGGGAAAGGTTTTAAATGTAAATGCTTAAAAATAAAGATAGCGAAGTCTTCATGTCTTCATCTTTCCCTGGAGCAAATCAGGTTTTACCCTTTCAGTTCTAACTGAAAATCTGGTTTAGAGGAAGGCTCTAAAGGAATGTCTCAGTACTTTTTCACAAAGAAGCTGTTGTACATGTTGATGTTTGTGCTGATAAAGCTTTTACAGGAATAATGATGTTCTGCCCTGAGTTGAGGACTGACACTCAATTTACCAGAACTGGATTTGAGGAATAAATGGGTTTTACTCCAGTGTTTTGCAGAGGGAAACTGTACTTATTCATCAAGAGTTGCATCTTCTGGCTCCCCTTTAAGGAGTCAAAGGGAAACAAAACACAACTGTAAGGAACGATGGCAATGAGACAGTCAACTCCCGTGACCCTTTAGCTATTCATATTCTCTTCACTCCTTCTATCCCACCTACTCTGTTGTGATTTCACCTGAATAAGCCTCTCACTGGCTGTATCCTGGCTAAATTAGATTGCTGGCTGGCTGGGAAAGGAATTGCCCTCACATCTTTCTCTAAGTGTTCAGCACTTGTTTGCAAATTTGAAATAGCAGTCGTATGTAATAGCAGTCAAGTATTTGAATTACAGAACTCCTTGGGCTCTTGCACAGAGTCTCTGTGGGCTTAGTCACCACAGAAATACTCTGCAAAATGTTCATCCTAACCCAGAGCTACATTCTTTAAAAAAACCATCTGAATAAAAAAAGAAGGGAAGTGGAAGGAGGAAATGACAGAAAACACATGATAATCACCACTATCTGGCAAAAACCAGAGCTGCAATAATGTATTTAGAATCTACAAGTTCACAGCATCCCACAGCTCATCATTGCTCTGTAGAATACAGTTGATGCAGCTGGTTTCATGGGCTTCTTCCTCTCTTCAGGCAAATCTTTAACAGCCAGCAAAGCAGCATAGGAACCAAGCAACCTAGGATTTGAGGGAATTGCATGAAGCTGAGCAAGGCACATGGGGGCCTATCCTAGCTTAGGAGAGACTGTGTCTTGGGGTGCATCAGCCAGAGCATCATCAGCTGGGCAAGGGAGGGGATTGTCCCACTCTGCTCTGCAATGGGGCAGCCTCATCTCAAGGCCTGCATGCAGTTTTGGGCACCACAGTATAAGAAAGGTATTAAACCATTAGAGTATCCAAAGGAGGGCTAGGAGGAATGTGAAGGCTCTGGATGGGAAGCCATATGAGATGTGGCTGAGGTCACCTGGCTTGCTCAGCCTGGAGGAGACTGAGGCAAGACCTCTTCATGATTTGAAGCTTCCTCTTGAGGGGAAGGGAGCAGCAGACATCTCTGTGGTGAGAAGTGACAGGACCTGAGTGAATGGCATGTGGCTGTGTCAGGCAAAATTTAGGCTGGCTATTAGGAAAGGGTTCTTCACTCAAAGGGTAGCTGGGCACTGGAACAGGCTCCCTAGGGAAGTGGTCACAGGAGCGAACCTGTCAGAACGTGTTTGTCCTGTGCAGGGCCAGGAGTTGGGACTTGATCCTTGTGAGCCCCCTCCAGCTCAGGATATTCTATGATTCTGTGACTTAGCATTTGGACAGGGCAGTGAGTACAAGTTGCTTCACCTGATCAATTGTCATGCAACAGTGTACCTGCCTCTTTCAGCAGCCAAAGCACCTCTCAAAAGTGATTCCTCTGAGCAAAAAGAACTCTGAACTTAGCAATTTTTTTTGTAGGAACAGTGGTTTCACACCCTCAGCAGCTGAGAGATCCTTGTCACCAAGGTCTCTCACTTTCCTGGCAAGTGCTGCAAGTGTTAAGCTGCTGCTGAAAAGTTCACCATAACATATTCTGACTGAATCCAAGCCAATTTAAGCAATCATCTGAGAACAACTTGGAAAGTGGTCTCAGATAACTCGGATATCGGCATGTTTCTCAAATTCTGGTCAAGGGGAAAGCGGCCATGTTGAGCACAGTTGGTGCAAAACCTTAGGATTCTAAGGGGACTTTCTGCTTCATAGAAGTTGCAATAGTTTGCTTCAGATGCTAAAGTAGGTCTGGTAGAGCTTTCCTGAATTTCTGCTTTAAACACTGGTGCTCAAACTCTGTTTAAGCACCTTTTGAAGTGCAGAAATGCTTTGTGAAATAAGTGTCCAATCTGTTTTTTTCTGAAGCTGGTTCATGTCACCTTCTGCTACATCTTGTGTACCAGCAGTGCCTCCTTCCCTAAAGTTAGCATTTCAGCAGAGAGTGGTAGGCTTCCTTCAAAACAGAGAGCACTTTCATAGCTTCTTTCTGAATCTGTTAATCAAAGGCATTTCATTAAATATTCCTTGAAAATACCAGGAGCTCTCCCAAGGTGTCAAGACAAAGCAGTGCTAGACTCCCCAGTTCACAACACATCATCCTCTCCAATGGCACAATCAACACCTGCTTCAGCATGCTGGAATGTCTGGGTTAACACTGCCCTCCTGCCAGCCTTGCTGCCAACAACTAGCTGCAGGTGACACCCATGTGTTGCCACCCAACACAAAGTCAGCAAAAAGCTGAAACCTGAAAATGTGAACTGGTCATTTTATTTGAGGACAAGTCAATTAACAGTCACAGAAGGAAGAGAGGCTGGGTGATTTCTAACAAATTATACCAGCTAACCAATCTTTCATGTACAGCAGACTTTCTCATCCTTTGTGCTTTGTGGTTCCTCCAAGACAACCTTGTTGTTTGATTGCATCTATCTGTGATGATAAATGCTAATTTATGATGGCTGTTTTCCCAGGTGCATTCAGATCTAGATACTTCCCTCCAAAAATGTAGCCAGCAGATTATTGAATAATTTTTTATGGTTTTGAGGAAGCAGACAGCTCATACACCACACCCAGGAGACAATCTTCTCATGCTATTAAAGCCCCATGGGGGCCAAAAGAAAAAAGGAAGTATCAGAAAGCACCCCACCACTTTGTCTGCAGCTCAAGCATTTACAAAAATAAAGATCTGTGTTGTGGGGTTCTCCTGGATTCTTCACTATTCCCTTTACAACCCTGAGACTACCTTCAGGTGTTACCCTATGCACTGCAAAGATCAGTGCAGACTTCTGCCAGCTCTCTAACACTATTTGGCATATGGTGGACAGACGGTGAACACATGGGCGTTAAGAAGGCCAGTGTGCCGTGCCAAAATTTCTCTTGCCAAACATTTGAAATGCTGCTGTTCCAAAGCATTATGTAAGTCTCCACCTTACCACAACCACTACTTGATCCTTGAATGGGGCAAGGCACTGTGGGGTTGCCAGAGGGCTATGGTACAGTAAAACAAACAGCACTGATTTGCCTCAGAGAAGCCGTTCCTGAATTAACACCACCTGAAGTGTACAAATTGCTCCACCTGCTAGCTATTGGGGAGCATCTGGTGGAGCACAGACTGAACTTGCAAAGGCAAGAAGGAGCCATGGATACATTGGAACTCTTGTTTGTCCTAGGCTAAATGAGACATAAACTGAGGGGAATGAGCTTTGCTAATACAGTTCTTGCAGAAAAAGAAAACAGGATGGTTTATTTTTCTCAGTCCCAAACAAGCTTGTTGACCAGATAACAGCTAAGAAAAACGAAGTTTCTATACTTTTATGTAATGTGCAATACATGTTCTGACAAGCCAGCCTTATTTGACAGGGAAGGGTGTCTATCTATCTATCTATCTATCTATCTATCTATCTATCTATCTATCTATCTATCTATCTATCTATCTATCTATCTCTTTAACCACTGACACTAGCCTTTGGAAGTAGTTAAATTGGGAAGAGACAGTGGAGAACAGCAGAAAACTGAATAAAAACCTCTAATAAACGTGCAAGTTTAGATAATATTGTGAAATTGTCATTTCAGATCTATTTTCGTATGAGAAAGACTCTTGCCTTCCACAGGTAAAGTAGATCCATGTTTGACAGAGTTCAGGAGCTGTTCAGGAACTGGAATTGTTTAAAGCAGGAAATGAAGGATGGCTCGGTTCCAGTTCCTGGAGAAGCAGCAAGCTTTACCCTATCTGGAAGGCTTGGCTACTCTGGAAAAGCCCCAAACAATAACAAAGGCCCTCAAGTAAAGTTACTGTATTGAACTTTTAGACCAAATGACCAATTTAATTTAACATCTGTAGTCCTCTCATGATTTCACCTCAGTGTGATCTTGTCCTCCTATGAAGACATTGAAATGGCGAGCTGGAAAACTCTGGCTCTCAACAGCTAGATGATTTCTCCAGAACAAGGATGGCTCACACAGCTTTGCTTTACAACAGCATATTCATTAGATTATGCTAGATTAGTTAAGAATATCCTGCCTTCCCCTCAGTTTTTCCTGCATACTCTGTTGCTAACAGAGGCATCTACCAATGCAACAGAGCCCATATTTAGCCTACAGAATACCAGCTTCTTCTCAAGGTATTATCAAATGCCATTAACTTCACTTCTAGGACTTGTCACACAAGATAATTTCCTTGATTTTTTTAAACTTTCAAACTTACTCTTCAAGTATGTGACAGAGCACTCAGTGTGGGGTGAAACAGGTAGGTACTACCTGTTACACCTACTCTTAGGTAGTGAGTGTTTGCAGACATGAATTAGAGAGGTTATTTTCTGCTGTAGCGAGTCAAGAACCACTTTTCTCATCTTGTTTTAAAGAAACACCTCCTGTTTGCTGTAATACAGGTGGCCTCTTAGGTCAAATGTACAAAATCTTGGCCTCTTACCCAGATTGTTACAGCTCTGTCATTGCACTGTTTTTCCTTAACTGATACTGGATGATCACCTGCTCCCAGTTCCTCATTACAGCTTCTTTCAAGTTGATAGGCTTAGTGTTTAAAAGTGTAAACAAAGTGGACCTGCGTGTGAAACCTAAGTGCTAGCTTTGACAAATGACACTTTTGTGTGGAGAGAGAACTGTGCTCAGAAACAACTTTATACTAGCCTGAACAAAGATTACATTTCACCAAGTCTCTCTCTGAGTGACTCCTGCTCAGCAGTGTTATTGCTTATCTGAACATCCTCCAGATTTAAGAGGTGAACACAGCCTGTAATGTAGCACCCGTCTCTCTCAGGGTATGATTACGCTGGGAGATGATGAAAAAATTTCTGACTTCAGTTCCCATTATCCTGAAGAATTTCCGGCTGCAGAGATTTTGATTAGCAGACACTTGACACCACAGTGTAGGAACTAGGTATGAGCTCAGGCAGAGTGAACCCTGCAGTACTGTGAACAGCTCCACTGACCTCTTACCACTCATGGTACCCATTTGACTAGGTCAGTTGTTTGACTTCTAAAGCTTCATGAAAGGACTTCCACCTCCATTGCCAACATTCATAAGTAAATTCCATGTTTGGATCCTTTCCAGTGAATCAAAATAAACCACCTTTCTCAAGCCCTGAGCATGCACCAGTGTATGTGACAGAATCCCAAAAGAGGGAGAAACCACAGTGATCATCCACATACATGGTTTTTGGAGAGGCTTCAGGCATGCATCTCTTCAGTGCTCTTTCAAAGCACAGCAGTTTCCCAACATATAATGGTGAATGGGCTCAGTTCTGCTAAACACAGATGCCTAATGTGATTTGATATCTGATATCTGATCAGATATTTGATATCTGAGAAATCCAAAGGGAACTGTCACACATGAAATATATAGATGCTCTATCAGACACCCAAGTTATTGTGAAGGGGAAACCAGAAGTCATCTGGGGTACTCTTGGACGTCTTAGATGGTGTTGGACAAAAGGCAACAAACATTAATTTGGCACACAGAAAATTATAATTAAATAGAATGAGAAAAACATTTACTTTAGGGATAGTCATACACTAGAGCAGGTTGTCCAGAGGTGGGATCTCCATCCTTGGAGGTGTTCAAGGGTGGACTGGATTTAATCAGTATTGCCTTGAACAAGGGCTTCAGCTGCACACCACTGGAGGTTATGCAGTGATATTCTAGAAACATTTCCACTTGCCAGAGAAATCAGCGTAACATCTAGCAAACAGGCAGAGCATCAGACTTTCTTCTTGAGTCCTTTTACCTATATTTGAATTCTCATGCCAAAAAAAGGACTAAGGCTTCAAAGCAGGAGTGCCTCACCACTGCTGAAGCTCCTACCTCTCAGGGGTTGAAATTCTAGTCTTGAGCTCACAAATACAAATGACCTATTAAAACACACAAGAAAAAGTTAATGAAGAAAATGTATTCTGCTATTTCACTTCCCAGCTGAGGAGAGCCCTTAGCAGTAACATAGCCAAATCAAAGGACAGTGTATGACAGATTATCTGTAATCTGTAATGCACACCATGTACATACTTTTTTTTTTTGACTGTACCAAGAGTGAAGTCAACACCTATTTGTGGGCTCTGACACAGGAATAAGCTGTCACAATGCAATAAGTCACAACCTATCAGTTACTCTGCTCTTGCTGTGCACACCACTGCTCCACACAAGTTCACCAAATGCCAGTTAAGTAGTTGATGTGCACTAATTTGTAATCCTGTCAATATTTTCTTGTTTCTCTGGTCTACATCTGCTGGCTTGCATGCTTGCATGGCAGCTCATTTCAAATGAGGGTAACCCAGGTAAAAAAGTTAACCCTTGAATCAGGAGATAGAAAGAGATGCTCAGATTCTGGCCATGCTCTTTGTAATATCATACAGCTGTGATTTACATCGTATGTTAGGCTTGATTACTCTTTCCCTCTCCCTCTTTCTAAAATCTTCACGGGGCTTTTGCTGGTTATTTTTTTCCCATGGAAACTGGGACTATCCTTGGGTCTATTTATCATATTTATCATATTTTTACTCATCTGATGTGATGACCTTTATTGCTGCCCTCTGTCAGCTGTAAATAGAAAAGACAAATACAGTGATATTCAGTTTCATGTGAGGTAAAAAGCCATCTTTGCTTTATAGTGTGTACTCTTAGTATGGTCCTCCAATTTTTCCATCTTTTCTAAAGGGCTTATTTGGTCCATTTCCCATGCCAGATGTGCAGAAGTATTTTAAATATTCAATCAGAATTGCAGTTGCTGTGAAGCAGATAATCACAGACTTGGCTTGGCTATTACTTTTTTTTTTAACTGTACTGTTCTTCTGAATATGATAAAACAGAGGCTTGCAAAATACAGTCTCCACTTCACAGTCTGGGTCCTGGCCCAGACTTGTGGTTTACAAAGCCTTTTGCTGAGTGACAACAAAACAAATTATGCAGTCTCCCTTATGCCTTAAATTTAATATCTCATCTCCTGCTCTCTAATTCAAACCTTCACACTGCACCACGGTTTCCTTTGTAATGAGATAACTCTGAATATTAAGTTTGCATTACACAGAGCTGTTATTCACATGCCTGACATCATTACATATGGAACAGTAATCAATAAAACATGGTTCAAGGGGGATTGGATGGCTTGTGGGAATGGGGATCAGTCACCCAAACCTCTAAGTTTCTGCAAAACATCCATCTAAAGACAGTAGTGACTGGCTGGAGAGCCTTGATGAAAACCTCAGGCAGTGAGGGCAAAGTTTGAACAGTCAGGGATATTCGCTGTCTGAGGTGGTCCCATCGTGTCACTGCTGAGCCACTCGGCTGGGATGGAGGGATTGGACAGGTGCACAGCCTCTGCCTGCTCTCTGCTATATGGACTTGATTTGAAGATAAACAAATGTCCCTCTTCAGCCCTAGCACCCCAGATCCAAACCCATTTAATTTGAATTCCAATCCACTCTGGCTGAGTCAGCCTGGCAAGTTTCACTGTCTTTTCTCTACCAGCTGTCAAAAAACAATCTGCCCTGCAGAATCAAGCCCAGATGACTGTTCACTGTGAGAGGTTTATAGGCTCTGTGAAGCCTGACATATCACATGTGCTCATGTCCTACCTCCATCGTTGTCTTTCCCATCGCCACATGCCGTCTCCATGGAAGTGTCACAGCCTGCTCCTCTCCAGCCCAGCTGGCAGACGCAGTGCCAGCCGTTCATGTCCAGAGTGCATCTGCCATTGCCATTGCACAAGCCAGGGCATCCCTCTGCAAGGCAAACAGCCACACGTTCAAATACACTCGAAACACAAACCAACACAGCCTGGAAAGGGCCTCATTAAACAGCTTTTTCCTTTTGCCTTCAGTTTATTTCTCCACTCCCACTCAGTGTCGTCCCACCTGGAATGAACCCTCTTTGTTGTCAGGATGGTGGTGACCACTCAATGGGCAGATGCTTCTGGGTCTCCCTGGAGGTCCTCACAGCATAACCTCACTCACTGCACTGAGGGAATGGTGAGTTTCAGGGGGACACTGAGATACTCCTGATTCATTGGTTGTAAAAGCAAGGCAGAACATTGCCCTCAAAGCCTCTCAAAACCTTTGCTATGTAAGACTAATACTTGGGGTTACCTAAGTTGCATTTGGGGTTAAAGTTCCCAACACCCAACAGGATGAAGCAGCTGGGTTTCAGTAATATTGAGATCACAGACTGGTAAGCATTCAAAACCAGCTGGAATGGAAAAGGCAGAAAATATTTGGAAGCCATACAGTTTCTTTACTGTAATAATTTTGGGAGGGATTCATCTCATCCAGTTCAAATTAGTCTATAACTTATATACCTTCAACTCTCTGTAGTCAGCAGAGAAACAGACTGTCCCAGGGCAGAAGTCTCCTCATGTGAGTTTGATGCTCATGGTGATGAGCTGAAGCATACTCTGGAAACGTCCATTTCTCCCCAGTAACTACAGAGAGCCCAAGCACAGACACAAGCATTCTATAGGTGATAGATTTTAGTTGGGGAGGATGAACACCAACCTCTCAGTCTGCTCACTAGGGTTTGATTTTGTCATCTGATGAGCTCTTGCTGAGATTTTTGTACTTCCCCTACCCCACCCCTTCAAGAAAATAGCAGTGTAATTTCTGCAGTAAGCAGTGGTGTGAGGGAGGCCGCTTAGCTTAAACCCTTCTGGGGGCTTTTTACCTGCAGAGCTCAAAAATCTTTACCACCAAACTGTCAGAAATGTAAGAGACACTTAACAGCTTAGGAAACTGAAGTACAAGGGATTGAAGTGACTGTGAAGGTCACTCAGCAGGACTGATTACACCAGGGACACAATTCAGTCTTCCTGAGCCCTGTTTTAATGCTTTTTCTGTGTATGTGTGTAGTGCTATCCTGCCACATAGTCTGAGTTTTTTAAGGCCCTCAGCTTTGAAAGACAGGTTTGTGAACCTAAATGAACAACATAGACCTATCCTGTGCTAAAGGACAGTGAAGAGTTGTGTATTGCCTTGACACCTGTTTGACCATATGATGTTTGAGGGTCTCCCCGAGGCAGAGCTGGGATCCCATCTAGAGCATCCCATGTCATAGTATGTCCTGCACTGGGGAAATGGGGTTTAGAAATGCCTTTAAAACAAAAAAATTGTTTCACAGGGAACTTTTCAAGTTCACAGAACCTTTCCCAGTGAACAAAAAAACCCAAATATTTTCAGGACTGTTTTTTTAACAAGTGACTGATTTACAGGGACTAAATGGAAAAGGAACAAAGGTGGTGAGAAAAAGTCCTTTAGAAGGATCTTAAATATATTTTTCATTTACAAACAGATTTGTTGCATTTCAGTCTTTAAAAATGTGTATTCTGGGATGCAGTAAATAATCTGTGTGTGTGTATGTGTGAGCATGCTGTTGTGTATTTTGGTATTTATATACTATTAGTATTTATATACTACAGAAGCGCTATTTATAGGCAAGGCTACCTGAAATTCTTCATTTTAATATCCTGCCTTCAGTTACTTACAACAGTGCCAAATTTTAAACCATTTAATCAAATTTTTTCCATGCTACAACTAATTTAAACATTTCATTGCTTTACTTACTTTCAGTACAAGCTGAAAGCATTCAGCTATTTTGAGAATGAAAGAGGAAATATATTAAATAACCTCCTAAAATTACTAGACTAGGTAGGTTATCCCATTTTGGAGTAGATAAATCCAGTTTGGATGGGACCATCCTGACAGTAGAGGTAGGTGTTTTTCCCTCTCTCTAAAAATCATAGAATGATGGAATGGTTTGGGTTGGAATGGACCTTAATTGTCATCCAGTTCCAATGTCCCTGCCATGGCCAGGGACCTTCCACTAAACCAGGCTGCACAAATCCCCATCCAATCTGTCCCTGACTTCACTTCAAGCAATGGGATATCCACACCTTCCCTGGGCAAGCTGTGCTATTGCTTTAATTTTTCTAGATGAAAAGCCTCTGAAGAAATCTTGCTTTATGTGTATAAGGGATGGTCCCACTAGACCTTGGCTGGTGCGTCACCACTGAGCACACCTCTTGTTTTTACTCCTCGGACTCTTCAAAACCTTTGCTAAGAAGTTCTCCTCTCTTCTATCCTACAGTTGCAGAGACTGGGTAGAACAAAGGTGCTGTACTGTTGACCTGGAGTGAAGTGAGAACCAGAAAGACCTGAACGAAACTGAAGAACACCATGATCTCATCTCATGTGAAAAGTGCCCAGGAAACATAAGGGAAAACTAATGTAGCTATGAAAACGAGGAACTCACACAGAACTTCATGTGCTCTATTCTCCTAGGCTTAGGAAAAAGGTAATTTAGGGTGGCAGAAAATAGATGATACACTTTGGATGAGGCACCATCTGAGGAAAAGGAAAGAGCTTGTTTTGGACAGTAGTGGCTGAAATGATCATGATTTTTTTTCCCCACAAGTTCATGAAACACATAAACATTGAGAAGGGAAAACTTCTTAAAAGCTATATAAGGTAAAGAGTTTAATGCTGGCACAAGAACAAATGGACATAAACCAAGTATGAATAATCTCTGTCTGGAAATTAGGAAAAAAAATCATTTGCAAGGATCGAAGTAATGAAGTCCTGGAGCAGCCTCCCTGTGGGAGTGTTAAGAAGAAGATTCTTCAGTTACTTATCCATAGAGCTTGACAAATTTATATAAAGTTTTACACAATGTGTTTACCCTTGCCGGTAGAACCCTTGCCTCCTAACTGAGGAGACATCTTTCAATCCTATGTGTTTGAATTTTGCATTCTATTCATTGTCTATATGAAACTCCTGCTTGAGAATATTTGAATGGATTTTCAGGATTTACTCTGAAATCTTCTTGATCTGGACCCTGAGATTGGAAGCCAAGCATTTCAGAAAGAGGAGAAGCAGAGGAAAAGCATTGGTCAGGAGAGGAGAGAGATACGAGAGTATCTCACTCTCAAAGTATCCCAAAATATCTTCTATAACAGCCTTCCCAAAATATCTACTCTTCTTCTTGAGTACTATGAAATCCAGGGTGCCCAGATGAGAGAAAAGCATCTGCAGATGCTTAAAAATAAGGGAACTCCTAAAGTAGGAGAACTCCTACCTGCGATTTTATACTCCACTGTCTTGGCACCTTTTAAGTCTAAAAAGTAAGTTTTTCCCTTCCCACTAAGAAGAATGTAATTTCTGGTTCCTAGTACATAAAGCTCTTCCAAAGAGCCAGAAAGAACTGTTTCCTGATGAAAAATGGTTCTTTACAGGTTTAGGAACATAGAAGTTTTCCGATGTTTACCATTATTACATTACAAGGTTCACTAAAATTTCAGTGCCGTGAGGATTAAACTGAACCCCCTCTAGTATAATGGTTTGGTAGGAGAGCATACATTTTTAATATGTATAGAGAAAGTAAACCTTTATTAGGAAAAAAATCCCAAACAAACCAGTAGATGTCAGAGGACTTGGGCTTTCAGGAAGTTAGAAGATAACAGAGATGTGTAAGCCAATATATCCAGGAGAATGGACCTATAAATACTACCATTTCTGAACTGGTTCACTGCACAGAGACTTGACCACCACTTACACTACACAGATAGGATGGTACAATATTCTTCGTTCCACAAACAGTGCACTTCAAAGCACTTGATGAAAAGACGATACAAAATAAACTTTATCCTCTCCTTTCCCCCATGCTGGGAATAAAGCAAAGAGATCATCTTGTTTCCGAATTGCTACTGAATGTCACCACAGCAGGATGGCTTAATCCTCAAAGATTTACACCATCATAATCTTGCAGCTCTGATTGCTCATAGCTAGAAGTCACCAGTGATCCATTATTCCTGTTTGTGGTGTTAACTGTACTTGGGTGACTAAGAGAATTAAATACATGAATAGGGCTTTTTTGGTAAAGAGAGAGGAAACCCTCTATGTGAGTTTCAAACTTAAGCACATGAAAGTGCTGCTGAAAGATTGTGGAAGGCATTCACAAAGATGTCAGGTCTGCCATGCAAGTGAGAAAATAGGCCAGGGAAACAATATAAAAATTGGGTTAATTTTGAAACAGAGAAGCAAAGACCATCAGAGTCAAAGCAGACTGTCACCAGAAGTTATCCTGCTATTTTTAAGACTGTTGGTAAAATAATCTACTCTTAATGATGGGTACAGTTAAAGCCTTCTCTAGTTAGTTCAATTATAAGCAACATTTACTGGTACTTTTCTTCAAGGCAAACCTCACTGCCACTTGAAATAAGACTTAGAAGAAAAGGCTATGTATTATCCTTCCTTCACTGTCAGTAGGAAAGCACTGACGGATGTTCTTATCAAGCCTCACAGACAGCAGTTGAGCTCTGGACAAGTAGGACAGCTGAATGCAACACGTGAAGATGAAAATGCATGAAGCTTGAGAGAGCAACTGCTGAGACCTGCAGAAGCTTCTCTAAGACTAGAGGCAAGGAGCAAAGCATCAGCTGATCCTTGCAAACTACAAAAGCTTGCTAAAGTGTCCCAAAATCAACTCAGCTCAACCGCCATCATGATATTCTGTGATGATTGGAATCCAGAAATCCTTAATCAGATGCATCCTCTAATAGGAAGGTTAAGAAGTTACTGACCAGAGCTCCTACACTCTGAGGAGCTGGCTTTGGTCAGACCAAATGAGGGAACTGGCTTTGGTCAGACCTTGGGTTCTCACTTGCTCTCACACTTCAGGAACAGCCCTTACAGCCACCCCTGAATAATAATGCTGTTCAGCAACTTTAAAATTCAAACTAGCTGTTTATATATGTATCACTACAGTGTTAATGTGGTTAATGATTATTTTTTAAGAGTAAGAATTGATATTAAGTAATAGAAATTGATTAAGCTGATGTAGCATCAGAGCCAACGATATTTCAGATGGAGAAACTCTGTCTAAAATCAGCACCTCTTTTAATTATTATTAAAATGATAGGCACCTCTTCTCATTTTAAACATTACCAGTGTTAATTAGGCCTTAGTTTAGAAGACTCTACTCTGAGTCTAGTTAGAGCTTCTTGGTTTAAACATGCTGATGTTTGCTATTGAAACTTGTGATTCCATTTAGGAACAATTCTACATCTTCTCTGACTGGTTTATTGTAAAGCTGTAGGAAAGATTCAGCAGTAAATCAGGCTCATCCTTTGACAAGAGAGGATTACTGGGAAGGGATTTCAACCAGAAAGATGTTAATAATTAAGAAAGCCAAAAGGGCATGAGTAATTTAGTTTTGAAAAATGCACACCATGCAGTTAGCCAAGTGAAAAACCATGTACTTTTAATGTTTCAGCTACTGCTAATCTTTCCAAAAGCAGCCATGCATAGCAAGAGACGATCTTTTATTCTCAGTATGTTGCTTAACCTGTTACCCACTGAAATACTCACTAAATATAATGTGTCTTTATTACTGGGCATAAAGGTGAGCCAAAAAGCTACCTAGAGGAAAAATGACAGCTACAGATGACTTAGTTAAAATAAACTGGGCCACTGAATGGGCAAATCAGTACTGAAGGTTTCTTGCCAGGCTCTGCAGGTTGATTTTTCATTTCTTCTATGCCCTCAATGCTTATTTGCTACTTTTTGATGCAACCTTCTCCAATACACGTTGAGATTGGGATTTTGAAATGCAAAACCCTGAGATATGGAACATTAACAGTAGGTTCTGATCACTCTCCCTAATGATGGCCCATATCTTCCTCTGAGGATGCCAAGATTATTACTTGGCAGAATATAAGGGCACAATAAATGACTCTTCTTCCCTGATCTGAGAATGTACTTTTTCCTCCTAATTTAAATAAAGTCAAGCATGTTTTTTTTTGGCACTAAGCAATGAGAGAAAACTATCACTGTACAATCAACCAATCCAGAAAGAGGGGTCCAAGGACAGCTATCAGTTGCTGCATTACTGAAGATGGAAATATTTGAACTATGGACATTTCATTGTCTTTAGGATTAGTCTGTTCAAACATTTTTCCTATTTGCAGTTGTTCCTGAATCTGCCTTTAATCCTCAATGGAAAAAAAGAAAAACACTGAATTGTAAATTCACCCAGAGAAATGAAGTCAGTAGGGCAACCATGTTCCTTGGCACACCACACATGCCCTATATAGCAAAGGCTTCATTTTAAGTGTTCATGGGGTAAATATTTGAGCATATATGCTCCTCATCCTCAGCCTCTCACAGCTATTATTTTTGATTGCTCAAAGCCTGAAAAGAAGGATAATACTACAGAAAAAAAATTGATTTGTTCAACCTGATTTTTTGGTTTGTTTAACCAGCAAACATATGATGCTTGTGTGGTGTCAACACTGTGTTGCTGTTAGTGTCAAATCAGCCATGTAGAAAAATATTTAAGTCCAGCTCAATCATATTTATTGTCAGATTGTTGTATTTAACCATATGCATGCTACTTCAATATTTTTCAAAAGCTAAGTGCATTGTGGAACTGTCTGTTTCTATTAAGAAGTCCTAAAGTAATTAAGCTCATTGTTCTGATTAATAAATAACTGAGTTTTTTTTAAAACAGCAGATGATCTCTGTTCTCTAACACTTCAATTCCTTTTCTTCTTTGTTGAAGAAAGACCTGGTTTGTAGACTTGCATTACACTTACAAACAGGAGCATAAGGTTGGATTTTGCTCTAGTGTACATTACTGCAGCATCACTAATTTCTCCAGATTTTGCAGATTTTATACAACCAGAGATTTTAGAATCATGACATTTTTGTATTAGGAAAAGAACCCAATATATAATTAGTTAAAGCACCCATGTAAGAGTTGGCAGTTGTGGATCAAAAACATGAAGACTCCACACAGAAAGTGCACTCACCTGTGTTACAAAATGGACCACAGACATTTAATTAAAACACATCACTGTACAGGGCTCCTGCTGTATTCACAGACACTTGTTTTCTCCTTACTTGCCTTACCTGAGTGGGAAGGGTGAGGAAGAGCGATGATTTGGAGGGGAGGGCAGGGACAAGGGAATGGGTAGGAACACTGATACGATGTTAACACAGGGTCACAGCACTTTCAGAGGTATTTCCTACCTAAATGACTGGAAAGTTCACCCTTCCAGACATTAGGGACCATTTTGGTGACAATGAGGAAGAGATGCAACCTCAACACAGCATGTTCACGGTGCATTTTTAAAAAAGAAACACAAAGACAATAGGAAAAATAGGAAGGAAGAGCATACCTTTCACTACCTTATCCAGATAGTGAGCTTGGGAGATAAAAGACAGGACATTTAAGGTAGGATTGAATAAGTGCATTGCGGCTTACTACGAGACTGTGCAGGTGCTAGAAAGGCAAAGGAGAGTTTGCTGTGATACGAGAAGAAAAACCTTGATTATGAGGAGAGAAAAAAGGAAGAAGGGTGGAGCACAGTGCTCCTCAGTCAAATGGTTTGAGAAGGCTGTGTTAAGGCATTCAGTCATCTTTGCTCATTAAGATCAGGAAGAAAACCAGGAAAGTTCTATATATATATTTATGTGTTTATATATATATATAGGTATACATGTATATGTGTATATATATGATATATATATCAGGATATTGCAATACTCTGCTCATTTGCAAGTCTCCCTCCACTTTACTGACTGCTTTGCATTTCATTAGAAAAGCAGAGATATTTCAAAGTCCTCCACCTTACCTGATTGTCTTATATTTTTCCACACAAAAAGACACAGTTCTGTGACCTTACCAGACTGGTAGAGGCTTTTCCCTGGATCTTTCTAATGTAATATAGTGCATTTATGCAACATTTTCTAGCCCCAGATCAAATTACTTTACAAATATTAAATTAATCTTGTGGCAACTCTACCAGATAGGCAAGTATTAATATATCAATTTCAAGGAGGGCTAAAGAAAAAGTAAAAAAAGAAAGTTATAGATGTCACGGGAGCAGTCATGTATCCAATTCCCATGGAGCACTGATTTGGAAAACCACTTTCTTATTGGTTTTCTGGTGTCGAGCAGAAAGCTGGTGGCAAAGACATGTCCTGCCTTGGAGAGCCCTGGTTCATGCCAGCAGGCGGCACTCTCTGTCCTAACACCACCTGGTCTTTATTGTTAAAAGAGAGGCTCTGAGACTTGCATTTCTCTATTTCAATAGCTACTTAAACAGTAATTGTCTTGCTCTCTTGCCTTCTCCCTGCAATCTCAGCCTCAATTGTTCTGGTACTTTATGAAGAAGTTTTTATTTCAGGTTTTTTAAGGCAAACTGTCCACCTGGGAGGTCATGGCCCTTGCAGGAATTATTTTTCCATCCTGTGAATGTAATGGATGTGTATAGGAACTATTGTCAGTAAGTGGAGAGGGCTGGGAGAGATCACCTAGTGTGGAGCTGTTATGAGGCTTGGCAAAGAGATGAATTAATCATGTTGATGTGGTGGGAACGATGCAGGAAGCACAGCATCACCATCTGCTTGGATGTTGGCCGAAGCCTAGGAATGTATTTCTTGGATCTTGACATCCACAGCAGCCCAACGTGTTAACTCAGGAAGTCACTGTGCAGCTGATGGCAGTGAAGGCAGCTGCCAATGCCAACCATGTGTCAGTTACATATCAATGTTTTTTTGTAATGTGAAAAATAACGGGGCTTCCTACAGGAGTAGCAGGAATATTTCTTTCCTAAACCCACAGAGGCTATACTTCTAGCATTAAAATATCAACTTATTCCCCACAGACATTCCTTTGTAAACCCTGTGGGCATGTGGGACATACTGAAAAATTATGCAGGAGTTTAGAAGAAAAGCTAAGGTGTCCTCTGCACCTAAACGCACCACCACACTCAGCTCCATGTCACCACCCTACTTATGGAAGCCACTAAGAGCTGCTATGGGAGGAGCTCCTGTGACCATTTTTTCGTGTGAAAGCTCCCCAGTTTCACCAGCCTGAGCTAACTTGGTTTGCTCTGTCTGGAATGCAATGGGAATGATAACAAGTACTTCTCTTGGTTCACAAAGAGGAAGGGAAGGAAGAGAGAACCAAGAGATGATGCAGGTAGGTCTTTGAGGAGAACTTGTTTGCCACTATGCTCTCCTTCCTTATTTCCCAAATATTCATTTCCCCTTTTTCTTTCCAATGAGGTGAAGTGGACAGAGCCTCAGGGAAATCGCTGGAGTTAAACTGAGATCACACAAATGTAAAGGAGAGGAGAAAGTAAATATCCATTGCTGAGCCAGGGACAGCATAAGAAGTTTATGCTACAGAGTCAGGGAAAACACTGTCTTTGAAGTTCATCTGTGCTTAATATTTACGGGCAAATATGCTGCCTAACTATTTAAGGCCAGATTACCTTCAGATTGATTCAAGACCATATTAAAACAAAGCGGCTAATGTGTATTTTCCACTGATTCCATGGTCTTCTCTTGCTCAAAGGGACCAATCTCAGCCAGGCAGGGTGAGCTCCAGAGGGTCACAGAGAGCTCAGCTTCTGCTGTACATACACTTGAGCAGTGACTGTTGAGCAGAGGATAGAATCACAGAATCATTAAAGTTGGAAAAGACCTCTAAGATCATCAAGTGCAACCACTAACTTAGTACTTTCAGGTCTACCACTAAACCCTGTCCCAAAGCACCACATCTACAAGACAGCAAGAACATTCCCCATACAGTGGTAGGCTTATGTTTGGGCCATGCATCAATTGAGCTGCTTTATAGATTCAAAGGGCACAAGTGATGTGTTAGAAAGCTGGAGAAGAGACCAGGATTCACCTGTAAAATTGTCTGTATTTCAGCTGCTCCAGGAGAAACGGAGAGACACTGATTACAACCTCAGCTACTCAGAACATGTGTGATTACTTTTGCAAGAAGATTGATGAAAGACAAACTTAAAGGGGCAGATTTCTCAAAAATCAGAGTTTTGCTATGTAAAACAGACCCCAGGCTGATGGTGCCATAAGCAGAAGTCAGGGTGAGAGAGGCTGTCTGCCTGTCTGTCTGGGCACTGTTATTGCATACATCACCTGTGCATGCCAGGACCAGATTTCCAAAAGGAGTTAAACATGTAGCTTTTGTGGAGATCGATGTGGGTTAGGTACTGAGGTGCTTTGAAATCCTGCTAGGTAGGCTGTGGAGTGTTTGGAGAGCTAGCTGCTGATCCCTCAAGTCTCCAGAGACTCTGGAGTATCTAGCTGCAACTTCCAGATATGGCTTTGGTCTTCTGTTCAAGGATAGTGAATATCCCGACTCCATCATTATTTTTCTAAATAACCCTGGATGAATCATATGAGCTGGACAGGGAGTTTTCACAAAGGCTGGTAAACATAGGACAGGGAAGAATAGCCTTAAGCTGAAGAAGGACAGGTTCAGATTGGGTATTAGGAAGAAATCTTTTACTGTAAGGTGGTGAAGCACTGGCACAGGCTGCCCAGAGGAACTGTGGATGCCTCATCCCTGGAAATGTTCAAGAAAACACTGAATGGGGCTTGGAGCAGCCTGATGAAGCGAAAGGTTCCCTATCCATGTCAGTGGGGTTGGAACTAGATGATCTTTAAGGTCCAAACAATTCTGTGATTCTATGATTCTTTATTAAACCCAGGAAATTTTCCATGCTGCTTCCTTTGAGGCAAACCCTTAGAGCAACCTACAACAGAGCTGAGTTGTAATTCTGCCTTTCAGAGCCCACAGTAAGAAGGTTTATTTCATCTTTAAACTCGATGCCCTAAAATCCACCATACTCCCTGGATGTAGTTTGGGCCAGAACAGAAGAAACTTAAATTCCTGCAACTCAAATTCCTGCAAGTCTCTAACTAGGGATGAATCTGGAACATGTTGGAGCACCTACCACAGAAGTCTGGGACTAACACTGTTGTCACGGTGTGTTTTGTTCCTTTCAGAATCTGACCAAACTCTTCTGCTGGGTTTTAGGATTCCTGCAGTTTTCTGCTCTACTCTCCTGCACTAAGTTTCCTGAATTGGGATGCTGAATGCAAGCTTCTGCATCAATTTCCTAGTTGGGAATTAGCTGGGGTTACTCTAATGAAATCTCTGAATATGAGCAATCAAGATAGTACATTCAATGATACAACTCTTTGAAGGAGTAAACAAAATTAATCCACCAGGATCAGAGTACCTTGAACACCATAAGAAAGAGACTGCTATGACCTACAAAACAAAAGGATGTCTTACTCTGACACATGCTCGACAGGAAATGGAAGAAGTGTCCCTTACTGGTATTGTCCATTTCTACCGTGTTACCTGCACACATGGCAGTACTGGTATAAAGCATCACTTCAGCAATGGGGTTTTATGCTTGTCAGAGCTAAAGCAAACTGGGCCATGACATAGACATATACGGAATTATCATCAACAGAACAATTTGCCATGCAGGGAAATTACACAAGGACAAGGGAATGCTTTCCACATACTTAATGAAATTCCAAGTCAATGTCCTTTCATTTGTGCCAACATAACTAGCTTATTACTCCTGCTAAAGCCATTCAATTTTCTTGGGTATTTACAACTTTGCCAAATCTCCTTTACATTCTACACATTTATCAATGAAATATTCTGTAGGAAATAGTATTTACAGCTTCAGAGGCAGGGGACTATGTACAAATTTGTTGCTAAATCACCATGCAAGGAGATGAGGAGATGAGGAAATGAGGAAATTAAAAGAAACAGAGTTACTTCAGCACTCTAAGTATCAAAGAATGATTCCTAAGCAAGGCAGTGCTGCAACAGGAAGGTAGCAGCACACGAAACGAGAGCGTGCACCAGTAAAACCTCAGTGCTGACTGCATTGCAGTGCTGCCCTTCCCCATGATAACATTTATACTCAGAGTGAGGAATACTACAAATAAATTTAATTGCCATGAAAGGTAAAAACTTGTTGCTTGAAAACAGTCCAGGCATATCAGCTGCGTGGAGAATTATCATATACTGAAGTAACGGCGTTTTGGTTTTACAGCAGAGCTAATAAAATGGCTCTAAGGGGATGAATCAGGCATTTTTTTTTCTGCATAAATAAGTTTCATATAAAACTACCCCTTGGATCCTGGGCCTCCTGCAGAATTTTTTTTCTTTTTTAAACTCTTTCATGAATCTGTGCTGGCTTTCCCAATCAAATCAATAGAATAGTATTATAGAAACAGAGGATTTCAATTAACACAGGACTGCTGTCTTTTCATTTTAAAGTATTTAAGAAATGTGGGGTTTTCAAACTCTTTCTCAGGAAAAGAAATGAAAGCTGCTAGAGACATCGACAAGAAAGTAGAATGCAATGTCTAATGAGAAAGAGGAAGTTTTAAAAGCGAGATATTTTTCATTAGGGGACGCATGTGGAGACCATAATGTGATAGGGTGACATTAGCATAAATAAATGATAAGTAGAATTGAGCCACAGATATGGTTTGTACCATTATCCTAATGTTGAAATTAAAATACTGAGATCAGGCTTAATTTCCTGTCTTTGTGTGTGCAAATGCACCTGGTGCTCAAGCAAGGAAAGTAATGTCTCATATAACTAAGCTGCTAATCCACACAATAATTATGCTGGTATTTACCCAGGTATTGTTAGTGGTTAGTCTTGATGAAATGTGATTTTTAGTTATCATGACATAATGAAACTAACATAGAAGTAAATTTTCTTGTCTTTAAAAGAAACTGATTAAAATAAAACAACTGAAAGAGAATTTTCATTCTGGAACAATTCTTCTAAAGCCAACTGATTTTTCTCAGGTCCACAGAGGCATTATTGAGAACAGAACTGGATTCACTAATTTAGTTTTCTATTAATATACAATAAAAGGTATCTGGGGAGTTTAGAGTTGCTGATTTTATAGCACGACTACAGAAGGGAAACTGAAGAGGTTGAATGCATGATGATCAGAAAGAAGGAAGAAGGGAAAATGCATTAAGTAGTTAAGTGAGAAAAGGAAAAAGGTTTAGCCAAGGCAGCTCATTAATGATGCTGCAAATTGCTTAATACGAGAACTGAACCTCTTTGCATGATTTAGGCATATTATTGCCTTCTTATTAATAATAACATCAATAATAAGAGGTATAACAGAGAGAGCTCATGAGTAGTGCCAGTGCATGAGGAATACAGAAGCAAAGTGATAGGGAAGTGAAATGGTTAGAAAGGTAGCAGAATAAACAAGGGATAAGCAAGACAGAGTTAAATACCAGCCAGAAATAATCTGACTGCATTCTTCGCTTTTATACTGGCAAGCAAAGTGACAGTGAAAATAATGTAGCAAATACAAGGAAAGAAAACTTAAAATCAGATGCATGTGTCTAAAAATGTTGTCACCATAGTGCAGAGGAGTCTTGGAGGCCACAGAAAGACCTCTCAAGAGAGGTAAAGTGGGATGTTTTTAAAAAAAGCTTCTAGGTGACATTTAAACGCTTGTCAAACACCACATATACTTCATGCCTGATAATAAAAAATATATATAGCTATGTCACCAACAAATGAAAGGACATTTTGTCTTGTTGCCACATGAAAATGCATGATACCAGAATTTGAAATCCAAGAACAAAGGTGCTCATGCTACACTAAGTCACACATATTCAATTAAGCATGCGCCTTTTCTCCTCCCTGATCATCAATTATTCTCTTAAAATGAGTCGGGTTTTCTTTCTCCCTACCAATAGTGCAGTGCTCTCCGTTCCAGCCTGGGCTGCATTCACACTTGCCATCCCGGCAGGTCCCGTGCTCATTGCAGCGCGGGTGACACGCTCGCTGATCACAGGCTGTGCCCATCCAGCCCTCCTCGCAGCGGCAGGTGCCTCCGACACAAATGCCATGTCCTCCGCAGTCCGCTGCACAAATTTCTGTGGGAGAGGAGACAACAGAGAGGAGGGGATATGGGTGGAGAGAGAGAAGGGAGAGGGGGAAAATCCAGAGTGTTATTGTTAAGAAAAGCAGACACACTTCACTACCTCGCCTTACGGGGCAATGAAAGGAATTCCTAGAGCTCGTAACACTAATCCTTCCTGACAATAAGAATCTAATAAGTATATTACAAAAAAGAAATGGACGTGGATTGCAAGGGTCTGCTGTGATTGATCCTCCTATTTGCCTTCTAATTCCCTTGTGCTCCTCAAGCTTTTGTGATGCTCAAAACCAAAGGGGAAGGCTCTTCCAATAAGCAGAACAGAAGTCACATTTAATTAAAATCTGGTGAAGAGTGGAAACAATGTACTGCTAAACAACTGATGCTAGTTATGCGCTGGCAAAGACTGTTTATGACTTTTAAAACCATGATTCCAGGGATGAGATTCATTAAAATCCTTGTATCTTTAAAATTAAGAAATAATATTTCTGTTTCTACCAAATCTGCACATCTTCTGTGTCCCTACTCTCCTACCACTCCATTAAAAATCCTGTCTCAGACTTTCAGAGATATAACCGTATCTTTTGTGAGCCACATGCACTGCAGCTGATAGGATGGTGCTTGTTCCCAAGTCTTATCAGAGTTAATGGAAGCACAGTCACAGCTGGATATTTTGGTACTTACCTCCAAAAAGCAAAGAGCTAAAGGACTTTGTCTTTTCAGGGATGATGGCCTCCCCAAACCTCCCTGAGCCCCAGTAGGCCTGAGGACACAGGCATAATATTTTTGCCCAGCACTAGACTTTTGTCTAAAACCTGGAATAGCCTTGGCATGAATTTAGGAGACATGTTTTTAATCTACACTGTATTTGTCTGGAAAAACAGGGACTTGGTGGAGAAAAGATACCCATGAATCAGGTGTTAAAGTGCCTGTTACCACCATTACTATGCAGGATTGATTTCAAAGAAAAAAAACAACCCCCAAATACTGATGCAGTGTAGCATTGCAGATGAAATGCATTTATTTCTTCTTCAGACTCATTACTTGGCTGCTACTTTACATCCCTCATAAGCCCTGACTACACTCGCCCTTTGTCAGCTGAAGGACAGACATTTCACAGTGTTTCAGCCTATGAGGTCTTCTCTCTGACTCCTGCCTGGCGCTTCTAAATTCCCAAATGATTTGATCTCAAGCCTTCTGCATCTCCAAGCCATTTTATAGATTTTACAGGGAAAGCAATCAGTTCCTTTTGGGGACACAGAGATGTGAACAGAAGAAATGCTGAGCAGGGCTGGAAGCACAGAAAGGAGTACCAGGGCACGCTGCAAAAATGTGCAGTGCACATTTTTTTTCTGTGTCACTGTCTGCATATAAAATATTCAAAACTACTCAGCCCATTAACATCACACCTGACTATAATTCAGCCATACTTATGTTGCTTTTAGTCTTTTGCTAATGAATACCCCATTTACAGGACACTTGGGCTATTCAAGAACTTTTGATATGCTCATGATATTGGGCTGGAACATTCACTTCAGCTCCAGGAGGAAAAGTGGTGCACCGCTCAGGGAGCTGAGACGTCTTCAGCCCCTTATGATGAAATGGACTTACGATGCAAAGGATCAGAGTTCTTTGGACAATGGTAATTTATGACAGAAACAACAGTAATGCCTTGCATGTCTAGAAAACACCTCATTTTTCAAATGTGACATGAGAACAACATCTAGCTCTTGCTTCCCAAAAAGCTCAGGGTAGTAGAACAGCTTCCAGTAAAACTCCTTTTACTGCAGCATCATGGATGTCTCCAAACCCCCTCAAACATTTAGTCCTATATACTTAAGTCTCCTAGTGAAAGAACTCTGGATTTCAAATGGGCTTAAGACACTCAGGAACTTCTTTGTATCATTTAGAATCAAACTTGCACGTGCCCACACCACCTGCTGTTGAGATGTAACAGAATCTAATATAGGATTTATTGGAAAAAAAGTAGAAATTACACTATCAAACAATAAAGGCAAGGCTGAGCAAGGGCTTGAGTTGCTGTCAGAAGTTTTTACTTTGCATCTGGCAAATCTGAGACACAGATTTTCACAGCTCCTAGCTGTGAGGGAGGTAATATCATACTACAGTACCCGATAAGAACATAAGAGATGGACAATTATTGACTTGCTGAAGGGCTGGAGCCCAGACGTGTGTTTTCTACTATTTTTCCCAAACTGTCAGACAGCATGGCAATGGAGCGTGGGCTGGTCAGGGTGGTGAAGAACACACAGGATCCACAAGTTGGTTAATATAGCAGTAAAGATGCAATTAAAAAAAAAAGTAAATTTGGTTCTCCTTGGCTGACCTGATAAAGAAAGTCTGGGGGAGGATAAGGAAACAGCAGATAAAAAAATCAAAAGCTAGATTAATGCTGCTAAAATTTCAGCAAGCTGAGAAGAAACACCTTGAGAAAGTACAAAGTCTGAGAGTACTGGTATTTAAGCCCGTACTCCAAAAATTATTGTTATAGCCTCTGGCACTTTCCAGCATGCTTTTACCATTGGGCTAGTCCAGTTAGACTGCAATCCCTTCTCTGGCTATTAGTTTGCATTCTTTATTCATAAGCTTTGATCTTTGATCTCAGAATATCAAATAAGCTGTAATTTTTCTTGCTCCCAGTTTACCAAGCAGAGGATGCCAGCTTGGTCACTTCCCACCCTCATTATATCCAGTTCTCCACCTAGTCTAAATCTACCCTCTTTTAGTTTAAAACAATTATCCCTCATCTTATCACTAGAGGCTCTATTAAAATGTATGCCTCTATCTTTCTTATAAGCTACTTTTAAGTAGTAAAAAGGCCACAATGAAGTCTCTTCAGAGCCTTCTGTCCCTCAGGCTGACCAACCCCAACTGTCTCAGTCTGTCTGAATAGCAGAGGTGCCTCAGTCCTCAGATTATCTTTGTGCCTTCCTCTAGACTTGCTCAAACTCTTCCACATCCTTCTTGCATTGGAGACCCCCACAACTGGGTTCCAGAGCTGGATGCAGCACTCCAAGTGGGGTCTCACAAGAGTGGAAGGGCAGAATCCCCTCCCTCACCCTGCTGGCCACACTGCTTTGGATGCAGCTCAGGGCACTACTGACATTCCTTGGCTGTGAGAGCACATTGCCAGGTCATGCTTTTCATACACCCCCAGGTCCTTCTCCTCAGGGCTGCCCTCAATCGCTCATCCCCAAGCCTGTATGGATACTGAGGGTTCCTCTCACTCGGGTGCAGCACCTTTCAGATAAAGTAACCACGGCATACAGAAGGAAAGTGATGGATCCATAGGTAAATGCGAACTCTAAGACAGGCATGTGAACTCCTTAGTGTCCCAATACACAGTCTTGTGTCCTATAGGTAAGATGGAAACAGCAGATATCTACAGATTGGTGGCGGAGGAAAAAAACCCCAGAGATAATAGGAATAGTGACAGCCAGAAGCCTTCCTGGAGATATTTAAAGGTGTCAAACTAGGATAATGGAGTGCATTCAAAAATGGTGAAGAGAGAAAAAAATAATGTTCTGATAAGCAGAGTGCCTGTGCAGTCATCCCTATGAAAAAGGATGGAAAATCCCCTGGGACATTTACATCTAGACTGAAATATTTCTCAGAAAACATCATGCCAAGGAACAGACTTGCACACGTGGGCCAGAGATATGCACTGCATGGTATAAACAAACAGATATTAAGTTAACCCAGAACTGAAATGCTGGGAACATTTTGGGTTTCATCTCCCATCCAGCTGAGACCCCAGCCAAACTACCACCAATGTACACAAAAGGGTGCAAGCTCCAGGTTATGAATGTATAATTCATATATAATGGATATATAATCCTGGGTTTGGATTCCCAGGGCCCAAGAGCTGTAATACAGACTCTCAGCTGCGAAAAACACTTGTGAAGCAAACTACTTAGGACAGTCTCCCTAAAATGTAGTTTAATTATTTCTGACAGGGAACCAGGAGCCAGGAACTCTCAAAACTATATCTTCCATTTAGCTGCCAGTTTAAAGATGGATGGGTACCCTACAATTTAAATAGCCTTACAACACACAACCTGCCACATGCCCTCGTCCTTTACAACACATGCCTCTTAAATGCTCACAGGTTTCTAATGGGTGATTAAAGAGTCAGAGTAGCTTTTACTTTTCTGGTGGAACTCAAAGAAACAATCAAAATGGATTTCAGATTAAGCTTCCACTTAAATACCTGTCTTTTTGGACAGAATAAGACAGCTAAGGCTTTTTTACAGAAAAGGGCAGGTGAATAATTTCTTTGTCATTCAGTCCAGGGACAGAATTTGTCACCTCTGTTCTTATTACAAGCTGCATTTTTTTGGTACATTTCCCAATTCTGTTAAAATTAGAGGACATGATTAGATTAGCTACCATCTGAGCTGCATGAGCAAATGAGAAGGAAAGCTTTTAACTCTCCTATTACAGTATTCACAGACTGGCCAGCTGCACTATTTTGCTCCTGCATATTTAAGCTCAGTTAGAACACTCTGCCGGTGCATAAAAGACCTGCCTGTTATATATTTTCACACCAGCTGTTCCCAAAAGGTGACTAAATATTTCCTTTCATCTTTAATCCCATCCAGTGTTTGTATGAACAGCTTAGTCACTCCTTATACTTTCCTAAAGGTGCACTGTGTTTTACCTCATCTCACATGCAGCTTTCAAAGCTGTTTGTAGCACCTTGAAGAGAGGGGATCCTCTGAGTAAATCTGGTGCCCAGTTCTAAGAGCAAACATGAGGCTTAATGCCGTCAAAAAGTACAATCAACCCGAGCACCTCTGTGAGAAACATCTGGACTTTTGAGTATTACCCTGTATTTTGCTCCCTGGTGCTCGTACTTAACAGAGGGCATTGATGGATGGTAACTGATTAATGGATGCAGACTTTTTTCTAAGGAATCAAGTTTTAATGTTCCCATCTGAGGTTTTGTCACGTTATTGCCTTGGAGTGATGTCTTGCATTGCCTGAATCTTACCTCATGTTATGTCAGTCTTACCTGAAGAACTGAATTGAGCCTAATCATCCTCTATGGATCAAGGAAGGAAAGAGAAAGTGTTCCACAGGATGATTCACTTGAAATCTCTTTCATGGAGAACTTCTGGAGCAGACAGTGCTCAAGACATTTTTGAGCTTGGGGCAGTTCATCCAGACGTCTTAGGTTATCACAGACATTATTCTTAGGAAAGAATTATGCTATTCCAATAGGATTCTGCTTATTTTTCATGTAAATAATCACAAAAGAAATTACTCATCTTCAGTTCTGGGACCTGCTGTGTTTCATCACTGCTTATCCCCACCAGGAACCAGCCCATTATTGGGACTCAGAGCAATCTCATCTAGTGCAAGATGTCTCTGCCCATGGCAGGGGAGTGGGAACTAACTGATCATTAAAGTTCCTTCCAACTCAAACCATTTTGTGACTCTATGAGCCCAGACTCAACTGCCTGCTGGCTAGTTTTCAGACAAATGGCTTTTCTTTTTTTCTTTTCTCATTATCTCCTCATGACTGGGGGAGGGACTTCCCTCTGGTCTGTTAAAACTGCCTCAGAATTCCTCAAGGCTCTCTTAAAAATCCTAATCCATCTTGAATCCTACCCAAAATTTTGAATGGTGGCTGCTGACATGCCTTAACTTCTCCATAGTGTGCTCAGAAAAACTGCAACATAATTTTATTCTGTGTCCATCAGCATGTCTTTCTCTGTTGTTTTTCACTTAAAGTTTAAGAATCTCAGCTATCTGGGGCCAAGATTATCCTTTTTGTTCTGAATTTGCACTGTGCCAGGTATAATGATGTCACAGTCCATTAACAACACTTCAGAAGTTAGAATACTAAAGCAATTACTCATACAAATATAAAACTTGTACCTGCTTCTTTCTTTTTTTATTTTTGCATATTCTGCTAAACGCTAACATAAATCTGTCCCCTTAAGAACAAAAAGCCTGGTATTTTGCCTTTGATATTTCAGAAAAAAAGTGGGAAAAGAAACCTATCAAACACTAACCCACCAGTGCAATACTTTGTTTATGGCCTTTTAAAATTGATGGAACAGATACAGGAGCTTCCAATCACATTACATTGAAGACTGAAGTTGGGAAAGGGATAATGATCTTAATTTGTGCTTCATTTCTAGCAAATCCATTTTTACATGTTTACTCCTATTCCCTCATATACCCTCAAATTAGCCTGACAACAGTTTAAAGCTTTCCAGCTTAGAGAAGAGAAATGCAGATTTTTCTTTAGCATTCACGTGATGCAGAATCAAAGATTTAGCTGCTTCTGACCTCTCTTCTAAATCCTTTAATAAATATGGATTTAGTGCTAAAATATAAGATAAGGTGAAATTGCTCAGAGCTTCCTGAAAACTGGGTCAGTTCCACTGACCTTCCATACATTAATAGAAAATTTAATAATTAAAAATCTGCCTTAACTAGGATTTTCCCATTTCAGGTTGGCTCATTTGAGGCCATTTCCAGCCTCAGACAGATTTTTTTTTCCAGAAAAGCACATGAGAAAGTCACTGCATGGAGCTAAAAAGGTGAGTTTGGTGAGAAGCTAAGCCTTGTTTTCACAACCTGCTTTAGAAGGTAATTTATGGGGAGTATCTGAGAAAAGCAAGAAATATAAAGATATAGATGAAAAAAACAGAAGGTGTGTGATCAGCATGATTTAGATACCAATGAAGTGCTAAAGACATTCTTCATAACGAAACACATTTTGCAGTGTTATGAAACTCTCCTTCTTGTGATTTGATAACTCTGTAGTGACATGAACTCCTGTGCTGTTACAGAAGATGACATAAAGCACAATAGCTTTTAAAACCGTTCTTTTTGCAAATGTTATGAGGAAAGGATCAAACTAGAGAGCAAGAAAAAACCTGAAAGAAGAGGTGTGGATTTTCTGTCACTGCCAGTAGCAGATCTGTAGCATGAAATCCTATGAAAATCATCCTGGTTCAGTAGCAAACAGAGAATTATTGTATAAGCTCTGCCCATGTCATTAATTGAGGGATGTATTTTTACCTTCAGAGATCATGTCTTGAAAGCAACATCTGCATAATTTAATGCCTTTAAACACGTAATCTGTTTATCTATTTGTGAAGTATACAGCAAATATGTCAATATTATTAATGTAGAGGTAATAATAATTATTGATGTCTATCAATATAAAACCTGTCCTTTTATGAGCACAATTATACTTTTGGTACTGAGATGACTCTCCAATCAAGGGCTATAATGTGTTTTACACAGCTGAGTAAACTGCATATAACTGAAAGGTAACAGCTATTTATTTTCTTTCCATGGATGAGGAAATCAAGATTAAAAAATGCTCTGTAGAGACTGAAGATGAATCGATCAGCTTTGCTACCACTCATCAGGAAGAATACTGACCTTCTGCAATAGCTTTGAAATGTGACTTAGACATCTGAATTTTCACCTCCTGAACACGAAGCACTGAGGAGTATCCTGGAATGCCTGCATTGGGGAATGCATATCCTGCATTACAGAGTGACCCTAACCAGGATGCCTGAGTTGGCCTGAATGCTGATTCTTGCCAGCTCTGCAGGAGGACTGAGTACAGGACTTCAATACATGTGCAGGAGAGATAACTGCAACTCTGCACTTGCAGAAAAGAGTGGGTATGCACAAAGGAGGTATAAAACACATTCAGAACAGAAGAGGATAGCGTTTTCACTCTAAGTAGTTGAGCTATATCTAGGAGAAGGGCTGGTGGAAATCCCTAATAAAGGAAAGGACCCATCTCTGGCCCTCAACTAGACACACGAGATCAGATCAGTTTTTTTCCTCAGTTTTCTCCTGGTATTTAGTTCTTTGCTGGCATAAACAGCTCTGTGTTTAAATGAAAGGCTTCTGCAAATCCCCTTCTAGGTCTCATTTCTCTCTGGAGATCCAAATCAGGAACTAGGGTACCTCTGAGATGCCTAATTTGGAGATGAATAAATAGTACACTGAGTACCTCCTCACCTGGTGCTGAGCAGATCCAGGAGACATGTCCCTAACTGCCTTGGAACACACCCTCCATCTCCAAAATGAGTAACGAAGGGGTTTGGTATAGTAATATACTCAAACTGATGTACGTCTGTCCTCCAAGACTGAGACTCTAACTCTGTAAGCATACAGCATCCAGCACAATGGGATTCTTTGGAATTCTTGCCAGAAACAGTAACAATAAGAAGAGGTGTACAGTGTACATTGTACATCATTAGCAGCACAATGTACACTGGTACAGCTGGGATGTCTTTTTAAAAAGTATCTCACTTCTAAGTGTAATTTCGGCTTGCTTGGTATTTGCATAAAGATCTTCTAGTTCCTGTGTGAAAGTTGTAATTTTGTGCAATGAAATTCCATTAACTGTTGTGGTGCTTTTTATCAGCTTCTAGTTTCTACAGTATTTATATTCTATTTTCATCCTTGTTTTAAATGCTAAGGATTGACCATTGCATTGTGTCTAAAGCATCTCCTCTATGGCTGTGATTTACTTTTGTACTTGTGTCAACCTTCCATTTATTTATTATTATGAACTCTACTTTAAACTGTCTCTTGTTGTTGAATAGCAGGACATGAAATGCCAGGTATTGTCTGGCTTTAGTCTTGAAGCAGAGATTTGTTGAATAAAAATAAATATCCCAAAGTGCAGAATTGTATTTTTCTCTTTGATGCTTAATTGAATCTCTATGCTTTCTGGGACATGTTAAAGCTTCCCAGAGAAGAAACAATTCCTAATATATTAAATGACATTCCTAAGAAATATTCTTCTCTGGGCTAATTTATTTTCCTCTCTACCCATAAGGAAGACATAATTTGACAGCAGAAAAGTGTTTTGCTCATGCTTAAAAATAACTGATTTCTAATTCTGTACGTTTTTGTTCTTTCTAAAATAAATTCAACAGATCATTTACAAATGTGTGTGCTGAAGTGATCACAAGCTAGATTTGCTTGGGATTCCCTTACTCAGAGCTCAGTCCCAATATGGATTCCTCTTTCTTCAGGTAACATTTTGCCAAAGAACTTAGAAATTTTATTGTTATTCATCTTCTTCAAAAGGAGACACAGAACACATGAAATATTTGGAGCTGATATATCCAGAAGTCAGATGTCTGTCTATCCACACAAATGGGATGCAGCAGAAGCTGTTCCAGAAGGTCTTTGTTTGTTTGCTGTGGTGTCCATATACCTCAACACTGATCTGAAAGGATTGCCTTCACTGAAAAGCAGCAGAGCTCTCCCCAAAGAGCTTTCTAACTTTTGTCTCTCAACATCATTAGAAAGTGCTCATTAGTGCAAATTTTGATGATAATTTTAGAGTATGAACATCTCGTAATTTGGAAGGGGCAGAGAGAATATACTATTTCCAGTGACTATTTCCACTTCTGACAGCTTATTAAATCATGGATTTCTGGCCTTCAGTAGACACCAATCCACTATATGACAATCATTGGTCTTATATTGTCTTTTTCTTGCTTAATTTTGATGTTACTCTGTTTTACTGACTCACAGATTATTTTCCTTATTATCTAACCTTGGAGATTCTAATTAGAATTATACACAGAATCACAGAATGGTTTGGGTTGGAAGGGACATTAAAAGACCAGCTTGTTCTATCCCCCCTGCCATAGGCAGGGACACCTTCCAACAGAACAGGTCGCTCAAAGCTCTATCCAAACATCTTCAGGGATGAGGTACCCACAGTTTCTCTGGGACATCTAGTTCAATGTCTCAAATATGATCTGATGAAGCTGAAAACATCCAATAAACCCTTGCAGGAACTCTGATTGTGATGAGCTCCACTTGGGTTGGAGTGTGAAGTCACAGTCACAGGACTCATCAACCAACAACAGCATGGAACTGACTGAATGCCAGTGGAGAAACCATGACATGGAACCTACAGCCATCCTTGCTGAGCCATGAGTAGCTTTATCCAGCATAATCAAGGTGAATCGTGGCAGAGATTGCCTCCACACAAGTATCTGTCGTGCTGATATTGCAGCAGTATGCTGGTTAAAAGTAGGAATAGTCAGTAGCAAAAGTCTAGATTCAAAAATTAAGAGGCTTCTCCTTTCAAAGGCAGTCAGAAGAGAAGCCAAAATTTGGTCATCTCAGTGATACAAATTATTAGTTCACAGTGATACAAGCAAACATACTAATTGCTTGGTCACCCTCAAAACATGATATTTTAACAGTACTCTGTTTTAAACATGGAATTTAGTATCTTGTGGTGGTGTGAAATTAACTAGTCACATTAACATGAGCTCCACTGACTCCAGTACAACACTGCTGTTTTCAGTCAGAAAAGTCCACAACACAAAGCATAACTGACCCAAACAAAAAGAACTTTTGATCTCATGGTATGACTGCTGAGGTCACATTTGGAGAGAGGGAAGAATGTTGAACTGGGGCTGGCATGCTGGGAATTTTCCCTAATCATTGTAGAAAACAAATAGGGGATGGAATAGTCTTCCCACTGCCCTTTGCAGGGGTTCATAAATTTTCACTGATTACTGCTGGTACAAGAGAGAACTTTACTCATCACAGAATGCCTAAGGTCAATGAGAACCAGGGACCGCTTGTTACACAACTGGACACACACTATTCTCAGCCTGAGACATGACCTAATCAGAGCAAATGCTTTGTGATCTAATGGTTAGACAGACTGATGATATCATTGCTTCCACTGGTTTTGGCCAAGTCTGAAATGACAGCTAGAACACGAGTCTTCAGATCCTTCTACCTTTGTCATTGTGTCTTACCAAGACTGCATGGACTGTTGCAGAGAAGTGGTTAAAAGTGAGATCACATCCCAGAGCTGACAGAAGTTTGATGCATCTCTGGTTGGCTAGGAAAAGGTCCTAAAATACTTTCTCAGCTATCAGATTTAAAGTAGGATTCAATTTTAAAGGTAAGTTGTATTTTCTATCTTAGTGGGAGTTCTCTCCCTCCCTTTATTATGCCCCTTTCATCTGCTGAGCACAAAGATACTTGGACTTTAGAAGAACAGGACTCACCACAAAAATAACATCAGTCCATTTCAACTATTATCTTTTTTCCACCACATCAGGGTCTCCTTACACACATTTTTAATAAACAAATGGAAAGGGAGTAAAAGGATATTCAAATGAAAGCCTCCCTAAATACTTTTATTTCAAAAGTTTGGGCAGATTTTAGTCTTTTATTCCATTTTTAATAAAAAGCTTAGAAGACTTTAAAGGCTAAGTTAATCTTGGCAATGGGTAGGCTAAAATCTAGACTCATGAATTCAACTACATAAAAAAAATCATCCTTTCCACAATGATAGTTATTATTAACACTGTTGATTCTCTAGATTCACTAATTTATTCACAACCCACAAAGCAGATATCTGCCAGGTAGAGCCTGTGAGAGCCTTATGTGTGCACGGGGCTGCACATACTTTTCCCTTAGCGAGAAAAGTTACTTTTCTCCATACAAAATGGAGAAGATCACAAGTTCAGAAATCAGCATGTTATGCTTCTGCAAGGCAGAGGATGAAATTCCTGCTGGTACAAAACATTTCCTGGCTTTCAACGTCCATTAAAGGACCAAAGCAAGGCCTTCAGGGATAACTCTGCAATTTAGGTATTGAGCCAGAAGAGATTTTGATGGTACTTTCTGACGATCAGCTTTGAAGACACTGTGCTACCAAAGTTTCAACAGCCCCAGACTAATGTTTCTCAGAGTTCAGCCAGGGTAGTGAGATGAACAAGTTACAAGCTGAAGGAAGAGCCTTCCAGGTGATCCTTGATTACACACTGTGCTCAGTGACTTTTTCTTAAGTGATGAAGGTGTTTATCAATTTCAAGTGGTGCATCCTGAAATTTAGTTTTCTTGTGCTTCCTAATGTATTTTAAAGCTAAGAAAAATAAAACTCAGCAACTTTTTAGGCATTGAAAGGGGTCCTGGTCTATAGTATGGTACAAGCCTGTATCATGTCAGAGCTGATGTTATATCTACCTTTTACAGAGACACTTTTACCTCTGAAGAAAATGACTGTTTAAAGAAGACTTATATGAATGTTTTCTAAGGATGGTTTTTTATCTTGGTGGCCTCGGGCACGGCACGAAATTAACACAGATTTTGTTTTCAAAAGCTGACACCAGTAAGCCCAAGGAAATCAAATTTTATCACACATGTTGTGTTAGCCCTGGTGCTGTTTGAGCAATGGGATATGACATTGTCTGATAAAATGTATTAGAACTGCTTCTGTGAACATTTGCGTGTGTGTGTGTGTGTGCAATAGTCTCCTGCACAACTCCAGGTGAAAAAGACATTGCAATGCAAAGATGCATCTACTTAGCTTAACTCTTTAACATGCTTCATGGTGTCTTTATCTAATAATTGGAATATAGAAAAGATGCCTGTTTCAATGAACTGTACCAACTTTGTGGTGGGGAACTCATGTTGTGTGCTACCTGAAAGACTTTTAGTAAATCTAATTTATACAACTAAATTGATACTAAAAAATTCAGTCATTACCATTAACTGATACAGAGTCTTTAATCATTGTTTGTGAATAACTTTCAATTGATCCATACTCCTGCAGAGTAACAGGAGCTTTTCCATTGACCTAAATTCACTGTGCAATAATTTATAAGAATATGGCTTCCCTGCAACCAGAGACATGGATTCACAAACCATGCTTGATTTATTTCAAATCCAACTTCTCAACCTCCTGAAAGTAAGTAAAGTCATGGAAGATGGGTAAATACCTGGTCTTCTGTTACCCAGTGGCTACCCACAATACTTCCCCACTGTACTTGGAGGCCAAGTTATATAGGAATACCTGCCATATGTAGCTCTTCACAACCTTGTAGCAAAGCCTGATAATCTGCATTTACTTCAGGCAAATTTTAAATGCCTAAATATTTTTGTGATCATAGACCTTCATAACGAAGTGTGCCAGTAAATCACTGGGAAGCAGCATTTTATCACTGCCACAATGGGGACAAA
Organism: Anthoscopus minutus; assembly: GCA_013399455.1. Classification (NCBI taxonomy): domain Eukaryota; kingdom Metazoa; phylum Chordata; class Aves; order Passeriformes; family Paridae; genus Anthoscopus; species Anthoscopus minutus. Next base: position 71,989 of record VWYI01019440.1, read on the forward strand.
AGGGCAGTTATAAAGTCAAATGCCATATCCTTCTGCTGCTATCCATGTTAGCAGTGGAAGTGATGAGAGGAGTTATAATAGGACCAAAGTACTAGATTTCATGAAATATGGTCATGCCAGCTCAGCCTCAATTTCTGGTCAGGCATGCTCTCTCAGTATTTTCAAAATCTGATGTAAAATATCATAACTTCTTACTTCTTTACTGAGCTCCAGCTTCCAGTTTCAAAGTCTTATCATTAAATGTACAGCCCATGATTTTATATCTCCACTGGCAATTCAGGACTACCACATACAAAGTACTATTCCAATTACTGCTCTTCTCCAGTGTATTTTTAAGGGTCTGAAGTACCGCCTGGATGTCAACCATGCATAAACTGCATGAGTCATTATGAATGAGTGATGGAGAAGGAATCTTTATCTGCATGCAGGTCAATCTGTAACCACTGTCAACTGCCCAGAAAAAGGCCGTACACTTACAACACAGAGAACATAATTTCTATTGCTGCTTTGTGTATTCAACTTTGCAATGATTTGAATAAATACTGTGCACATGAAGATGTCAACTACCACAGAACAGTACATTTGAGGAGAGTGAAGGACAACACCAGATAATTTAATTCCTTTAATAATGATTTTGCATCCAAGCCTAATACTGTTTTGATGGGCCTGGGATTATACTGATGCATCAGTGAGATCCCTCTGGTAAATGATGCATTACCCCAATGCAGATGACATGACTCACCTATCATTTTCACTGCAGTCAGCAAACATGTCTTATGGTATGCGGTGCGCTGCCTCTTGATTAGCCAGAAATAGTTGGCCCAGTTTAAATAGGTCAGGAGTGAGACTATATCACATAGTAAGTTCTGTTTCACAGCACAGCACAGGCCATTTCCTTCTTCCCACTACGCTCAGACAATAAGAGGTTAAAAGACATGCTCCATAATGGCCTCATTAGTCGCCAGATAAGGTTCATTAGAGGTGAAGGGAGATAGCCCTCCAAAAGCCTGGGATACAGAGAATCTGTGATAGCATACTAGTGGAATGGGGTTAGGATCAATGGTTCCTGAATTACCTTTCTTGTACCAAGCATTGCTTTAGACTTTTTAGTTGAACTGGGTTATAAAGGACTATTTTGAATTTGCTTGTGCAACAGTACTGAGATGCAAAAGGGAAGTGATTTAATTATCCTAAGGAGAAATCAAAATACCACTTTTATTTCTCAGTACAAGTTATCTCTGGAATTATTTTGTACCTTTCTCTAAGCCACTCTTTCTAGTATTTGGGAATCAGCCAAAAAAACTGAATATTAAGGGAAAAGTGATCCTACAAAACTGTCCCTTGCATGAAAGGGTGGAATATGTTTGAGAAGCATTTTCCCTGAATGACAATTCTGAGGTAGTACAGCAGCAGCCCTGTCTCAGCATATTTTGGCAGTGGACAGACACAGAAAGCAAAAAAACCCACCAAAACATATAACTACTTCTTCCTACAATACAGTTCAGAATGGGAATATCTTACAAGAGATTGAACTGGCACAGCTTGTCTGTGAAGGCTAAGTGGAATGAAAACCATAATAATATAAACAGGAAACAGAAATCACTGCAATATTGTTTTGTGAAAAGTGTGGGTTTTACCCAGTAATGTATTCTCTAAGATTACCAGTAAAGGCAGATAAAATCTACCTACTTAGCTGAAAGATGCAGTCTAAGGTTCAAAGAGGCTCTAGTTTTACGTTCTACATATGACAATCCACAGACTTCATCTACTACTTCTATACCTCCTGATAACCCAAGTGAATACAGCATACAACACTGCAGACAGGTACTGTTTTTAACTTCAAGGTTGTAAGAGCTGGAAAATACACTGTGCCTGCCCATATTCTGGGTTTTCAGATAATTATGCTGTTTCCAGGGTATGCCTCTCCATGTGGTTTATGAAAGGGGCTGTCCTTGGCACAAATCCATGTGGACACCGTTCTATAGGTTTCACTGTGACTGAACACAGTCCTAACTGCTTTGCTGAGCTGAGGGTGATTTCTGCAAATACTTTGTTATTTTCCTTAGTAATATTTCTATTATGTTTGGTCCTGTTTTACAGGACAATAAAAATCTGTCCCTTCTAAACTCTTCTACAGAATCTCCACCCCAGTGGGCTGGGCAGTGTGTTATTACATGCAATAGCATGTCTGCTCACTCTATTTTAATGATGCAAGAAAAGTACCACATATCCTGTGAGTAAATCTGTCTTTCAAATCAAGTCATCAATTCAGTGGAAAGGTCTGGGCTAGAAATGGAAGTTTACAAATCACCTCAGCTGTAATTTTAGCTGTGAGGCACAATAACCCGAATGTTACAAGCAGCTCAGTGAGGAAAAAGGTCTTGGAATGATGCTCAAGTTTGTCTCAAATAACTTCGTGCTGCCAAAGAAAGTTTGCACTAGATGGATTTATAAAAGCAGTATAAGGAAAGCTTATAAATCATCTGTACATGACCCTCCAGGTTAACAAAGGGAAAGTGAATTCTGTTTGCACACAGAAATAATTTTTTTTCCAAATCCATCCCTGCAATCCCCAAACCTCTGCACAAACACAGAATAATGACTCAATTATGAACTATGTTACAAACTACAAATACATGACTACCTTTCCCCTTATGGTGGTTTTAAAAATAAACCCACAGAGCATGGCATTGAAGATGTTAATATGGGGAAAGGAAAAGCCTGACACCAAATTTATCTTCCCTTCAATGCATGATAGCTTCCCTACCTACATCTGCAAAAGTTTTGATCAAGCTAGTTTCAGCCCCAGGCAAGCAGAATAGGCCTCCTCTTCTGCTTATTCCTCAGTCCAGTCAATTTTACTTTATGATAAGCTTTGAAAATCCAGCCTAAATCATTATTGTCAAAAGGGTTTTCTTATGTTCTTAGCACCAGTTTATTCAGTTTGCCTCATCCTTGAAAATTACTCTCTTAAAATACTTGCAAACAGTTAACCTGATTCTCTTTACTCATTATACAATTCCTCAGTGAAAATGTTGTTTGCATAATTTTTGTACTGTATCTACTCTCCTAATAACTTTTTTTTGGGTTGCTTTGCTGAAAATTCCTTTCATTTCACTGCCTATACTGAGCTGCCCTGGATTTTTGGCCTAGTTCCACACTAGGTACACTAGTTGTGTAACGCATAGAAACTGTTATCGGTAGGGTCTCTTTTTTTGTGAGCACACAATACAGGACAAAAGTCAAAGGACTGATGCTCCATAGGTTCTGACTACTTAATGTATTCTGTTATTTCTCAGTGTAGCCTCTAAGAGATAACTGCATTTGGGAGGAAAGGGTCCTGAACAGTTTTTCTGTAGCTTTCAATTCATATACCTGATGCACATTTAGAGCAAGATGCCAATTCAGAAGAGGAATGACGGTCACTGCTCCAAACCTCCATACAAATCTGCCCATAAAAATGTGTCTTCTTGGTGGCTGCTTGTACTAATAAATAGTTTTACTCAGTAAACTTATTTTTTCGTTGGTAGAGGACAGTCTTTTAATATGAATTTCATGAGGCACTCATCCTTTTCTAGCCTAGAAAAACACATGCTTTGAATTCAGAAGGGAAAGGAGATCTGACAGATTACCAAATCTTCCTTCTTGTTTACAGCCACTAAAGATTATTTAGTCATCTCCTGAAAATCAAAACAGACCCTTTAGTGGCTACTGGGGTTCATCAAGAACTATCACCAGAACAAGAAGTTATATGTAGACCATCAATTATTCCTCAGTCCATTTTATTACATAATTATTTACAGCCATATAATGAACAATAGCAAGCCTAGGTGGCTTTAATGGAGTTATTTATGACATTACTCTATGCTCAGCAACAGTAGCAGAATTATTTATGTAGCTGAGCTATGGAATCTCTCCTTCCAATCATGCTCTACATGTGCTTCACTGGAATACATCTGTAGCACTTTTTTTGCAGATCTGAGTATTTCACAAAGTTAAACGAAAGAACCAACAGCAAGTCAGCGCTGATGTTACCGATTGAGCAGTCGTGGCCAGTCCAGTTGGGATCGCAGCTGCAGAGTCCAGTATCTGGGAGGAAGGTCCCATGACCAGAGCACTGATCCAGACAAGTGGCTCTTGGGGTCTCACAATTTGCTCCTCCCCAGCCAACTGAACAGTGACACTCTCCTCGGACACACACGCCTCGTCCTGAGCAGGTAGGATCCATGCAGTCCACTACATGTGAGAAGGAAGAGGAAGCAGACAGGGAAAGCAAATGGGAATTTCAGGATAAAAGCTATCAGACTGCCATCTACATAAACATATTTACACAGTATCTCAAGGTTTCAACCAAAAAGCCTTGCTGTGTACAAAACAGATGCTTTATGCAAGAAGTCAGTGGCCCTAAAAGGCAGTGAGACCTAAAACACCTACATGAAAAACAGAGAAAAATCTAGTCATGAAATCCATTCTTTCATGCAGGTCTGCACTAATAAGTGATCCCTCTGGTAAGAACAGGCTAGTATTAATTAAGAATAGAATAAGAATAATATTCTATTGTACACATAGTGTGTCTTCATTTATTCTATTAGAATAACCTTAATTACTATTACTAATGAATTTGAAGCTGAGCCCTAGTTTTCTGAAAGAGAATTTTGCATAAAGATTCAGCAGAAGCTGACACTTATTCAGCAAAATACATGCTTAAATTGAACAATGCACTTGAATCTATACAAGTTTCATGGAGACTTAAAGAAATTTCATATTGAAATATATCCATAGACATTTTTTCTGGAATAAGGATTAAAACAAAATCAGGCTTTTTTTTTATAATGCTGTTCTTCTGGTTTTATTTTTGCTCAATTAATACTTTTTTTTAAAATGTTTGAGGTTTACTTTCCCTTCCAAAAATGGGCACTTTCCTAACGAGATCAGAGACCATTTAGTTTGGGGTATAGCAATGTACACCAAAAGACCAAATGCACTCCCTCCCTCATTCCTGAGTTATGTGGTTTGTAGGCAGCTGTCAGTTGCTCTGCCCACAGGGGAATTTCACCCAGCAATTGAAAAATTTGAAATGCACCAGACACCGTCCCAGAAAAACTGACTGGAGGAGTCGATCGTTTATTTATAAATAAAAGCTGATAGGAAAGCCTAGAGAAATTCTTCTCGTCTTCTGAAACGGTGTGTGGCAGTTCCCTGGGGATTGGTGACAAGTGTCAGTCTGGCTAAGCAGCACAGGAAAGCTGTCCAGCTTCTGGCTCTGATACAGCAGCGCAGAACATGGCCACTGCACACAGAGCAGGTTTATGGTTCAGGTTTTACCCCTGAAAAGCTAATAAGAATTCCATTGACCTGTTTAAGATCCAGAAACCTTAAAAGGAAACACAACAGCTGCTCTTATAATTCCCTGGATTCTCAAACCCTTCTTGGTCTGACAAGTAATGGCTCAGCTATTACCATCCCAAGGCATGAGAAAGAATTTTCTGCTTTGTTTGATTCCTGGAGCTCTGCTTATAGCTGGAACAATCCTCAAAAATTTTAAGAGGCTGGAAAGGATGAGTCCATAAATCTCCTTCACTGTTAGTGAGCTGGGAGTGAGGGTGCCAATTTTAGCATGAGACCCTTGAAGCCCTGGCCCTGTTCTCAGCAGTAATAAGTATGAAAAGGACTAAAGGACAGAGTAGCAGCTTCGTTCGTTCTCAGCAGATGGTTTGAACATAGAGAACAAAGATCACAGGCTAACTGACAAGAGGCTACCTCCAGGCAATTAATCATCCCCACTGAAGGTCATTTGGGAAAAAGGTGAGTTTTACAGGGGCCTCCATCATAGGAGGCAGACAATCTGCGATCTCAGCTCTAACACAGATGATTATAGGAGGGGAATGTGCATGTCAGAACCCCCCATTTATCATAATCCCAAGGCAATTTTTCATGTTGAAATGAGCCCTTTCAGAAAATGTCACACACAACGGCTACTTTTATCTCAGCCTCACTAGCTCTATCTCTTTAGGCATTCTGCACCATTGGAAGGGCCCTGGGACAGGATTACAGGTTTCTGCTTTCTTCTAAATCAACTGCTTAGTAGATTTGGAGTACAATGGTATATTTTTAGGGAGTGCTGCTCAACAAATTTAGCTGCTTAGCTTTGGGAGAAGCAGAGATGGGGAGCTGGGCATGAGAGCAGAGCTGACAAGATCTATTGTATCTGGAAAAGAAAAAAAAAGTGTACGTCTGTGTTGTTGGTTGGCAGATGTGCCAAATGGTCATCTCTTGGTTGGAAAATGCCCTGTTTATAGTTTAGCCTTGTCCAGAATCTTTGCCAGGGAGACAAATCATGCAGCAAGCAAGGTTAGTGCCTCTTCTACACTTTTCCCCAATATGCTTCATGCTTCATTGGTCAAACAAGTTATTAGGCTTATTCAGTGCCCAAAGAGTAACTTCTCATATTTCACTGCTTAAATTTTCTCCCTTCCCTGTAATATCTCACTGGCTTAGGCCATGCCTTATAAAATATGGGCCAATAAACTAAGGAAGAAGAAAAACTCGAGTAATGATTGTTGGCTGATGTTTTATAAACATTGCTGAACTTCTATGAGGGAAAAAAGAAAAGACAGAAGAAACCCTGGAATGAAAACCCATTATAAACATGGACCAAGCAGTGAAGCTATGAGAACTGAGAAATAATAAAAAGTAATCAATACCAGATGGGCCTTCTTAGAAGAGAAATAAAAGAGCAAATGAAATTTAAAAAATAGCATAAATCAACTTTTTTTTAGTAAATCTAAATATGTTCTCAAGATCTAAATATGATCTAAATATGTTCTCAAGATTTCCCACATGGCATATATCTGAGTTGCTTCCCCCCCTCACAACAGAATACGAATTATGCTTTGAATATCAAAAACATTCATGCTTGGAAAAATACTAAACAGCCCATAAGAAAAAACATGTTCTGTTTGGTCTTCTTCCTTTTTCAAGTTTTGACCTAGTGGGACTGACACTGTCCCCCACCACAGTGTTAACATAAAATAACTAAGCAGTGCCTGGCTTTTGTGCTTTAAACGTGACCAGGGAAATAAAGGTTCCTGTTAGAGAAAGGGCAAATCTCACTCTGATTTACACACATTAAACACTTCTGGCTGGAGGCAAAATCAGGGTCTTTTCATTTCTGTTTATACAGTAAAGATATGATCTAGTAAATAGGAGGTCTACAGAGATGCTTAAAAGATACTTCAGTAGTCACAATCTTCATGTTTTGCATGCCCCACAGCTTCACTGAATTGTGCTTTAAGTCAAAATGAGGCTTTCTCAAGAGATGGCTTATTGTAATAAGAGCTGATACTGTCTTCGTCTCTAACATTTACTGACACTGAAGCCATGCTCCATCAGAGATGTCCCACTCCAATACATCTAACACATCAAAAGAATTGCTAGATTAGATGCCATTTGAATGTCTGAATCCAATTCAGCCTATTTTCATTACCTATAAAATAAAGCCATTTCAGATAAATCTTCATCCTGCATACATGAAGACAACCATAAATTAATTCAAGCTGTTGTCATTCTTAAATGTATCAAATGACATCTTTAATCTATCAAGTGGTGAAGAGGTCTTATATATATACTTGTGGAAGTGCAATTTAAGAATAATTATTTATCAGATCACCAGAAAAGAATTCTGAGAATAGTTTTCAAAAGTTTTGAACATTATTCTTTAAATAATGCACGTTTGGATATGTTTTTATACTCTCTGAATGATTTATACACTTGCAAAACTGTCCACTTTTTTATTTAGCAGTAAGAAGCAGTCACAGACTCAGGAAGATAAAGGTTTATGTTGGCAGGTAAGCTCCTACACAAAAAGATTAATGATAAGTACTAAAAGTGGCCGTACATCTAAACGTAAATGAGAAATGTTTGGGGGCTAATGTGAGAAAAAAAGCTATGGAAGAGCCATTAAAATAATATCTGACTTCATAGCAGAATTTAATTCAAGTCCTGAGCATTCCTAAGCTTTTAAAGCTGACAAGGATCAGGGACTTTCTCTCACACGCCACCATTTTGTGTATGTAAGCAACTGAAATTGCTTGGCATAGTGCAGCAGAGAAGAAAGCACTCTAAAAGTAATTATACGTTTAGATGTGTAAATGGAAACGATGCTTTAATAAGAACATTTGAACATATGATTAGATGTTCTAGTCTTTCAACTAGATTCCTCTATCTGAAGAATTTGATGGCTTTTCATCCAATTATTGAACAAGTATGATAGCTAACGAGGAGTTATGACAACATATCATTTTTATGTTGTATTATCTATTGTATCTCCAAGGCGCCTATTACTGTTCTGTTTAAGTGCCAGTCTGATTCTGAATTGCCTCCATCCATATAATTACAGAACAACAATCAAAGCAAAAGGCTAATTGAAGGCATCTTGCAAATACCTTCTTCACAGCTCTCGCCTTTGTATCCCGGGTTGCAGATACAGGTGCCCATGATGCACGTGCCATGGTTATTGCAGGAGACATCAATGCACTGGTTAGTCGGGACATCACACTCCGCTCCCTTCCAGCCACTGTGGCACAAACACCTTCCTTTCATGTACTGCCCATTTCCACTGCACAGCACTGGGCAGGACGCTATGGACAGATAACAAAAAACCCATTAAAACAAATGGAAAATCACTTCAAAAAGGAGCACAAGAGCCCAGCATGTGATTTACATTTATACACAGTCTTCACTGGGATAAGCTGCTGTTTGTTTTGCCAAAACAAATCTTTTACATGGATGATACCCAGCTTGTTAACCGCATTCTTCAATGAGTGTTCAAAACAAACTAACCGTGCCCTTAAGTTAGACTATCTTCTTGCTTTGTGTCTTGGATACCTTTCTTCACTAAACAAACTTGCAGTTTTCTTGTATTCTGATTTTACAATGTACAATGTCTTCTTTCAGCAGCATCCCTGACCTTGCTTATCCCTATTCCTTATCTGCTGCCGGACTTTCCTTGACACTGCTTCTGCTGCGTACCTCAGTCGCACACAGATCACTCCCCTGTTTTTCTGGGTTAACTCCCAGCTTTATGGGTTTCAGTTGCTTTGCTCAGGGGTCCAGAATGCCACATTGAGACTATTTCCCTGATTTAGCTCATGTCATACCATCAGCTACCAACTGAAAGGGTTTTCAAGCACTGGAACAAGCTGCCCCGGGAAGCGACTCAATCATCATCCCTGGTGGAATTTAAAAGATGTGTGGATGTGGCATAGAGGGATATGGCTTAGTGGTGGACTTGGCAGTGCTTGGTTAACAGCTGAACTTGATGAAAAGAGTTTTACAGGTCTTTCTGAACTTTAACAATTCTGCAGTTCTAACCGATTATCCAGCCCCCAGTGTTGGTTATCACCTCTGCTGGACTCCATTCATCACCAGCCACAACACAAAACCAGCCTCTACTGTTTCCAAGCTCCCTGTAATAAAAGCTGTATAAATCTGTTCTCTGAAATTTATATAATTTATGAAGGATTTAAGAAGGATTTTTAATTGTCCTTGTTTTTAATTGTCCTTGTTTTTAATTGTCCTTGTCAGCAAAGTCAGCTGACTCTCAAGGCCACACTGATACAGGATTTCTTCCCTGTGATAAAGGGAAGAAGAAGAAGATGACAAGCTCAAGCTGTGGCATGATGGATCCCAGGATTAAGCATTTTTAGAGCTAAATTTGGAAACTGCGAGGCAGAGTTGGGTGGCATGAGCTGATGGGACACAGAACAGCTTCCCCAAGGAAGAGGAAGGTATCAAGGACCAAACCTCAGTCTCCATGACTACAGCTTTTTGTAATCACTTCTCTCCAAGCTTTCTCCAGCTCCTTTCAGATGATGCCTTCTCCTTACTTCATTCTCCACACTAGCCACATTATGTTCCTTTTATCCTCTGCCCTGATTTTCCCAAGGAAGATGCTGATTTCAGTTCCTCAGAAACAACAGCCTTTTCCTGTTCACTCCACCTTGAAACTTCTTGCTTGAGTCCTGCTCTCTTCCATCTCATTTTGCTGAAACTCAGTTGCAAGGACATTCAGCCAACACACACTGCTCTTGTTCACTGTTGCACATCAGCCTTAGGTGAGAGCAGCTGGCCTTCTCATTTTCCCCTTGAAAAGGCAATTTATGAACAATTTTACGCAAGATAAATGTGAAATGAATATTCCATTCTGCTGCTTAATTCGACTGCATTAGGCACATGATGAATCCTCTTTTGCTTTGTTCCTGACTTTGTTTATGTGTGGAAAGGGATATTATATGGTTAAGGAAAGCTTTCGTCTCCTTTTCCCATACTTTCAGACGGTAATTTCACAAAGCGCATCAGGAGTTGTTTCCACGCGAGTCAGTTTGAGTGTTCCTGAACTACAGCAGCCTCAACAAAATACAAAGCATTGCCAACTCTGACCGTTAAAACACTTTGATATGCAGAGAACTATATTTGCCTGACCAAGATAAAAGAGGTTTAGGAAAGAAAGGAAATTGGCAACTGTTATTACTAAGGAGTACTCTGTTCACTTTAAAGGAAACACACTGCAGTAGTGCACTGCGAGTGCATAATTTGCAAGATGGTATCTACCTATTCAAATATGAGACTGAAATTGTTTAAGATACACCGTGTTGTGTGCATGGTTTACAGCACACTCATTCTGTAATTTCACTTTTCAGCTAAGTGATGGAATTTTCTGCCCCTCCCATCTCAAATTTCAATGCTCAGTAATGGACATTGTTTTTTCAAGGCAGAGTCAGGGGATAGTCTCCAGTCCTTTTCAAGAAGAAGAAAGAACAACTACTTTTAGCCAGGGAGAGGTTGCTGAGAAAGAGTTACATGTTTCCTGACAAGACAGCTGATCACTCAGTAAAAGATCAGATAAATTACTGGCCATCTGCAGTGAGACTGACACTCCAGAGAGCCTTCTGCAGAGAACACCTTCAGCATCACCCGGAAAGTACTGCTATAAATATCAAGACAATGGCAAGAACAAGACCTCCTCTGTAGCATGTAATAATGAATAAACACGAAAGAGGTTTCTGAATTTTTTCCCTGTTACTTGTGTAACCCTTTTCCATATATAAAGACATATCACTATCATTTGATCAATCAGATTCCAACAGTGTCTATGATGGCAAAATTATAGTAATTCTCTAGTGTGGTAATGATAGCAGCAACCCAAATGCATACTCTGCTTCTTGCAAAGTTGAGCATCAGAGAGTAAGATCATTTGTTTGTTTGCTTAGTTTATACACAACTTGAAAACACCACATCTCATGTTTGGGAAAACCTTCAAAAAGCCTATGGAATACACCTCTGATGACTTGCTCTCGTTTATTTTATTTAAAATAATTGGTTAATAATACATTAACACTTAACCATTACTAAAAAGAGAAAGGCTTTCTGCTCCAGTTACCCGTTCATTTGGATAGTGAATTACAAAGCTGAATTGAAACAAAGGAATACCCAAGAAATCCAGGGAATTCTTCATGTGAGCAGGAACCTGCTTATTTAAGGATTACTGCTCTGTAGAGGGATTGCAGATGGATACTGTAACAGCCTTACACATGCTGCCCTTTGAGGGATTTGCAGGTCAAAAGAAGAATTTTGTATGCCCTTGAAAACCAACAGGGTCAATGCTGGGATCCTTGCATCTCATCCTCATGGCAACATAATTTATTTAACATGCCCAGTGAGTTGAAATGAATACATGAATATAACTTCATATACTCCGGGTATTATTCCATCTCCCTAAAGGCAGAGTGCAACCTGTGATTTGAACCCAGATGATTCCGAACTAAAAGACAGAGTTGAATAAAAGGTGTTCACAGCAGCTAGAGCACATGCTTTGGTGAAATGAAAGAGATTCACATGGCTCCACTGCAAAGCCTGAGAAAGTTTGGGATATAGCCCAGGAGGAGAGGTGAGCTCCTCTGAAAGCATTTTCAGAACAAGAGTTTACGTATTCTGACTCACAGTGAAGAAAGTTCTTCTTCTCCACAGACTCTACAGGAAGCCGTGAGGGGAAAAAGCCCTGAACTTCTGCCCCGGCTGAAAGTTAGGAGGTGTGAGTTGGAATATGCTATGGGATATCGAAAAAACTCCTTTTGTCTCCAGCTCCAGGGATTTGAAAAGGAGCTTGGAAATGCAAACCAAGTGTAAGGAAATGCAAACCAAGTGTAACCTGAGTCAGCAAGAAGTTTGACATAACAGGGATGAAGCTTGCCACATCCATCTTACTGGGCTGTGAACTCTGAAACCCCGCCGAGTTCAGCCCGGCCTCGATGCCTCGGCAGGGAGCTCCCGCCTGCCCTGGGGGTGTGCAGCTCCTTATCTCTGTCTCCTGGCTCGCTGCTGGGATGTGACCCAGCTCAGCTGGAGGGGGAGACGGCCAGGATTGGACAGTTTAGCTCTCTCTTGGGAAGGCGCCAGCCTGCCTTCCAAAGCAGTGATGAGCTGGGGTGAGGGCCTGACCTGCAAGCCTTATTGAAGCTCCTTGGGTGGGCACTAACGTTTTATGTTACCTCCCTCTCCACATTTATAAATCTGTACTTAGCTTGTTGTACTGTTTGAGCCAAAAAAGGCCTTGAAAATGTTGATGCACATTATCCTGTCATTTCCCACATGCAAGGTTTTGATATCTTGGTTTGAAATGTGTTCTTACTACAAGTATTTCAGTTTTTTTTTTTAATGTTTAAATAACCTAAAAAATTCCAGCCAAAGAAAACCCTTCCAAAGCCATTTATTAAAAATACTTATCACTTGAGCAGAAAAATGTATTATACTGTTTACTGGGGGAAGTCTCCTTCCCAGCCTTTCCAGTGTTTTGACTTTTGGCCAGAGTAACCAGTTGTTCCTGCCATTATTCCACTCCTAGCCTTACTCCAACCCTGCCCTATTCCCCACCTGCTCAGGCAGATTTGCAAGGTACTTTTTGTATAATCAGTATCTAAAAAGAAAGTATCATTATAGTGTCATGCCACACTATAATAAAAGTGCTCTGCTAAACGAACTGTAAGGCCACATTTATAATCAAATTTTCTAAAGTCACTTCCAGAGGGAAAATTTCCAGTATGACATTTTGCCTGTCCACAAGCAGCCGAACGGGTTGTGTTGTTGCTAAGGGCACAGCAGGTACGATTAGTATACATCACTCCGTCATTAAGGTTGGAAATGCTCTCCAAGATTGCCTTCAACTCATAGCCCAGAATTGCCAGCGCACCATTACACCATGCTCCTAAACACCACACCTACACTCCCAGAGAGGGTGATTCCTGTGACAAACCCTTTGCTGAAGAAATTTTTCTCAATAGCCAATCTAAACCTCCCCTGGCACAACTGGAGGATGTTTCCTCTTGTCTTAACACCTGTTACTTGGGAGAAGAAACTGATCCCCACCTGGTTATACCCTCCTTTCAGGTAGTTGCAGACGCCAGGAATATGTCCCCTGAGTCTCCTTTTCTCCAGGGTAAACACCTGCAGATCCCTCAGCTACTGAGTGAAATTTTAGCAAATTTGTGGCAAACAAATACACAGATCAACTTGTTTCCATTCTACTGCAGCATTCTCACACTGGGTGAAGAGTACTTTGCAAAGGCACCATCATGAATATGATTTCCAGAAGAAAAATGTTAAGTGAACGGAGAGCGGAACAGTTAACCAAGCATAAATTCCTACCTCTGCCACAGTCAGGGCCCAGAAAGCCAAGGAAGCAATGGCAAGTCCCAGACACACAGTCTCCATTCCCATAGCAATTGCTGGGACAGTTATCCACTGATTCTGGAAAACAAAAGAGAATTCAGACACTCCTTTAGGCAAGAAAACACCTCTGAGTTTAGGAGGGGCTCTGGATGGGCAAGACAGTTGAAACTTCAAAGTAATTCCTGCACTTGGGCTGAAAGTGCAGCTCATTAGTGTGAGCTGCACTAAATCCTGCTCATCCATTTACATCAATGGATGGTTCAATTGCAAACACTGTGATTAAATATGAGCTGCTCGACACCCACCAGGCTTGGCATTCTCTCAGTACCTGAAAACTTCCAAATGTGTTATCTTCCTATATATTTTTATGACTATTGTTCCTCTTTGAATTTATTGCAGGGTTGCAATACACACCATTCTCATGGCAGAACATGCACTTTTGGTCCAGTTTTGTTGACTCGATTACGTGACCTTGAGGCATTTATTTGTGCCAAAAAGAGCTGAGTGATGATAAATATGTTCCCCTATGAACTTATTGAACACAGACCCTTGGTTCATCCTATCTGCCTGTCCAAGAAATACTTCTAACCAAATTTCTTATTTGCTCCACAATACTGTAACAAATATAATACATTATAAATTATATAATATATAATTTATATCTTAAACAGCTCAGAGTGCTGGGCCAAATATTCAGTTTGGTGGAACAGGAATGGGTCTATTCCATATTTTCTTTTTCTACTTATCACCTTAAATTCCCTGACTTTGGCAAAAACACCAGCTATTCATTTTTCAGGGGAAGTCAACAGGTAAGCAAAATGTTATCTAGCACTTCTCTTTTGAGGAGAGTTCAGAATATTTGGGCTAAACCATATCTTTCATAAAAGAACAACACAAGCTGGTAAACACAACAAAAAGAGAATGAAAATAATCTTATTTTCTTACACTAAACTGTGAATGAAGACTAAGTAAATGTGAGTGGGGCTTTGAAAGACACTCTAATAAATACCATGGCTCATTCTACAGTGCTATTTTACATTTTCTCAGAGATAGGCATCAGATGAAAACTGGATTTGGTTACACAGCATGGGCACTGGTGGTACACATGGAGTCAGGTGAAAATCTCAGGCCTGTCAATAATGACTGCATTTCCACAGATGTACTTCACAAGACCTTGTGGGAGCAAAGCTATTTGTAAACTCCCAATCAGTTCAAGTGAAGAGAATCAGTGGCAGCAGAGATCTGCAGATTAGTTTCTAACCACAAATGAAAGGAAGATGGTTTCTGGATGGGTGTTTGCCAAAGAGCAGAGGTTTATGAAGGACATTTTAAAGGCTGTGGTGTAATTTAATCACAAGGACGACAGCAATTTTAAATAATAAAACCAGTTTAAAGCATTTATTAATGTTTTAAGTCCTGGCTTCGGACATCTCATAAGCACACAGCTCCATGTAGCAAGAAAAGTACAAGGAAGTTCTGTCTGTTCTCTCAGTAGTTAGAACTCAGTAGTTAAGCAGGCATTCACTTGCTGGTGTATGGAAACACAGTCACAACACGAAGTCAACCCTTTAGGCTTGAGCTGCCATCGTTATTCCAATCAAAGCGCAGCTATACTTCCTAGAATAAAGAAACAACTCAGGCCTTGTTCATTTATACTGGTATTTAGGAATATCATCTCTCAGCAAGTATAAACACAAATCTGTCCTATAAATGAAAAGTTATTATTAGCCCATGTGTATACAATTTTCAGAACTTTGATATGCATTAATGTCATTGCTGAAAACAAAAATTAATTCACTTTATACTTTTTTGTCTATGCTTTTTTTACTATACTTCATTTTTCTTAGCTTCAAGAAAGTTATTTATGTACATACACACATGCAGAACGTGCAAGTGAGTTCTGTAAAGACAGATAATGAGACGGACAAGGAGACTTAACTGCTGCTGTTGCTGAAAGGGTCAGTTCTTTTCCTCTAATTTTCTCATCCTAAGAACAACTCTAAGCTCTCTCTTCTTGTGCTGGTTCTGGCACTTGTCAGACCCTTGAATGAGATGGTTAAGCTCAAAAGGTGGCAAAAAAAAAGAATGCAGCATTAAAAAAAACTGAAGTTTTTTTTTTCTGCTGCCTGAAAGAGAAGGGCCATGCTATTTAGCATCAGTGCAACTGTTCCATGACACCTCACCTTTTCACTGCCACACTGGGTCAGGGGCTGCAAGGTGGAGCAACACTGCATAGATGTAACATGTGTGACCTTGGCAGTCAAGGGGAATACCTTAGGACTTGATGCAGAACAGACTCCCAGTGTTAACAATACCTTTGGAATATTAAAAACTATTTTAAAAAACTTTTTCCCAAGTTTTTGCTTTAATTGACTAAACTGAGATCTTGAAAAGGTCTTATAAATATCCATAATAGCTTTCTTGGTATATTTTTATAATATAGTATTTAAGCAAAATAGTAAAAAGACCCACAGAAATATCTAGAAAGTATATAAAAAGTGCCATAATGTCAAGCACAGCAACTGTTCCAAAGTGTGACAATGCATCACATTAACTAAATGGTAATTTTATTACAGGAAATAATATTTTGCAGTTACAGTGGGTTCAGTTGGTGCATATGTGATGCCTAGGACAACACAGGCAAGACTCCACACAACAATTCAATGGCCACTGCAGATTAAACTGAGTTATTTTATCCACGACAATGACTATGTATATAGGGATTTAGAAGTTCAGAGTGACCACAGAAATGGAGCAGACCTGTGCTTAGATAACCAGCCTTTCCAGAATCTCTGGGTGAATCGATGTAAGAACTTTACTCCAGTGGTGCATCCTTTCCTCCTCTGACTAGTCCAGCACACACACCTGTAACTGGTCAGATCCCTGCTGACAGTGACTGACACACATTAAAAAAAATATTCACACCTATTTTCTGGTTCATATGCAGATCTGGCATTTCTCATTGTAAAGCTGCAGTGATATGCACACTTACGACTTCACCTATCACTATCTCCCTAATCTTTGGTTTCCCAGACACTGCTTTGCAAGTGTGGCCAAACTGCTTCATGCCATATAGTGGCTAACTCAAAAGGAATTAAAAAACAGGTGGATTAAACCTATTTTACCTTCCTCACTGAAGCACCACAGTAGCTCTTGCAGCCTGAATTCCCTTATCTATTAATAATAGAGTAGGCCCTTAAAAATCCTTTCATCCCATTTCACTGCTTTCTCTCATGCCCCTTGTTTTTCTAATATAGCCAAAAGTAACAATTTTAATGTATTCTCATTTTTCACCACCTCTATTTGCCCTGGAATAACCTGCCTGATAGAGATGAGATGAAGTGAAAAGAAACTCTACTCCCCCTGTGACTTGTGCCACTTGCTGTTTTTTAGCAGTTAAGGATGCAAACTTTCCTGGTGATTCAGGGCAATTAAGGACTTTACACACTCCCAAAAGTTTTTCACCACCGAGAATCAGTTCTGAAAAGTGAAGGTTCATGCAGTGCATCTTTGTCTCAAAGCTACTCCCAAACAACACCAAAGTATTTCCATAAAGGAAGTGTTAAATGAACACACTTTTTTTCCTCATAAACTCCAGAGCTAATGAGCACAAACAAGGCTGAGACTGAGGCTTGTGAGCAGAAAGTCTGCAAGCTGTGTATGCAACACTGAGCATGCTCCTATTTATATTCTTAGGCAGAATCACAACATGGAATTTCTCTTTATTTTGAAGATTGCAGGCATTAGCAAGTTATACTCACTCAAGGCCTCTTGTAACAAGCTCTGTTTTCATTCTTGGACTGAATTTTGTTTCAGTCGTTACAGGCTGCCAGTTGGGCACATCAGACAATTTTCTGACCCTTCTGGCATGTGTAAGTGCACGCCCATTCATGCACAGTGCTCTAACACCTACATTTCAAGCTAAACAGGAGGAGGTGGGCAACTTGACATCATAAATTAGGGAGTCGTGATGGGAGAACCCTGGAAAGAATTTTAAGCATCTAGGACTTAGCCAAATTATTATCACATGGGATAGAGGGACACAACTTCAACATTCAGGGAGTCCCTAAATCAGTGGCACAAAGCAGCTGTTTTGAGTATGTTCACAGTCAACATTGATACAGAGGTGACACGCTATTAATCAATAAGTAAAAACAGGCCACTGCAGGTATGGCTGCATTCTAGTCTCCATTATAAAGCTTATTCTGTAAGCTGTTCACATAATTAGAGGAGTATTTTCCAATATATGCAAAATTCCATATGGTGTTTTATGAATAGTACCATGGGAACTCCTTTAGAGAATCATGACCATGTTTTTGTTTTGTTTTATTTAATTGTTAAAGTTCACTGTGAGACCATGAACAATTTTTTTTAGAAAGAGTTATATATATGTTCTCTGTTTCCAGTCTGATTCCCAGTTTTCTATTGGCTTCAAAATCCCCAAAGAGATCTGACTGACACTAGCCGGTAAGGGCAGAGATTAATAACTGGGTGGGCCGCCCATTGGATGATACATGACATCTTCACCAGGTTTTGCTATTGTGTCCAAAGAGAACGGTGAAAACAAAGTTTCCACGCCACCTTTCAACCACCAACGGTAGCAAGAGTGAAACTTCCAAAAGCAAACAACTCATACCAGGGGCACACAGGCAAAACTTGACATGGTGGGGTTTCTTTATAGGGAATGCAGAAGCTTGCCTATGGAATTATGTTTATGCCAATGTGATTGCTTCACAATCTAATTAGCAACTGAAAAAATGTGTCATTTTATGAAATCACAGAATCACTGAGTGGTTTTGATTGGAAAGGACCTTAAAGACCATCTGGTTTGCAATCCCCCTGCCATGAGCAGAGACACCTTCCACTAGACCAAGTTGCTCCACAGCCCATACAAACTTGTCTCAAACACCTCCAGGGATGTGTCAGCCACGGTTTCTCTGGGCAGTCTGTACCAGTGCCTCATCACACAGTGAGGAATTTCTTCCTAGCATCTAATCTAAACCTGCCCACTTGTCAGCTGAAAGCCATTCCTCCTTGTCCTATCATTCCATGACCTTGTAAAAAGTCCTGCTCCAGCTCTCTTGTAGCCCCTTTAGGTTCTGGAAGAGCTCTAAGGTATCCTTGGTACCTTCTTTTCTCCAGGCTGAGCAACCTCAACTACCTCAGCCTGTCTCCACAGGAGAGGTGCTCAAGCTCTCTGAGCATCTTCACAGTTCTCCATTATAAATAACCTCATATTTCTCTGAGATAATGAGACACTTGGTCTTCAGATCCATTTGTCTCATTTTGGAGAATGGTATGGAAATGCACCATCTGACAGAGCAGGTACTCCCTACCCTAGGACAGCCTACCTCAGCCAGGAAAAGGAGGATGTACAAAACTCTGTCTGGATTCATAAAAGTAAGAAATGGAAAACATCAATTAAGTGCAAAAGCCTAGACTTCTCCAACAGCAAAACTCTTCTCCTGAAGTACTCTTTAAGGTCATTTTCACTCATGAACTTTAATTATCAAAGCAAAGAAAGAAACAAAAAACCATTCCCTAAGTATCCTCAGTAGCTATAATGTTGTATTGCACTGCTCACATACCCCTCTCCCCAGAGACAATGGGGGTGGGTTACTTGAGATGTCTCCTCTCTTCTCCCCTCCCT
>VWYI01019443.1:0-18636 GCA_013399455.1 Anthoscopus minutus
TTTCAAAACAGCAAGATTTTTCTAAACCGAACAACTGCTGTTTCGTAAAAATACATAGCCATGAAAAAACTGTACTCTTGTAAACATATCTCCAGAATGTTAAAAAAACCCCTCCTCGTCCTATAAAAATTTTACAAAAGCTATTATAAAGTATTGTTTTATGTTGCCCAGTAAAAAAAAAGTAAGCAAAAAAAAGTGTTCTAAAAATTTCATTCTAGTTTTTCCTTTTTTTTCATTCTTTTAGTTCTGTTAATAAAACTTTCTTTATAATCTAAATTTAAACCCATTTTCCTTTCTCCTAAAATCATATCTCATAACAAAAAAATAAATGTACTAATAAGTTTAGCTAGTTCTAAACCCACAACATTTTTAATGCATTAACTGAAAAATTCAAATTAACAATTTTAAAACCACTATATCTATAATTCTGCTGAGTTGTAAAGAATCCACAAGGATCANCTATAATTCTAGAATTTTCATTTCATTATGAACTTTCATAAAATCATAAAATATGCTGAGTTGTAAAGAATCCACAAGGATCATCAAAGTCCATCACTTGGCCCTACATAGGACCAAGAGTCACACCATGTGCATGAGTGTGTTGTCCAAATGTTTCTTGTCCTCTGACAGGATTGGTGCTGTGACCAATTGGTGTTTCTGGGAAAGCCTGTTCCAGTGGTCAACCATCCTCTTGGGGAAAAAATCTTTTCCTAATATCCAACCTAAATTATCCCTGACTCAGCTTCATAATTTTTCCTCAAGTTGTCACTGGTCACAAGAGTAAAGAGATTGATACTTGCCCCTCTATTTCCTCTTGTGAGGATGTTGAAGGCTTCAAGGAGGTCTCCCCTCAGTCTCCTCTAGGCCAAACAGAACAAGTGAAGTCAGCCACTACTCATACAGCTTCCCCTCCAGGCCCTTCACCTTCCTCTTTCCTTTTCTTTGGATCCTCTTTAAGAGCATAATGTGATTTTTATATTGTAGCATCCAAAACTGGATTAAAGAGTAGCATGAAGAATTTTCTGGAGAGAGTCTGAATAGAATTGTGAATAGTTTTATGAGGAGGACTGTCCATTGTGGAGAGAAACAAACTTGTTATCTTAGTTTATAAGCAAAGGAAGGTTTCATATCCTATCATGAACCCTTACTGAATTACATCTTTGAATTTCTCACCAGAAAAAAGGTGACTATGTCAATAACTATTTTTTAAATGTAATTACACTATTTACTATTTTTATAAGCTTTCAGATATAGTCCTGTAGTTGACATTAAGTCTTCTGGAATAAATCCTTTGCTTGTTTTACCAAGATGTGTGATGCTGAAGTGATGTATGGCATGATGCTGTATGGCCACAAACATAGCCTGATGTATTTTCTTGAGGAAAGGAAAGAACACAGATAAATTAGCAGATATAGTCCTTTTGGGAGATTTCCTTCATGATAATATGCTTAATATAGGCAGAAGTGGGAAATAATTTGTGCTACACTTCAGAAAATCACTGGTGGTTGAGAGAGAGATGGTATAGACAACTATATGCATTGGGCAGGAATGCTATTTAAAAAATACATTAACTCTCACACTTTTCCTGCAAAAGCAGAAGGCTGTGTAACATACTGCGGTTCAAAGAAAACTCAAACTGCCACAGGAATGTGTTCCCTTGAGTCATGAAGCTGGTTATATAAAATAAAAATAAATGGGTAGCTGTCCCCATGGGGACACCCCATGGGGTGACTTCATGATGCTTGTATCCCCAATCGTGTGTTCTCTTTATGTTACATATTAAGTTCTGCACCTTTAAGACTGGTTCTGAGAGCGAAGGTGGGAAAGAAGTATGCAGTTTGTTTTCAGAAACAGCCTTCACTCCCCCACAGTTCTCTCCAGACTGTGCTGTCTGCAGCACAGACAGACAGCGGGACAGAGCTCTCCTTTGCTTTTAGTTAGTTTTCAGCTAGCTGGGGCAGGGAAGTTCCCTGGACTGTGGTTTTTATTTTTTTCCCTGGATCTGTTCAAACCTGCTCTGGACTGGAAACCCAGCACACCCCAGGAGCTCACGCCTGTGGCCCACCGGGGCCTGGGCCTCGGCACTCTCCGGTGCCTGAGAGACTGAGAAGGGACTGAGCGAGCCAAGCTGCACCTCACAGCAAGGACTTTCCTGGATTTGCCATCTCTTTGAACAGCGAGAGGTTTCATTGTTTAATGTTATTCCATTTTTATGCTTGTTAAATAAAACAGGTCTTTTCCACTTTTCTTCAAGGAAATCTTTTACCCGAACCAGTTTGGGGGAGGGGCAGCTTGAATCTGTTTTTTTTCCTGGAGGAACTCCATTTAGATGTTTCCTCCCAAATCTGTCCTAAACCAGGACAGTAGCTTATCAGTTGCCTGAAATAAAGCTGCAGGAGTGAGTAATAAGCTTTATTAAAGAGACTGACCAACCTCATGTATTTGATAATGGCATTAAAGATTGCAGTGGTTTACAGATCTGGAACCTTGAATTGCAATTTTATCTGTAATTTAACATTGCCATATCTGATGTCTGATAGAAACTGCATCTTCCCTGAAATGCACTTTCAAATTACATGTAATTTCTTATGGAACAGATTAATAGAAAATAACATTTATTTTTTAAAAGCCAAAAAATATATTAATAAATTTCCATTATACTGACTTTAAAAGAACAGGTAAAATGATGTGAAGTTGAATTAGTTAATGAATATATGAAAGCAAGATTAATAAGAAGATTTACACTGACAGCCCTGAAAAAGGAGAGCTTCCTGTTCACAATGTAAAGGGTCATTGGCTGTATTTATTGCAAACATGATTGTTTTATTCTATGAAGCAAAGAAGTACCTTTGTTTATGAGTGTGCCTGCATATTTGGCAGCATTGCCTATGAAAATGCCTATGAAGAGCACATAGAAGACAGCTTACCTTCATATGTAAAAACTTTTTTCACAAGTTTTATTATCTATAAGATAATAAAAATAATATGAATAACTGAAGATAACATTTGCCAGATAATGTAAAAGAATAATGGTTCTCACATTTTCTGCTTCAAATTCCACACTCATCTTTTGAATATATGCATTTGCAAAACTCCAGGATGCATAAAGTCGTGCTGAGCAACTTTTAAAACGTCATGGCAGTCAGGTGGTACCCCCAATAACTGAAGAAAATGGAATATTGTACATATTTTCAGAAAGGTTGATAAGGAAAACCC
Organism: Anthoscopus minutus; assembly: GCA_013399455.1. Lineage (NCBI taxonomy): Eukaryota > Metazoa > Chordata > Aves > Passeriformes > Paridae > Anthoscopus > Anthoscopus minutus. The sequence goes on from VWYI01019443.1 coordinate 3,217, forward strand.
TGGGAACTTCTCATCATCAAGGTTTATCTTTGAAGCCGGTAACATCATTTAACAGGTCATCCTGGAAGATGTTGAAGCATATGGAAAACAGGGAGGAGATTAGAGAGAGCCAAGATGGTTTCACCAAGCGCAAATCATGCCTGAGTAATCATGGCCTTCAACAGTGGAGTGACTGCATCCCTGGACATGGGAAGAGCTAGTAACATAATTTACTTGGACTTATGTAAGGCCACTCATATCGCCGCACAAAAAACCCTTACCTCTATATTAGCTCTGAAGAGCTGTTAGATAAGAAATAGGCTGGATGGTCCCATTGAAAGGGTTTCAGTCAATGTCTCAATGTCCTAGCGCAAGCCAGTAGTGAATGGTGTCCCTCAGGGGTGTATAGTGGGACTACTACTATTAAATAATTTTGTCAATGACATGGATAGTGAAATGGAGTGCACCCTCGGTGAGTCTGCAGGTGACACAAGTTGAATTATTCTCTTGAGTGAAAGGATACTGTCCAGAGGAATCTTGACCACTTTGAGGAGTGGGCTGATGTAAGCTTCATAGAGTTCAGCAAGGCCAGTTTCAAGGTCCTGAACCTGGGTCAGGCAATCCCAAATGTCTATACAAACTGGGTGAATAACTGATTGAGAGTAGTCCTACAGGGAAGGACTTTGGGATATTGTGAGACGAAAAATTATGTATGAATCATCTAAGTGCCCTTGAAGCTCAGAAAGCCATCATACCCTGGGCTGCATAAAAGAAATGTAGTCAGCAAGTCATGGAGCACAATTTTCCCCCTTTTCTCCACCTCATGAAATGCTACCTGGAGTAGCAAGTCCAGCTCTGGGATCCTCAATACAAAGCATAGACCTGTTGGAGTAGTTCCAAAGGAGGGACGCAAAAATTATCAGAGGACCAGAGAAACTCCTATGAAGAGAGGCTGGGAGAATTAAGGTTGCTCAGTCTGGAGAAGACTCCAGGAAGACCTTATTGTGGCCTTTGAATACTTATGGGGGGATTACAAGAAATGCAGATGAAGACTTTTTGCTAGGAGATCTAATGACAAGACAAGGAGCAATTTTTTTAAATGGAAAGAGAGTAGATTTATATTGAATATAAGGAAGAATTTTTTTTATCACGAGAGTGGTGAGCCACTGGGGAAATTACCCAGAGGGGAAATTCAAAATTTATTTAGGAAAGAATATATAATTGTTTTTATCTCTGACAGAATAGCCAGGGAACTTTCTTTTACCCCCTATAGAGTCCAGACAGCTCTTGTCACAAAAGGTGATTGTTCACTGTTTAGTCCCCTTAAAATGTTTTCACGCCTGTTTATTAAGTACTTAAACAGAAGTTTTAGTTCATAGCCATTTATTAACTATTAATTTAAGGCAAATTTCTCCCATAATGTATTACTATTTGCCACAGGTAAAGCTGAGCATTTGATCACTAATTCTTTATGAAGTGGCCATAATTCTTTATAAAGTGGTTAAAAGTTGTGTTCCATTTCTCTGGGGTTTAGTTGAGTGTGGGTTTTTTTTAAACTTAATTAACAATTTATTTTTCACAGAATATGTGGTTACAATTGGTTAATATTTGTTTCTATTCACCATAATTGATACTTCAATAAAATACCCATTTTTATCTCACTAGGTATTTGCTTTGTTACTGTGTATGTGGATGAAAAGCACTTCAGTATCATCTCAATGACTTTAAATGAATAGCTGAGACAACAACCAGTAGTGCACTTAGCAGGGCATGCCATTTATTGTTTAAAATGCAATAAATTTTACCAAGTTAAGAGGTATGGCAGAAATTCACAAACATAGTCCAAAAGTCACTAACTCAGACTGAGACCTGGCTTATTTCCAGCTATTTGAGTGGAATTAAGCCAATGCTAAATTTGGCCCATTAACTTTGGAATGGTTTCTGCTACATATACGTTTGTTCATTCTATATTCAAACATTTTATTACCAAGATTAATAGCCTCTTTCCTATTGCATTAATAATCGAATAGCATGACAAAGAATGGGTAACACAATGCAAAATGGATAAACTCATTAAAAATTATTGCTTTGACACAGTGGGTTGTGCTACTCAGGGACTGATTTCAAATCCTGGCTGAAGTATATTGCTGTACTGGAAAAATGTCAAAGATTTGTGGGAATCTACGACAGACCCTGTAAACCATCTGAACACCATACATAGTATCTGTAAAGATTATCTCTAGAATATCTTTATTATTCTAAGAAATAACAACTTTTATTTATGTTATAAAATTTAACCTATAACTGGATGGCTCCAAAATTTTTTGTTATGTTATGAAATACTTGGCTTTTGATGCTATTTGGCCCAAAACCCAAGAAGACTTTAATCTTCACTGGATTAGATGAAGAATTACTTGAATTAAACGTAGGCTTTCCCTTCTTCATGATATAATGTTTCCATTAATACTTTTTCACAAAAATGTATGGTCTGACTTGAGATAAGGTAATTGTTTAAATAGACCTTCAGAAACATATAGCGTATTTTGCACATGTTGGTTTTCAGTACTGTTAGGTTTGCATTTTATTTTCAAAAAAGGAGTTATCTTCATTTAGTTTTGAAAACGGCTTATCGACATTTATGCAGATCTTGTATTTCTGAGCATAACAGTGCACAGTTGTAATGGTTATCAGGGAAAGAAAACAACCCCACAGAGTTCTGCATAAGGTGTGCCGCTGCAATAAAGCATAGGGTGAAAATTTCTGCAACTAAAGCTCTGTTGGAGATGAAGCTGGCCAGAAATGTGGAGTCAATAAAAATAGTTTTTTTCAAAGATATTAACTGCAAAAGACAATATAGAAATAACATCAGCTTATTACAGGACAAATATTGGTACCTCACAAACAGGCACATAGACAAGGCAGAGCTGTCTAATACCTTCTTTTCCTCTGTCTTCATCACAGCTGACAGACCAAGGATGTCTCAGTGCCCTGAGAAGGAAGACCAATGGCTATGAGAATGATCAATCCTCAGTTGATCCTGAATTTGTATGGGATCTGCTGTACCAGCTGGATCTCTACAAATCTATGGGCCCTGACAGAATTCATCCAAGAATCCTTAAAGACCTAGCTGATGCCATTGCAAGTCCTCTCTCGATGATTCTGATGGATCCCTTCCAACTCAGCATATTTTATTATCACTGTTCAGATTTTATATTAATTTTGCTTATCTGTATCGAGGACCCAGAACAGAGGCAAATCAAGTTTGTTAAATAATTCCTGATTACATTATTATGCCATGGTCATGTCTTTAGGCACACATTTTCTTATAGCTCGTTATTTGGCTATGAACTAATGCATCTGGTGTTCCCATTTGTGATATAACAAAGAAAGAAATGTATTGATTCTTTATCTGTCCAGCACAGTATAATGTGTGAATGTCTATTCATTTGCAATAGTGTAATGAATGTGATAGTGCAGTTTATCACTGACTCCTACATTGTTTGCTTCTTATCACTTGAATGGAAGGAGAAATAGTAAGACCTCAGCTGACAAAAAGGCTGGTGTAGATGGTGCAAACTTTCATGAACTTGCATGGTAATTCATCAAACCCTCTAAAAATCATGGGATTCCTTTTTCACTTCCCCAACTGTATTGGAATAAATACTTAAAATAAGAAGTCTTAAATTATATACTATAAATGCAGTTCTTTTGCATACAGTTGTCACTATAATTGCTTGACTAGAAAATCATAACACAATATGGGTTTGTTTATAGAAGAAAGGGTTCAAGAAAGGAAAAAACCTCAGCAGATAAGAGAAAAACATGACATAACTACATAATACTCATGCTTGACAGTGCTTCACTGTGGGAGATAGCGGCCGCTAGTGGTTCTCCCACCCTCCCCTGGAGAGAAGACAGCTTTTAGGAGCTACCTGTCTAGCATGCTTCTCAAGTTCATGTTAATTCTGTGTTTGTTATTGGTTGTACCCTTTTGACTCGCCCTGGCCTGACAGAGATTAAAGATGGGTTTCCAGTATCCCCCTCAGCTTTTGTATTAGAGATTTCTAGGAGGACAGAGCTGCAATTAAACCTCCAAAAGAAGTTAGATGCAAAACTCTGTCTCCTTCTTCCACTTCACTTTAAGAGAAATTCTCCTGCAAACAGCCTTGCTCAAGGCTCAAACTGTCTACCTCTAACACAGCTGAGGAGGTTTTGGGGTCCCAACCCCGCCACCTCCCAGGCCAGCATTACTTCACTGCCATTTAAGCTATGAAAACAGTCAAAGGGTCATGGTTTTCTAAAAATATCAAAGACCTAACCAACAACCTCCTAGATGCCAGTCTGCATTTCCAAGTTCTTTGCTGTCATTAAAAAAGCTTAATTCAGCATGATTAATTTCACAAGCATTCTAGATGACTGTTAATTATTTGTAATATGACTTTTACTCATCTGTCAGTGTTTCCTTTCTTTTTGACTAATATACTCTGGTAAGTAACATTTTTTACACGTTTTGCCAACTATGCTTTACAGAATTTTAGAAATGTATTGTTGTATATATTTACATTCCAGAGACATGTCATCTTGACAACCATTTTCCAGGATATAGCTGTTGCTTAGCAGGTAGACTTTGTATTTTCAAATGTTTGTCCTCTTAAATCCATTTTCTAGATAACATGAAAACTTGAATCTGAATTCTGGTGAAATTGATGGGTCTTCAATTGTGTCTAAAAAAGGGTCATTTGAAGTTTATGATGTCAAACATATTCTGAAGAAATAGATTAATGTAACATGTGGGAAGAATACAAATATCTAGATTTTTTGGCATGACTGATAGCCCAATATGTGTGTGAATAGATAGAGTCCTGCAAAATCGATTCTGACCCAACCATTGCCCTGTCTACTGTTGTTTGTGGGCAAAATTAGCCTGCATTAGAGGCATCTGGCCTGTATGATGAATATAAGCTAACAGGTGATGCCTTGAAGAGCTGGACCAGAGGCTAAATGGAGTTAAGAGGAATAAAGGATATTTATTGAAGCCTTCAAAGGCCACACTCGGACAACGCCAGTGCTACAATTAGGGCTCTGCCTGGATGGCTCCAAGATGGAGGCAAAAGGGAGGGCCCAGTCCCAAGATCACACATTTTTATATATTTTGGTCCATTTACGTACAGGAGTCCCACTTGCCTGCCCTCTTCTTTCCGTGTTTATACTTTGAACCTGAAGTTTGGAAAAAATGTCCTGGAGTCCTCAATTGGAGTAGGATTGTTGTGTCTTCGTCACCCTATGAAAAGATCCTAGTAACCCTGAACAAAAAGTCACACACCAATGCAGAACAGAAAACCCAAAGGCCCAAGGCATCATAGGTTGGAAGAATAGGGAATGTTCTCCAAAGCAGGTCAAAGATGTAGTTACAAGTTAGGTGAAGTCATGAGTAACAAGACTGTTGAAATGCTCAGAATGCTCAGATATACTTTCGAATAGCGATGAGATTTTGGGTTGAAAAAGTAGAATGTGGATGATGGCTGGTAACAGTGAATGTCTCAGTGTTTTGAGGAATAACTGACTGATGTTGGTTAACATGAAGAACAATCTGTTTAAATAAACAGATTGTGTTAAAATATTTAGTTATCAGTCAATTTATTTGCTCGCTCCTGATTTTGACTTCCATATATTATAGTATGAATATGAGCAGAGTGGAATAATTATTTTTTTATTTCAGTGATCACGTTGCATTACGTTTTATGACAAGTATTTCCACTTAAAATAGTTTTCATCAAGTATCCTAGCTACTCTACATGCAAAGTTCAAGCAGAGTATATGACCTGTGGTGCAGGTCATATTCAAATGCTATTCTGTTGATGGGAATTTTAACAGTAAGCAGCAAAGCTGCATTTAGAAACATGATGACTATTAAAAGAAATCTTAGAGAGATAAAGAGCATATCTAATAATTCACATCTTTCTTACATGACAGTGAAAAGGCATGCAAAGCATAACTAAATTAACATAATGAAGACATTGTTCATTGAAGGTTTTCTGTAGCCAGATGCTTAATTTGATTTTTTTGGTTCTGTTTTCTTAAATGTATTACCCTAATCAGACTTCCAAAAATGCATTTCAAAATTGAGTACAAGGGAAAGATTTAAGGTTCATGATGAGTGTATTTTGAACAGTTAAACCTTTTGTTCATATATTTTGAAAATATGTACCATTACACCTGTTTCTAAAAAGGGTAAAAAAGGGTAAAAAGGGTAAAAAAGGTAATAAAGAAGGAGGACCCTGGGAAGTATTGATCAATCATCTTCATTTCCATGCTCAATAACATCATGGAACAGATCTTTCTGGAAGATATTTTGAAATATGTGAAAGATAGGGAGACAATTAGAGACAGGCTTTAAAGTAAGAGTAGATTTAGGTTTTTCACATAAAAAAGAAATTTTTCACAATACAGGTGGTGAGACAGTAGAGAAATTGTGAACACCAGATCATCAAGACTTCAAAGTCAGGCCGTATGGCACTTTGAGCAACTTAGACTAGTGGGTGGTGTTGAACTAAATGATCTTTAAAGGCTGTTTTCAACTCAAACCATGATTGGTTTTATCATTTTATATTATTCCTAACAAAATTTTGTGTAGAAATAAATGTAGCAATTTAATGAATCTCCACCATTTTTACTACTATGATTCAATCTAACTGCTAAGCACTGTAAAACAGTCTTGCTGTCACTGGGGATAAAAGGAAAATAATAAATTATCTTCTACAACTAGAGAGTGGAATAAAGAATAATTGGAAGTTGTTAAAAAGAAACTTTCACCTGGTCAAAATTAATAGTTTATAACATCATCTTTTCTAATAATGATTGAAGAAGTTACTGAGCAGCAAATAAAATGTAACCTCTGACTACTACAGACAAAAAAAGTAGAATGATAATGGTCCTCTGATAATAATTTTGGCATTGTTTTTGTTACAAATTAGGATTAAACTCGTTCTTCCTGGCACACCATTGCAGCTGTACTATAAATCTTTACATTTCTTACAAAGAGAATAAATTTTTATAATTTTAAATATCTATTTAATCTCATGAGGGAATGCCCTGAAATGAATTCAATACTATAGTTTCATGAAGATTAACATTAAGTGTCCTTTTTGTGGTATGACAAAAGACAGATTTTGGCCCTTATTAAAACTATAGTAAAAACATGTTTTTACTATATGTTTTACTTTTATGTTTTACAGACATAAAAAAAAAATTGAGTGGAATTTCCTAGTCTGATGTCACAACTTAGTACCACAGAAACTTGCATTCATAGAACAGTTTTTGTTGGACCTTGAAGGCCATTTAATTCCAACCCCACTGCTGTGGGCAGGGACACCAGGGAGACTTTCAACTAGAACAGGTTGTTCAATGACTCATCTAGACTGGCCCTAAGCACTTAAAAGGATGGGACATCCACAGTTTCTCCAGGCAACCTGGTCCAGTACTGACATGGTTCACCAGAGGCTGGACTAGCTCAAGGAGGAGACACTGGCACTGTGCCAGGTTTGGGGAACTGCCTTGGTTAGACATCCACCAAAGGCAGAACCTTTTGAGCCACTTGCTCAACAGTGCAGGATTTTTACCAGCAAATGGGATTGGGCAAAGGAGAAAGAGGAGGCTTTCTGTCGTGTGGTTCCAGCAGGAAAGGTTTATTGAAGCCGGAGGTGTCAGGAGCAGGGGAACTCTGAACACCTTTGTGCAAGGGATTTTATCTGCAGGCCGTTCAAGGGGAGGGTACAAAACTTCTACCAATGAAGGAAAAACTGGGGAGGAGCACAAGGTGGGGTTTACAGTTCATGGACCAATAAGGGAACACAAGGGGAGGGAGCAGTTCACATAAGCCAATGGGACATAGAGTAACGGGATTGACAGGGAACTTTCTGGAACAAGGGTAACAAGGGGCATGGTTTACAGTGATTTATAGGGAAGGTATTGGAATAAGGGGTTGGATTCCAATGATGGCCAGCATAGGGGAGGATACAATTTAGGGGTAAACCAGCAACACAGGGGAGGTGTAACTTGGGGTAAACCAGCTAACTGTGTGGGTACAACTCAACAACACAAAGTGGAATAAAACAAACCATTAAGAACAAAACATACCAACAACAAAGTACTTCACCATCCTTGCAGTAAAAATTTCTTCACTATATCTAATGTAAGCCTATTGTCTTTCAGTTTGAAACCATTCCCCTTTGTTCTGTCACTACATGCCCTTGTCAAAACTCTCCAACTTTCTTTTGGACCCCTTTCATGTACTGGAATGTTGCTCTAAGGTCTTTCCAGAAGCTTGGATTTTCCAAGGTGAACTTCCCCAACTCTCTCAATCTGTCTTCATAGCTCTCTGATCATCTTTGTGGCCTTCCTCTGGACTCATTCCAAGATATCCACATCCATTTGATGCTAGTGGCCCCAGAGCTGAACACAATACTGCATATGGAAATTAGAGAGGAAGAATCATCTCCCTTGACCTGTTAGTCAGGTTTCTTTTGATGCATCCTAACATATGATTTGCCTTCTGGTCTGAGAACCTACATTACCTGGTCATGTTGAGTTCCTTTTCAAATCACACACACAAGTCTTTCTGTGCAGAACTGTTCTCAATCCATTTTCTGCACTGTTTGGGATTTGTGACTGGGATTGCTCTGACCCACATGCAGGATATTGCACTTGCCTTGTTGAACTTCATGAAGTACACACAGGCTACCCACTAAAGACGGTCAAGGTCTCTCTGGATGGCATCCCTTCCTTCTAGCATGTCGGTGAATAGGTTTTGGGACTGTCAATACATCTGTTGAGGGTGCATTCAATCTGTGCATGCCAGTAACATAGATACTAAACAGCACTGGTCCCAATGGATCTCTGAGGAGCACCACTCATCACTACTCTCCATTTAGATGTTGAGATTTGACTGCAATTCTTTAAAAGTGACCACATAGCCAATTTGTTATCCACCAAGTGGATAACCCGTGTCTCTCCAGTTTACAGACAAGGATGTCATGCAGGACAGTGTCAAATGCTATGCACAAGTGCAGGTAGATGATATCAGTTGCTCTTCCCTTATCCACGCTCCTGTAAAAGGCCACTAAAAATTTCAAACACAGTAATTATTGCAGATCAGCTTCTAACCCTTTAAATAACACATTTTCTGTATGTTCAAAGTCCTTCTTTTTAAATGAAAAAAAATTTGCCAGATACCTTTGAGTGTCAGATTCCTTTCCTATACCAAAACCATTCTTTAAGTATTAAAGACATTTGTTTTGTGTAAGATATTTTAATCAGTGTTTGCACTAAATATTGAAACCTAAGGTGTGCATTTATACATTGTCAAATGTTTAAATAAGTGACTCCCCTATAGAAATATGATTTACATAAACACAAATGGTATTATTGTTTTGTTCTGGGGGAAAAAAATAGTAGAATAACTTGGATTTTGCAACTGAAGTTATAATTTTGGAAGGAAATTGAATTTCTTTTATAAATTGTTCTGCATGTACTGCCTCATGTCATTTAAGATGTGTGTCCTGAAAGCACATTTCCCGAATCCTGTATAAAAGCTGTTCTTAGCATTATCTTCCCTATTACTTGCCTGAGAACTATATATTAAGTGAAACTTAGGTGAAAATTGGGAGATAGATTCTGCCTTCTGATATACATGATACAGATTCATTACTGCTATGTGGATCATCTACATGCCTCTGAGGAGATTTTACTCCACACAATATTACAGAAAAGAAAATTTCCCAAATTGCAGGTACAAGAAATCTGATTAAACTCAGAAGAAAAGGACCTGGAGGAAAGAACAGAGAAGGAACATAAAACTGTGAGCTAATATGCAAGTGGGAAGTAAATCTGATGACTGAGGAGATGCATTAACTTCAGTAAGCAAAGTTTCAAGCCTGAAAACTAATGGATTGACTGGCAGTGAAAAAGCAGAAGGAAAAAAAATCTTGATGAACAGACTGCCTGATATATGTATGCTGCATCTTATACAATGAAAATCATTAGAAGGAAGTTTGGAATGAAGAGAAATCAATTGCTTGTGATGAAAGCATAGGCAAGAATTGTTTGTCTTGATTGAATGGAGCACCTTGAAAATATGTTTTTATTAGAACCTGACTGAGGGATGACAACACTTTGTCAAACAGAAAAAAAGCTTCATTACTCTTGAGGACCTGAAAAAATCTATTAGAGAAAGTCTTCCAAACAAAAAAATGACTTTCTGATGGATTTCCCACAAGTATTTTCAAGGAGTCACGTACAGATTTTTAATCAACAGACAGATTTTCATACATTTTGAGCAACTGAATGTTGAGGTGCACTCACTTCTCATCAGGTACAGCTTTTTATACTTTTTTCTTCTGAAGATCTCTGGTTGGCAGTAGTAGGGTGGGATTCTCCACTCCCCCCCTTCTTGGTTGTTGTTCCGGGGAGAGTCTCTGTTTTTTGTTAGTTTTATCTTTTGAGGTAACTCCTTTTACATATCAAGGCTGCTTTTGAGGTAACTCCTTTAACATATCAAGGTCGCTTTCTTGTCGCGGAGAGTTTGTTTATATTTTCCCATCTTGTCGCTAAAATTTAGGGTTTTTGATCTCTTAACTTTCCTAACAAATCTTTTCTCTCCCTTTCTGGCTTTGGCTTGAAGACTGATAAGCTGCATTCTGATGTTAATTGCTCGCAGTCTGGGATTTCTCTCTTTGTCTTNAATTGCTCGCAGTCTGGGTTTTCTCTCTTTGTCTTTAAACAAAGCTCAGTTTCGGTTTCCCACAATTTTCGTAATTTCTTGTTCTCTTTTGCTTAGGAAATATTTGGGAAGGGGTTTATGTTCTCTTTCAGGTGACCCCGCATTTCTGTATTGCAGAAATAGTTTTATGATCTCCTGAACCGACTAATTCTGATACACGCTACACAACCTAATTAAAACAGGTAGACAAATGCTAATACACACTAACAACTAAAACAAGTTCTAATACACACTGAACAAACTAATGATAGACGGAGTCTATTACACCCTTCTTCTCCTGGTTTAATTCCCAAGTTAAAGAAAAACGTTAAGTTCTGTCTGATCCCACATGATTCCCCTGTGTCAATCCCCCGTTCTTCCCCAATGACTTCCCTAAAGTTTTCCCCAAGTCTTCGAAGGAGAGGGACACAAAATTATGAAGCACCCTCTCTCTTTGGAAGACAGAATGGCTCCCCTTTCCCGGGCAGGAGGCAGGATTGTGGTTCCCTCCTTCCTCCTCTTCATTAACCTCCCTCGACTCCTCCCCTGAATTCGACCCCGACCTCCTGCCACTTCCCAACCCCTCCCTGTGGGAGGGAGATTGCCTACCCAGAACCCCACCTCCTCCTGAACCACCCCTCAGCAGTGAGGCCCCTCCGCTTCCAGCTTCCACTTCTGGAAGTTCTGGGACCTGCCCTCCCGGTCCCTGCTCTAGTAGGCTTGGATCTGATGGGCCAGAACCCGGAAGTAGGAACGTGGAACTTAAGAGTCCCACGGACACTGGCCTGGGTCACGAAGGGGGAAGGATCCCAATCACTCTGGCAATCTTTCTCCTTCCAAACCAAGAAAGAGTTGTGCCGAGCCCAAAGGGAATTTGGCAGTCAAAGTGAGTACTTCAAGGGTCTCTTGAGGGCCAATTTGTCTTCCAACCTTCTTGTCCCTGCACACCTCAGAGATCTCTTCTCATGTGTCCTACCCAGGGGTGATTTTATCTTCTGGGAGGGAGCGTGGAAGAGATCCCTCAAGGATCTGCAGTGAGATCTTTTGTCATCTGATGATAGGGCCTTTGACTGAGACCGTCAAATCATCACCCTTGACCATTTGGTGGTGAAGGGAAGTGGGCCAAGGCGAGCGAACAGGCAAAGGTATTACCCAAGTCTGTACTCGCCGAAATTTCAAAGGCCACCGAGGCAGCGTTCATCAACATTCCCCTCCCAGAGACAACCATTCCATATACCCAGATTTATCAAGGCCCTTCAGAACCTTTCATTAATTTTATTAATAAGCTAACCACACAAATTGAGAGGCAGGTGACATCAGTGGTGATGCACCAGTAGTTCCTGCTAGAAACAGCAAAAGGGAATGCAAATGACTCGTGTAAAGCCTTGATTAGAGTACTCACAAAAGATCCTCCATCAACCATCGCCACCCTGGTGGAGTCCTGCACCAAAGCTGTCCCAGCAGGAGCAGAAGCGAGCAACAAAACTGTGCCTCCATTGCCGCCATTCCAGAAGAAGCTGGTTACTATCGCTTCTCAGCTGATGAAATCACCATCACCACTCTGTTGTTTTAGTTGCGGCCAGGCTGGCCACATTTCTAAATTCTGCTCAAATAAAACTACATCATTTAAAGGGCAAAATAAAACACCTGGCATAGGAAGGGGAAGGGGGGGAACCTTTCAACAGAAAAAAACCTAGGGGGTGAATGTGGGCTCAACCCCACATGAAGAAAAAATAGAGGTGAACCACACGGGGAGAGGGGACAGGAGCCCAGAGACATCAATTCGCTTCAGACCTTCCAAAGGAAAAGACATTTTATGAACTTCCAGACATGACTCTTTTGCCAACTGTGACTTTGACACTTGCATTTCCTCTCCCAAAAACACAGTCGAACCGGAGGGAAGGACTGTTCTGGTGACAGCATATCGACCTTCCTCCAAACCTGGTCCTGAATGAAGGTTCCTGTGGAACCACTGGGAGGATCACTGGTGCAGCAATCCAGGGAATGTGAATACTTTGTGATAGGGGACACGAAAAACACCCTTGCTGAAATTGTGATCTTCCCAATGACCATTAGGAGAGATCATGACACACTCAAAATTCTGGTGCGGTGCACCCAGCCGCTGTATATACCTTCATAAAAACCAGTTTGTAGCCCAGGCCATTCTGGTCTGGACAAAGGTACCAGTAGATGTGGTAGCTCCACAGATCTACTGGGCGGCAGCGATGAGGACAAACCAGTTTTCACTGCTACCTCACCAAAGGTAGAGCGGGCAGGGGAATGACTGGGATGTTGGACACGGGAGCTGATTTGACAGTCATTCCCAAAAGGGAGTGGCCGTCAAATTGAGAGCTTGTTCCCCTGGCTAACAACATCCAGGGGATCGGAGGGACACAAATTGCCAAAATATCTAGGGAGGCCATTCAAGTCAAGGGGCCTGACGGGTAGATTGGCACAGTAAGGCCTGTCGTGGATTTCAAAGTGCCTCTCTGGGGCAGAGACCTAAGGTCGCAATGGGGGGCAAGACTGGAGATCCTGACATCCCCCTGGGATTTTTAATTGCGACCACTGTAGAGCACCCCACCCAGAAGTCTAATCGGACGACAGATACTCCCATTTGGATGGACCAGTGGTCGCTGTCCAAAGATAAATTGAAGGCACTCAATGAGCTCATAGATGAGCAACTAAAGCTCGGTAACATCGAAGAGAGCTTCAGCCCCTGGAACTCTCCGGTTTTTGTTGTCCGGAAGCCGGGGAAGGATAGGTGGAGACTTGTCCATGACCTCAGAAAAATCAACAATGTCATTGTTGACATGGAGTCTCTTCAACCAGGGATGCCCTCCCCTGCAATGCTCCCGACTGATTGGAATTCAGCAGTGGTTGATATCAAGGATCGCTTCTTCCATATCCCACTGCATTCCTCCAACTGTGAGCGATTCGCCTTCTTGGTGCCGACCACTTATAACCGAGACAGCCCAATGAGGAGGTTCCACTGGCGGATGTTGCCTCAGGGCATGAAGAACTCGCCCATCATTTGTCAGTGGTACCTAGCCTCATTGTTTTCCCCCGTCCGCATCACAGCAGGAGAAGCCATCATCCATCATTACATGGGTGACGTGCTGGTGTGTGCCCCCAATCAAGAACTACTCCACAATGTGCTGGACCAAGTTAAAGTGTTATCAAATGCAGGATTTACACTTCAGGATGAGAAAGTTCAGAGGATGCCACCCTGGAAGTACCTGGGAGATTTCTGTGCGGACCATTGTGCCGCATAAACTGGCCATCAGCAGTAATCCCAAACCCTTGGAGGACCTACACTCCCTATGTGGGTCTCTGAATTGGGTAAGACCTTGGCTGGGTCTCTCTACAGAGACCTAGCCCTCCTCTTTAATCTATTAAAAGCGGGGGAGGAATTGGGATCCCCTTGGGTGTTGACCCTGGAGGCAAAGGCGGCTCCAGAAAGGGTATATGAAAATGCAGAAACAGCAGGCACACCGATACTATCCTGAACTGGGTTTCAAATTTATCATCTTGGGAAGACTTCCGCATCTGTGTGGATTGATCTTCCAGTGGGACAAGGTGAGAAAGGATCCCCTCATCATCATCGAGTGGGTGTTCCTTCCTCAGCAGCGGTCAAAGAACATCACCCGACCGCAGGAACAGATGGCACGTCTGTTCTATAAGGCCCGGCACAGGCTGCAGGAACTGGCTGGATGTGACTTTGAGTGCATACACCTCCCAGTTGCTCTTTCTGAGGACAAAATATCCTCAGTGAGAATGCCTAGGGAGATCTTTGAGGCTCTGGTGAGGCAGCAAGAGACACTGCAAATTGCCCTGGCAGATTACACCGGACAAGTGTCAGTCCACGCACCACCTCACAAATTATTTAATTCAGAATTTAATGTTATTCCTAAGGAAATTAGGAGCAGTGTACCTCTAAAAGCAAGGACAGTTTTCACAGACGTGTCTAGGGCTTCCGGAAAGTCAGTCATGACTTGGAAGGACCCCGAAACTCAGCAGTGGGAAATGGACATTGAATATGTGGAGGGTTCTCCACAGATTGCTGAGTTGACGGCACTTGTCAGGGCTTTGGAGAGGTTCACTGGCCCAATCAATTTAGTTACAGATTCTGCCTATTTGCTAGGGGCAGTGGTCAGAGTTGAACATGCTACCCTCAAGGAAGTCTCAAACAAGACTTTGTTCCATCTGCTCTCACAGTTGATTTATGCCGTTTCCCACCATGAGCAGCCATTTTTCATTATGCATACGAGGTCACATTCCAACTTACCGGGACCCATTGCGGAGGGGAATTTCCAGGGCGATTCCTACACCGCTGCAGTTGTAGGCCTGATCGGGACCCCTGATCTGTTTGAGGAAGCTAAGACGAGTCAACAGATGTTCCATCAGAATGCCCCTGCTTTGGTTTGCCAGTTTAACATCACCAGGGACCAGGCCAGGGCCATTCTGAGCACCTGTTCCCACTGCCAGTGTACCGCTGTTCCATCCATGGATGCTGGGGTCAATCCACATGGCCTGGGCAGTTGTGAATTGTGGCAAATGGATGTCACCCACTTCCCACAATTGGGCAAGCAAAAATATGTACATGTATAGGTGGATACCTTTTCTGGAACTTCCTACGCCTCAGCCCATACAGGAGAGAAGGCACTGCATGTCAAGTCACACCT
>VWYI01019445.1:0-25081 GCA_013399455.1 Anthoscopus minutus
TGATATAAATAGTAACCTCTAAAATGAAAATAATAAATGAATGGCAGATTTTTTCTTTTTAAGAAAACCTTGAATTCCTTTCTTTTTTTGAGTACCTCTTATCTCCGTTTCTTCCCTCACTATATCAGATAGCCTTACACCTTGTGTAAGAACTAAATCATTGTCCTAAAGACACAACCTTTTCTGCGTTATTCATTATATAGATTTTGCAATATAAAACTCTAATCATAATTATTATAGATTTCTCAAGTCCTGTAATGGTACTAGAGCAAGATAATTCATAGAAAAGATCCAAAGGCAATTCTTTTTGTTTGCCATTATTCAATATATTTGACAGTTCTCTTTCTTACTTCTTTTTCCTCTTCCCTTGCTTCTGAAATTAACAAGATTTTTCTTCTTGTTGAATAGAAAAAGACACTGTGGTGAAAACCTTACTCCTGTCAAAGAACTTTGGAGTAGAGTTACTGTCCAAAATGTCAGCGACAAGCAGCAGAAGAGATGAAAACTTCAGGCTCAGGGGTAAAATCATCGAAAGGGTTCTGATCACACCTGAACTAGTGTTAGAGCAGAATTGTAATTTTGAATTAGGATCCATAGACTAGGAGATAGTGTGGAGAAATAATTAATTTTGAATAATTCGAAAGCAAAGTACCATTTGTTTTAATGCCATAAAGTCAATAATAAATCAAATATAATGTATGCTCCCTGTGTCCCTTATAGCTATACAATAGAAAAATAAAAGAGTGATTTATCTTTAAGAGGCAGAAAAATATGCAGAAAAAGCAAATTCATTTTTATTTCAGTGATTTTGCCTTTCCTTTGCCTTCCACAGTATCCCCTGTAGGGATTTAGCAGACATTGAGAAACTACCTTCCAGGGCCTGTCATATTCTGAACATAAAAAAAACCATATTGACCCTGATTTCCATAGGAAATAAAATCAAACTCTCAGTATTCAACCATAAAAAGCATATGATTTGAGGAAAATAATTTTCTGTAAGTGTTCTCTAGAGGACTTCAGTGGCTGAGCTCTCATGAAACCTAATTCTAATTCAGATGCATAAAAATCTCAGCTCTCTGGCTCTGCAGCACATATAGTACAGACTTGTTTTTAAAGCCCTATAATCCATAAAAAATTCTCTTGAAAATCTTCTGTCTAGATCAAAGCACCCCAGAAACTTTTTTTCAGTTCTGGAAACACAATAGGGGTGCTACAAAAGCCCCAAAACATGTTCCATTAACAGTAAGCAGTATATATTATGAAGCCAGTAAAACAAGTTAACAGAGACATTAATACCCTGACAAAATTTAAAGAGAGAATCAAGCTGAACAATTCATTTGGTCCAGTTCCAGCTGAAAATTTGGAAGTTCGCTTCTGGCATCAATCTAAACTTTGAACCTGAGTTCTGGATAGCAGAATTACAGGACTTTTGTGAGGACTTGACTGAAAAATTTGAAAGCTGTAGTGTCACAGTAAATTCTGAAGATGTTCTGTCTCTGAGGTGAAATTGCTTGTTTCTTTTCACAGTCAGTCAAGCTCAACAAGCAAGTGATAAATCTTTGTCTCAGGAACTCATGCAAGAAAACTCTTATTGTTAATTTAATGTTTCTTTCTAAGACTAATGTTCCAGCTCAGCCCTATGCAGTACCCTTTTCACTAGCGTATTTTAGGAGTGTACTTATTTCATCACTTTTTTTGTCTGTGCTTTTCAATTGGGCAAAGCAGTATGTCAACATATTATTTAAAAACTCAAGAGGCAGAACCCACATCCTTAAAAAACTTGAAGTCTAACCTTACAAAATTCTCTGATGCAAATATGATTTTTTTCTAGTGAAATAGTGAAATGTTATTTTGGAGAAAGAAAAGACAGATACTTTGCAGTACTGAAATCTGACCTGTGGAGAGAAACATATTCTTTCTTTCCGTTTTAATGTATTGCATAGGCTTTGTTTGCGCTTTTTATCTGGACAAAGTTGTCTGGCAACACATATTTCAATAAGAATTATTTTTATTAGCATTTTTAAAGGAATAACATACAGGCATAATGTACATACAGTGGAGAAATCATTCTTATAGGTTCCCCAACCTTCTGTGTCAGTCTATCTGATGGAAAAAAAAAAGACTTAAGGGCAGTTGGCATTTCTTACTGTCCTGCAGAAATACATTTGCTAAACAATGTCTTGAGTTCCTGAGACTAAAAACTGCTTGCTTAAAAACTGTCGTGCTTACAAACTCATGCTTTGAAATTGCAACACTTGGCACCTCTGAAGAAAGACCTAAAGGATTCTACAGGTGGATGCTTTCTAATCACTAGGGGTGACATAACCAACTTCCATCAAGCATATGGAGAGCCTGGCATCTCTGCAAACCTTTCTTGGATCTAATGAATACTTAACTAAATCGCATGTAGAGGACTCCTTTGTGTACATCTATATTTAGGGGTCTGAATTTGAATTCCACTTTTAAAAGTGCAGTACCTATGCTGTTCAAATTGCTTGTTGGGGCAACTCTTTGAGCCATTTAATTGTGCAATTGCTCTTAAGTTTTGTCTAGAGTGATGTGCACTCCTGTGGAGAGCAATCTGGTGTGGTAGAAGAAGAATCTTACTGACAAAGTAGCTTCTTAGATGTTTAGCTGCAGAACCTAAGAGTTCTGAATGTGGTTCTGAGGACAGTAATTCAAAACCTGGTTTAGGCGGCCTGAAATTTAAATCTCAACATTTCAACTTAAAACTACCGTGAGACTCAAATTAAAAATTTTAAGACATCCATTTAATGTATATAAACAAGGTTTTACTTTTTTTTTCCTGAAGTTTTTCAGTTTTGAGTTGCTTTTGGTTTGTTTTTTTTTTCCCCCTCCTCAGCACTAAAAGAATAAGGAGCTGATAGTTTATAACTGTTTCTGGTGACATATGGTTCTGCATGGCTGATAATGTCCTAGATAGCTTAGGAAACAGAGCCAAAATATGATTCGTGAACTGATGTTTTATAAATGCAAACAGATTAATAACATTTTATCTTTGTCAGTTATTCATTAGTATTAAATGAACAAACCACATACATTTTTGTATCTAAAATAATTCATACTAGAAAGTAAACATTTCAAGCAAATGTCCATGTTGTGAAAATAATGTGTATAATTAAATATGGTTAAATACTAAGTGTATACAATTCCTTCTTTACCCATATGTCTCACTGCTCTAAGGAAGAATCATTTTTTTTCTGCTATGAGCACAAATACAGGTGATGGCCATATGCATATTGGCTGAGCACATGGATTGCAGAGCACTTTTTCACAAGTCCCTGTACTCTCAAATGAACACAAAATAAAACCAAACAAATGGCAAAACCCAAACTTTCCAGATGACTGAGTGTATTTATTTTCTTGGAAGTAAAGAAAAATAACAGGCAATTCTTTTTTCCTCTCCATGTTTTCCATCTGAGCCTGTAAGGCAACTAATTTATAGCACATATAAGTCTTTTCTAGAAAAGAAGTTTTGTAATTTTCAGTTTGGTTTTTTTTCTGGTTCTTTATATATCTGTGACATTCTTCTTAGATTACAATAAAGAAAACCTTTTGTGAACAGTTTAATTTTATCTTTTGAAGTTCCAGACTTCTATTAAAATCTTTCAGAAAAAAATACATATATTAGAAAAATATGCAATTATGCAGTTAGTAATAGTCATTCCTCTTTTATGAACTTTTTCAAAGATCAAAGTAATTTTATTCCAGGGTTCTTAACACTTCGAGTGCATATTAAGACACTTGACCCTCTCAGCCAAGTTTCTACTTGATATAATTAGCTGAAATCATTCAAGATTCATTTTGATTAATCTCATAGGGCTCTGATAATTGTTTATAAATACGTAGCAGCAAAATTGACTGCCTAAAAAAAACTCAAAATACTCACAGTAGAGCTATAGAGCTATATGCTTTCTTCAGACAAATAAAGATAACTTTGAAAACATTTTCTAGTTGTCAGTGTTTGGGAAGAGATCTAAACTTATTTTTCAACAGATTCCATAAGAATAACACATATGATTTAGCACTACTGGAGCAAAACTCAGTTTTCCTTCTTCTAACTTTTTCATCCATAAGTTATCAATCTGAATGTTATCCTCATGCATATTGCATGTCAAATGTCAAAAAAGATGTCGATACAAGCTTTGAATAAGTCTTTTTGTTTTAAATGAGCATATGTTGCACACATTGAATTTTCGCTAAACTAAGGATGTTAACTTCAGAAGAAAAGATTCTGAGAATTTAGGGCTGATATTTAGGATATGATTTAATTAAAAATATGTCATTTAAAATGTCTTATTTCATAGCAAAGGTATGTTATTTTAAGAAATACCATACTTACAGTATGTTCTTCACACTACCACTCTAGTAGAACCTAAATTCAAATAAAAAATGTCTTAAATTTCAACAGCTGTATGTTGATTAAAAGCAAAATTAGTTAAAAGCTCATTCAAAAAGGTTGGTTTGTGACATCAGAGGAATTCAATCTATCTGCATGCTAAAATTGCAGCTGGTGAAAATACATCTTCACACATTAATACATATGGATTTTCAGGTTTAAATAACCACAGAATTTTCCAGATTTGTCTTTCAGGATAACATTAATTTCTTAACCCCTACACTAATATTGTCTGCTTTAAATCTTGATTCCAGTTTACCATAATTTTCCCTTGGCTGCATTCTCTATTATTAGTGAAGACTGGTTTTATTTTTAGTAAAGAGTGGTTTGTTTCATATATATATGTACACATACATACATAATTATTATTTACATGTTTAACTCTTATATCTGTATATAAATATACATTTTAATGTAATGTATGCACATTTATTCAGCAATTATCTGTGCAAGGTTCCTGAAAATCAGAATTGGTTTTTTTTGTGGTTAAAAACACAGACTTCCAAAGAACAATAATCAGAATTACTGTATTCAGACAGGATATGAATCATTGAGAGCTAATCAGTGACATCTTCTCTCTTTACATGACTGAAATGCCATTGGTGGCAAGTTGATGCAGAGCAAAGCTGCCTGCTTCAAAGGGTTTGTCAGACCATCATGGGATTTGCTGCTGAACATGAACTTAAATACTAACCTAGACATCACTGAATCAGAACTTATTAGGATTACCAGGAAATCTCTTTTCATTTTGTACTAAAAGAAACACAAACATTTGTGCTCCCGACCTCACATGACCTGCTAGACACTGTTCAGCCACCATTGCTCGGGTTGAAGGTGAAATTCAACATTGCTAGCTCCCATCATGAGGCTCCTTGGAAAGTCCAGGTTACATTTTGGAATGTAGATGAACATGTAAAGACAGCATTATTTGGTATTGCTGGTGATTTTAAAAATAGCTAGTACCTTTGATAACAATGGACGCCAACTGAAACCTCAGATCTACAATGAACTGAGAAGTATTCTCTGTTCTCTAGAGATACTCTTGTAAGCCTTTGTAAAGCAGAAGCAAAACAGATAAGATAAGGAGAAGTATTGATTTTTCTTTTTTTGGTATTTGCTTGAAATTAAATTTATTGTATTTCCTACCATTTCACCAGAGAGTACATTGGTCTTGATGAAAGGATGCTTAATGCAAGCTGAAGAAACCTGATTTTCTCTGCTTGCAGTTTGATAGGCAAAAACACAGCACTGAGGATTACCAAAGTTCTGCTGTTTATCTCTTCTTGCACTTTTAATTCTTAGGAACAGTTCTGTTGTCTTTTCAGAGTACTGGAAGGCACAGGGAATGCAGATGTCCAGAAGGAGCAAGTTCATTCAGTCACAGTAGAATGTGGAATTTTAGTTGGGGCATTTGATATACAAAGCGGAATAGAAATTACATTTGATGAGATTCCGTTTGCAATCCTCAGACTTCTGAGACTGACAATTCCCTCTCTGTCTGTCATGAATCCTACAACTTGTCTCTATGTGGCTTATAATTCTTCTCTGCAGCTCCTCAAGGGAAGAACTACTGGAGGTGTAAACACTTCTCATATATTTTATCATCATGGTGAATTAATTGAAGTTTTTTAACAGAATTGCATAATACAATACTGAAAATGCCATTGCTGTTTTTGTTTTTGTTTTTCTACCAATTCAACAAGAATAAGAGATGATTTAATCTATGAAAAAAAAATAGGCTTGAGTTCTTCTTTTACATTTTTTATAGAATCATAAAATAGAATCATAGAATGCTTTGGGTTGGGAGAGGCCTTAATGATCATCTAGCTCCAAGCACCCTGCCAGAGGCGGTGAGACCTTCCAAAGCTCAAGTTTCTCAGTCATCCAACCCGGGCTTGAACACTTCCAGGGACAGATAACCCACAGTTTTGCTGGGAAACTTGTTCCACTGTTTCATTACACTCATATCTAGCCTAAATATATCCTCTTTCAATTGGAAACCATTCCCCATTGTTGTACCCCTAAATGCCCTTCTGAAAAGTCCCTCTCCAACTTTATTATAAGCCATATTTTGGGTATTGGAAGGCTGCTATAAACTCTCCTTTGAATCTTCTCTGGGCTGAACAACCCCAAATCTTTGCCTATCTGCATGATAGGGGTAGTCCAGCTCTTTGGGCATCTTTGTGGCCTTCCTGCTCTGAACTTGCTCCAACAGATCCATGGCCTAGGATTGAGGGTCCCATAGCTGGATGCAGCACTGCAGATGGGGTCTCACGGGAGCAGAGTAGAGTGCCAAAATCACCTCCCTCAAGCTGGTGGCTACATATATTTTTATGCATTCCAAGATATGATTGGCTTTTCTGACAGCAAGTATCCATTTCCAGGTGATGCTGTTATTTATCCACTGTATCCCCAAGCCCTTCTCCATATATCTGCTTTGAAATATGTGTATGCGTGCTGGTACATGTGTGCATAATGAATATATAATGCACACATTCATTATTTTTTCCCTTAATAGATACAGACAGATAAGGATTTTATCTTCAGTGCAAATTCTGGTTTGTTTGGGTTTTTTAAAATAGAAATATTAAATGTCAGATATTTTCAAAGTAAAATTTGGAAGAAAATGCTTTTCAGATGAATTTAAAACTTTCTAGTTTCTATGACATATTTTAAAGTGAAAAGTTAAAGTAAAAAAAAAGAAATTAAAGTTCATTAAAAGTCAAAGTATTAGCAAAATTCCAACATTTCCGCAATTTGTTTTGCTCTCAAAAAAACCCGAACAAAACCAACTAACCAAACAAAACTCTCTTGCTAAAATATATTTCACTCTTAACTGTTTAGATTTCAGTAAACCAGCACTTCTAACCAGATAAAATATTTTACAGTCCATGAAGTGCCAGTTTTCTCACACCTAAAGGACATATAATAAATCAGTCAAAATAAATGTGTAAGAAGACACAGAATCTTGTTTCAGGACAAAAATCAGACTATTAGCCTTGTGTTCTAAGGAGAAAATTACTTCTTTCTGGTTATTTCATAAGCCCATCTTTTAAACACAGGCAGTCTCTACAAGACAACAGACTTCAGGGGAAATAACTGTTGTGCTGCTGAATTTAGATAGAGCAAAAGTAATGCCTCCTGCTGATATAGCACCCTCCTGCAGGGGCCTCAGTTGAACTGATGTGCTACACATACATTAAGCAACCTCCTCTGGGACCTCATGGGGAACAGTTAGCGATCGTCATGGCCCACCTTGGCAGAGGTACTTGTGCTGAGGTGGTCTCAAAAACACATGAGGGCAGAATACCCATCTCCTCAGACCCATCAGTATGTGGGGTCTTGGGCCTATTTTTTGTCTTAGTTTCCCTGGATAGACAGAGAAATTTTTTATGAATCCATCTCCGAAGTGTTTATTTAGCTTAAAACTGAAACTAAAGTCCTTACTCAGGCAACTTTCCTGACAGTTTAGGATTGGGGCGTTCTATGCCACTGATATTTACTCTGACCTTTCAGTGAGCTGTAACTAATACATTTGGCCTCATGTGATCCAGTGTAATGGCCTTATTTTTGCATTGAGGTATTGGTTTTAAATCTCTTCCCTGTGATTTACATGAAAAACCTTAACTTATATGATGCATATAACCTTGTTACTAAGCTTATTCTTGCAGACATATTTTCCTTTACTATTTAAAATTAGACAACCTATGTAACTGAAGAAACAGAAAGAATATTTAATTATGGGGTTTCAATAGGAAAAATGAGACAATTCAATCTTTTTCCTTCAATTTTACTTTTTAAAGATAAATCCATTAATTCAGAATTGTCCAAAATCCTAAAAAACACTATTATTTTTTACTTATTCTTCTATCTGTAATATTAATGAATATTGTTTGAACACTGTCTTTGACCTGAACCATTGAATGATATCACTGTACCTGTAACTATATCAGTCATCCCTGGTTTGTATTATTAATTCATTTCTATATAAAATACCTTTGTTTTTTGAACAGTGTCTAATTCTATTATAAATTCCACGAAATAATTCTGTCAAACCTTATGTTATTCCTCTAACGTATGTTTAGAAGCTATTTTTACAGGTCTTCACTGCTAAGTATTTCCATATAAGGCCTTTTGTCTTAGAATCAGTAGCTGGTTCAAAAGAAAATGGGAAGATTTTCAGCAGCTACTGGCAGTTTGAGCAAGCACTGACCCCTGGGTAAAATGAATAAACAGTAGATCTGAGAACAAAAGGAGTCTTCAGAATACTATTAACTCACAGTAATAAAGCAGACATGATGTACTGGGGTCAGTACAAGTCTCATTTGTAGATAAGCCATAAAGAGGAATCATTCCATCACCAAAGAAAGGTCAACGGTTAAAGTATGATATGATTGTTTTGAACTGGTCTTCCAGTGAAAAATTTCTGAACTATGAAGGAGCTCTTCAATTTCAGAAACATATTTCAGGACCTTTTTAAATGGCACTCCATGTTTCTAGATGCATTTAGCAAAGAAAAATCTTTTGGTGAAAGGAAGGACTGAAGGAAAGGGAACATTAAGTTCCATTTCTAAGGTAGTCAAACTAAGGTTTGCATATAATCTTTATAATTTTCTGGCACAAATCTTTTGGAAAACTATATCTTTTGCCTAGCATAACTTATTTCAATATAAGCATGAAGTATAAGGAGGACAAATTACTTGTTATTAAATTATTTTAACAAATGATAGAAATATGTAGAACACCACAAATAAAATTAGCTAAGTTCCTTACTTGGACTTGATTCTTCAGTCATATTTTGCTTTGATGTGATTTTTTTTTTGACAAAACTTCATGCTCAGAGCGTTATCCTTGAAGAAGAGCAGAGAAATAAATAGCCTGTAAACCACTACATATCACTGTTGGTTTAACTGTACTTATATTTTTATTTTGCAGCCACTATACAACACAAGGAGTAAACATCCTAACACACCATACCTACCTTGACTTTTCTCATGCACCAGTCTGGGAGGAAGTTTCCCCACTTTGGAAAACCAGGACATGTTAATGAAGATCCTGTGGCTGAATCTCATTTCACTGCTTTTTTGTAAGTCTCCATAAAAAATGCTAGTCAGCTTTGTGGATATTCAAATGCTCATTGAAGAATATAGATAGAAAGGCTGTAGCAAGAATGATGATCCCCTAGCTTGATAGTAGGGGAATCATGAAAAGAGAATGGAGGAGTATCTTCCCATTACAGTTCTGACAAAGTGCATAAGGCTTTATGAACATGACACAACATCTTTCTACTGTAATTTACAGAAATTATTTTGACACAGGTGTTTTGGCTCCCTTAGAAGACAGTGAAAAAACTCTTCCAGTGAATATTCTATTCGGCTCTTAAAAGGGTACAAAAGAAGTGAAATAAATCCAGGAATTACTGATTTGCATCATCAACTCATGGAAGATCAGCTTGTGAGAGAAATTTGTTTAGTGCCACTTCTAAAATCAGTAGAAATACCATGTACTTCGAAGTAGCAAAACAAAATAAAGCTTTAGATAATTAGATAGTAAAAGCATTGAATGAGGTACTGAAGCTGGTATATGAATTGTAAAATCTTAATTTTGAAGCTTTCATAAGAGTTCTTGCCAGGCCACGCTGTTTTATCAATAATGCTTATTGGTTTTCAGCTGATGACAATATATTTTATTTTAATGAGCACAATTTCATTTCCTGCTTTTCTATAGTATTGTTCAGTGACAATCTCCTCTTTTTTCTCTTAAATCTTGGACCTCATTCACACCTCTATTCATCTATTGTAATTGCTCAATTCTGTTGAGAAACTTAGGAAGAGATACTGGAAAATTAGCTGAAAGCTTCATATTCAGATGTCTGATTTTTATGATCCTGAAACTTTATTGGCAATATTCTTGCTGGCTAGACTGTTTGAACTTTGTATCATTTTCATATGATCAAACCTGCTTACTTTTATGGTTTGGCATGATATTAACATTAATACTGCTTTGAAAATCTTCTAAAACCTTTTACTCACCAAATGCATATTCATAATTCTAGGGCTTGTACGTGGGAGCTGCTGTGTTTTGCTAAAAAAAGCTACATGTCAGAACTATTGACACCCCAGCTGCCTAAAAGAAAAGAGCATGTTACTACCAAGTCCTGGCCTTACCTTGACCCCCCTCTGTTCTCCAAAGTTATATATTAAAACTGTTAAAAGCTTGATGTTAATTAATTCAGAATCTTAATAATTTTGCCTATTCAGAAGATCCACTAAAGCAAAAGTTCTAAATAATTATGTTCTGAGGACATAATTATAACTCCAGCAATAAGTTCTGCAAAATCATTCATCTGACTTTTTCTTTTCCCCTCAGTAGTGTTTTTAATGGACAATTTAAAATTTTCTAATGGTAAATTAAAAATCAGACCCTAAAAGCATATTTTATGAGATGGGAATTATTTGATTTGGCTGAAGCCTCCAGATGAATTTGATCCAATTTTCTCTTCTTTTAAAATCAGTTAAGAGTACAGACTGCATGAGGATAAACATCATAGCTTTACTTTGTTGAACAAAAGGAAAAAAGTACTTTTTCCCAACTCACTTCAAATAAACATCTCTAAGGTTTATATGCTTTGGAAGGAGTTAAGGGAGAATCTAAGCTGCTTGTACCCTTTCAAGCAAGGAACTGTGGCACTAATAAGGACTAGAGGAAGGCTGAACCTAAATCAGATGCCAAGAATTATTTAGCTTTGTCTGAAGCTATTCAGCTTCTGAAGGATGAATCAAAAATATAAGATAATGAGCAGGACAAGACTGAGAACTACTTTCTTATCACATCTTTTCTCCTCTTCATTTTAAAAGCAATACACTTCTGAGTATTGCCTGAAATGTGGCTTTTAAACCTCAAGAATTATTACAGGATAGTAACTTCAATTACAGCATAGATGCACTTAGCCTGCACTTCAGGAGTTGAGGATGATGCCTTGCATAAAGAACTTGGCTGACAGACTCAGTTTGGCCAATAATATGGGTGGGACTGCACAACAGCTTGTGGGAGACCTGAACCACATTTCTCACTGTGGCTATGGGTGAAGGCAAACCTAGCACTATATAACTTCAGGAATTTAAAGCAGAATTTTCCGAGATAAGCACTAATAACTTGAGTTTTATGGAGGAGTTTCTCTATGCCTTTTTAAATCAAGCAAAGGAGAAGTAGTCCCTAATGGTGTTATGCATGATAATCAAATTTCCTGGTGAAAATGTACTCACCCAAAGGTCATATCTCAAGCCCTCAAATCTTGTTGCAGAGCTCTGCAGTATTGTTTGTCTTCTCAGCAGAGGTCTGCTGCTTTGGAGGATAAGGAAACATTTACATAAGAATGTTATACAACTCCACAGTTTAAAAAAACCCAACAATTTATGACTGACAATGAGAAAGAAGAAGCAAGATCCAAAGAAAACAGCAGCACCGCTGGAAACCAAGCGTTAAATTGCAATCAGTGGGTTTTACCTTTTTGTTTTTCCCCCAAATATATATATATAATATGAGAAAAGGAGCTTCTGCTGGCTTATTTTGTGGTGCACTTCTCCTTACCTGTGAGGAAGGCACTTCTATAGTATAGAATTTTTAATATAAAAATATGCTTATTAAATAATTGAAAAGGTGCATACCAAATTCCCTAACTTAATTAAAATGTAGATAAGTTTCTGGTTTACTGACACAATGGCATTTCTGTGTTTCTGCAGTCATTATTTAATGCTCATGTCACTTAGCCTACATTAGAAGTTTAACTTTGTGGTTTTGGGGCTGACTTCAGTTTTAAGAAAAAAAAAAAGAAGACAGGACTTGCATGAGCTATTTTATTCAAAAATAATTTCTCCTCTCTCACAAAGTTTTTTCTTAGCCATAAGTGTTCTCTTTCAGGCATACACAAAACAAAAATCTAAATTATGGTCACAGTGAGATCATCATACCATGATCTTTGCTCTCAATTGCCCTGTTGTTTCACGACTGACAAGAGGAATGCCTCAGTTGTCAGTGCCTCTTGTACTTGCCCCAGTGGCATGTGAATTTCTAGCTAAACTGTGCAGTGATTTTTTCCTGTATCTGTTAGCACCAGATCACAAACAGTTGGCAAAGAGCATTTCCAGACGCTTCAGCTAATATCTGACCCTGTAGTGAAACAAGTCTCAGCTATGGCTGTTTTGCTGGAGTCACACAAATATACTGTACAAGAGGTAATTCAGTTCAGTGTGTAAACAGGCTGATGTCAGTAACAGAAACTGAATAAAGCGATTACTTCACGGCTTCTCATTTAGTCATTACTTAAACTCCAGCAAAAAGATTTTTTGAAATTCAATGCAGAGTTTCCTGCTCTTTTGATCTGAAAGAGGAAAATGATCTCTTTTCAAAGAGCCAATGTTTAAAAGAACATACATTTTACAACTGTAAACTGCAAGCATGTAAATTACTGGGAGCAGTTCCTGCCTTTGTTGCTGGAGATAAAATGAGAGCTTTGTTTAGCTGGAGGCACAGTGATTGATAAGCTCCCCTGAAGGTTTTATGGGGTTCTTGTTTTTTAGCTTAAGGGGGTTGATTGTGCTTTGGTGTGGGGATTTCTTGGCACTTTCTAAATTCAGTCTTATCTTATTTTTGTTCATTTGCTTTAATTTTTAATCCAGATTAGTCTTTAAATCCAGAATCCAAATTCAGTGGTTTTAATTATTTTGTAACAAAGCTTTGCATCTCTTTTACCTTAAAATTTGATCTCACAGGCTTATTTCCACATTACTTCCTATGAAATTTAGGTGGGTATCAGATATCTTATTATTTCTAAACTAAAAATGCTGGTATCCAAAGTGTGTCATTTGTTTAAATAAATGCATCAGAGTTTGAAAAATGTATGAAATTAAAAAGTT
Organism: Anthoscopus minutus; assembly: GCA_013399455.1. NCBI lineage: Eukaryota > Metazoa > Chordata > Aves > Passeriformes > Paridae > Anthoscopus > Anthoscopus minutus. Next base: position 13,336 of record VWYI01019445.1, read on the forward strand.
AATTTTTACGGACGTGATCTAGATTAGATTAAATTATGACTACTGAAAGTACATTTACTGGACATCAGAGTAGATAAATGAAATGCAAACAGAGGAAATATTTGATGAGGAATTTCAGGCTTTTCAATGTTTTTAAAAGTATACTTAAAGAGTTTTCACCATGGCTTTCTCAGCAACTTCATTATGATAAACAACATTTTGGTAGTGATCAACCTAGAATTAAGTATATTATATCAAAAATACAATCTTAAAGAAAAAATCTTACTGTGATTCAGAATTGTAGGTCATACTAGCAGGAGTAGTGGCTAAGAAGACTATTAAATTAATGCATTCTTATGAACATTTCTGGTAAAGTGGGATTAAAGGCAGTAGAGAGGAGGATGATAAAAAAATTTGTGATATTTATGGCAGAAAGGAGAATACAAACTCTAGGGATTTGGGAGAGAGGACTTAGAATTATTGAGGTAAGTGTGAATAGAAAACTAACTGAAAAATCATTTCTCCAAGACATTGGTTGTATAGATGCATATTATATATTTACTTCCAGATCATCCCAGAGTCTGCTTTCAGTATTGTTTGCCAGGTATATTCTCATTTATTTCTGTAGCTCTAGAGATTGCTGTTTAAATGATACTTAGTTTGCAATATTTTTTTTTTAGGTAGAAATGGATAAGACTAGAGGCCACAGCTGTCTCCAAAACACAGTAAATACAGACATCTTTCAGCTCTCAATGTCTCATAAACTTTCTAGTCTTTCCCTGTTTATCTGGAACTTCTCCAATGCCTTCATACCTATCTAGATGAAGTTGCCTGGCTCCCAGGTGAGCCACAAAATGATCCAGAAAGTAAACAAAATATTACATACTTCTGTAGTGGCATCTGATTTCAGATATAATCTGTATATATCTCACTTACACTGACTGGATTGCATATTGAATGTGTTCTTTAAAATACTTGGATGCATTTTTTTCAAAATAGAGTAACTGGAAGAGAGGTAAATTATGTCCACTTTTTACAACTAGTTTACAGCTATGGTATTTGGCCAAGGGTAAGGAAATTAATTATATGTCATCACGGGTACATACAGTTTAAATATAAAATTGGTCCCTTACACAACAGTCTATATACCATCTAAGTTATTAATTAGGATTTAAGTAGGATATACGAGGAACCTACAATTAAACATTGTTATGGAAGAAGAAGTGCAGTTTCACAGTCAGTGGGGATTTGAAAGACAGCAGGCTTATACTTGTGCTGTTTTCTGGTGTGTTTTGATCCCTTCTAGCAGTGTTCTCTTAGTGTGTGGAGTGGAGGGGCTGTGCCTTTTTTCATAATTTATAAAAAGATGAATTTATATATTGTGTTGTTACCTGGGTCTCCTGTTAGCTTCTTCGTGTTTATTTCTTGTGCTGCATATGATTCAGGCCTGTATCCTTCGCTGAAGCATCTCCTTCCCTGAGCAATTTAGTGTACATTGTGCATGATTTTTCTCTGTCTACTGTGTTTTCTCTGTTGAGACAGATGACTTGGGAGTTGTTTGTTTCACTTATTGGAATAAATAAAATTATTAAATATACCTAAATATAAAGACAAAAGTTGAAAAATTGAACAGATGTTCCTGCATTTGGAAACTGTTCTAGTGACTTGGCTACTTTTATGCAGTAACTTAGGATCTTTAATCATAAAAGTATCCACCTGGAAACCATAATGCTATCTGCTTTCTTCATCCAGCATTCATTGTGCACAGGGGAATAGGTCTGGTCACCAAAGTCAGTTGTCTTGAATATATTAGGGACAAGTCTTACATCTTGAGCACTCTAACAGCTTTCTTCAGAGTCAAGGCATTGGGTTTAGCTTAACTTTGGCAGTGTAGGAGGAAGAGGAGAAAACAAAAGTTAATAAGTAAGGAAACTAAAGAAGCCGCCCGATGTCTGCAGATTGCTGGCATAGCTTCTCCCTTTGCTCGTGTCTGGGGCTGCTGCCCATGCCTATTCCTCACCTGCATGGCAAGGCAAGCTGCAGCCTGCACGGGGCTGGCTGAGAGCTGCACCAGCATCTTCGGCTGCTGCTTCTCAGAACGAGGTCAAGTAGGAACCGCCTCTCATTTGATGGGACATTGATTTGGATCTCTGCCCTCCGGCCAAGTGCCAACTTTTCCAAACCTGTTGGGAAATGCTTTATCTCTAAGACTCTGCACTGTTCTGTCAGCTTTGGTTAATGAGCCATCAGATTCAGAAGTTACTGATGTGAGACAGATAGACAGCTGAAAAAGTATGGTGTTTACACAAGCAAAGCTTCTTTAGAAAAGTAGGCTAGTGCAAACTTTAAAATAAAGTCTAAAACAAGTGAAATGATAAGTGACAGAATATCACATAAGAAGAGAGCTTGAGAAAAAATAACTGGAAAAAATACATTAAAAGAGAGAAGAACAAAGAAAGATTTCAAAGTAGGAAAAGGACATAAAATAGAAACAAAAACAGGCAACAAAAGAAGGAAAAAAAAGAATCTGAGCTACAATAGGAATTAAATATGGAAAAAAGAACAAAAGTGTTCATAATTAAAGGAAAACAAAACTAACAAAAATATGTGAACTAAAACTGAAGATGGACAGTTAAATGTACTTATAAAATACTTTTTATTACTCATGCCAGACTAAGGATTTCCAGAAAAACATATGTTACTGTAGCAGTGCTCAGGTTCCCTGGATATTTCTACTGTCTCAATCCATGCATAACATAAATCTTCCCATTTCTTAAGTAGGCAATCTTAAAATCTTAAATTGTCTATTACTGTAGTAAAAATAAATTATAAGATTCAAGATTTATAAAATTACTTCAAATATATAAACTTGCTTATCTTAGTTTTATATAATACATTTATTTTCAAATGAACTCTAATTTCATAAACTCAACTGATATCTCATTAAAAATTCTCTAGAAATGTGGCATTTGTCTTGGTACTCCCAAAGTTCTGAAATAAGCATATTTATTTTTACGAATCATATTTTTTTACTACAAGTTTAAAAATATTGATCATAACATACAAGTAAAACAATCTAACATAGGGTTCCATCTGAAGCTCATTGATCTGCAATTTTAGAGGCTTGCTTTCACTACTTATTTAGTTACTTAGTTGATAGTCTGTGCTTGGGGGAAGGTCTTTTTTATTAAAATTCAAGTTCTTATGATTTTGAAGTAGAATCTGTAAGTCTGTGTCATCCCTACAACCATCATAGTGTCACCTTGCAGTCACAGAGACCTTGAATTTTGTTATTGTGCTACACAAGAGAGATTTCAATTTTTTCTACCTTTGTTTTCTTACAGTCCTTTAAAAGGAATATTCAAAAGAGATGAGTTTACAGATGAGGAGTGTTGATGAGTAAGCCTGATGAAAATTGCATTATTTCTACAAATTCTATTGTTACTAAATTGTCATGGAAATTGTGCACCACAAATCTATTTTTATATTTACTTTTCAGTATATTTATTTCTTTATTATATTTAGTAGGATATAAAGCAGTCATATGGATTGACCTGAACCACTCAGAAGCTCTAGATATTCTAACTTCATATCAACAGAAACTTTACACCAGAACATATCATTTATTTCTTCTATCCTTCATAAGATGGTAGTAAACCTCAATAAAAAAAAAAGACATAATTATAATAGTCTATTATTTAATAGTCTCTAATAGTTTATTGACAAGTTAATGCTGCAGCAAAAAAGGATACTGAAAAAGAGACTCCCAAAGAAACCCACTGAATCCAGTAATCCAATACTCCAATATTAAAGCATCCTTCCTTGTAATGCTTATGGTTCAAAAATCTTATAAAATAGATAAGCTTAGTGAAATACTCAGTTTGAACAAACACTGGCATTTTCTGTTCACTTTATAGATTGGATAACTCTGATATCAAAACCTGTCCCCTTTATGTTGCTTGAAGTTAGCTCTAAGGCTCTGCAGGGTCATCTGTATGGAGCTGGACAGAAGCAGAAATGTTAGCAATTCACTAACTGGCCTTTGCATTTTAATGACATTAAGTAAAGCATTAGACTAGAATTTGCATTTTAGAGGCTTTATCCTTAAAATTTATTTATTCAGCATCATAATTTCAAGTAAAGTTGAGAAAATGTCTTAATTTGGCATTTTTTGTCATGCTGAGGTAGTGCAAGTTTTATACCTAATGTGGGACTCTTCCTTATAAAGCCATCCTTCCCCTTGTCCCTACGATAAAGCTGCTAAACAGGATAAAGTATGTCCATCCATTAAGCCAGGATGTGTAATCTGTTTTTACTGACTTTTCATGAATCATTCAGCAAGTGGTGTAGAAATCAGTGTTTGCTGAGGAAAGCTTAGCTGGTATATTGCCCCTAAAAAATATCAAGGTTTCTTGTGGTGAAGGAACATTAATGTATCAGGTGATTTGAGGCAGCTCTTTGAAAGGATGGTTGACAGGACACCATCAAATGAGAAGCACTAAACATTACTCTGAAAACTTCAGAGAATCTATATTTCTCCTTAGTTCTGCATGAACAGTGGTAAAATATTCTTATGTGAATTTTTTTTTCAGTCTGCTCAATATGGAGTATATGTCAAAACAAAGATCTTCTTAATTATAGTCTAAAATGGCTTTATTAACTACCAGCAAACCAACTCAAGTATATCTCCACTATATTTAAAACCCTTGTTTAAAATTTGGTACCTATCATCCCTTCATAGAATCATTTAGTTTGGAAAAGATCTCTAAAATCATTCTGTCCAACTGTGAATCCAGCACTGACAGCTCATATTCAGATGGCTGTGGACCAGCACCTCCAGGTTCTTTTCCCACCAGCAGCTTTTTCCCAGCCTGCCAGCTCTAAGCCTGTAGCATTGCACCAAAGCAGATACTCCTACACTTCATGGAGGAACAGCAATGGAGGAAAATTTTTACATGAAAAGCTCAAATCAGTGCAAGAGTCCTCTACAGAGAATGCTGTGAGAGGGCAAACTACAGACGTATTTTCCTAAGTGTCCTTCACCTGTGCTACTTTGTGTGGCTAAGAATCAGGAATGAAAGAGAAGGAAGGAAAAAAGAGAAAGGAGAGAACATGGGAAAGAGGAGATGGGGAAAAACAATGTTGGTTTAATGTTTGTGTTTGTTTTTGTTCTTGCTACTAGAATCTATTTTAAGAGGGAATAAATTAAGATAATTTTCCCCCAGTGAGGTCTATTTTAGCCTAAGTTAGCCACCACAGAAACAAATGTTTTGTTTCATGGAAAATAAAGCCCATTAGATGAACATCTAACTGATAGGAAAGCTATATTCTGCTATTAGGTATTTCTTACTTGCTGTCAAACTTCAAGATTATTCTTCTGTCCTTCATGTTATAATATTTAATTAGAAACTTGTATAAAAAGAATGAATTTGTGTTGTGGTGTGTTACAAATTTGATCAATTTTGTTGCTGATGTTCAGGGGAAGATTTGAAAGCAGTTCGGGTAATAGGTTTAAGTCAAACAGATATCAACAATTCTGATATTCAATACATTATATTTAATAAGGAAAAGTTCCAAATTTTTATACTTACCAATAACTGGGTGAAGAAATGGAAGAAGCCCCATCATGGAATAAGCTGTAAGAATGAACAAGGGAACTGAAAGTTACAATGAATAATAAGTCAAATGTTTTCCACACTGTTGTGTGTACAACATGTACAATAGATGTATTGTCTGAAACAAAATTAATTGATTTTTCCATCTCATATGAAAAGTGGTAAGTCATCTGCTCCAATCCTGTATTTAATTTTGGGACTTGGCCACTTGGCCAGAACCTAGAAAGAGAAAGAACATTATCAGAAATATAGAAAACATGGTGTACAAAATGGATTAGAGAACTATGGATATTTAGTTAAAAGAAAGAAAAATGCTAGAGGCCTGAAACAGAGGAAGAGAATATTCTGTTCTTCAAAGCAGTAGTAGACACAAAGCACAAAGAATACAATAACTTAGGGAAAGAATGAGGGAATTTTTCAGGTAATATAAGGTAGTAATGGGTTAGATTATTTGGGAAACTTTCTAATTTCTGTCACAGGAAATCATTAGAAACTGTCTAGACAAGTACATGTACTGTGATTTTTGCCTTCAGGCAGAAGAAGGAGGCTAATGGACAGCTGAAGTATTTTTTCAGATTTTTTAAGTTTGTTTCTTTGTTTTTGGGGTTTGGTGTTGCAAAGATCATTACCCTTATGAAATATTCAGAATAGCTTGAAATAATGTTACAAAAATATTTTATTTTTTCTACTATCATAAAACTGTCAACTCATAAGTATTCTCCTCATAAAATTTCTGAGATACTTGGAAGTACCAGTTTCAGTGAAATAAACATAGCCTGTGTTTATTTTCAGAATTTTCAAATACTGCTTCCTTTCTGCTGAATACTTTCATTTATTGCCAAAGTTTTCTAAATATCAGGGGGACTGAATAAGTATTAGCAATCTTTGACATCAGCAAGAGCTCAATGCTTACCAGTCTTTCACCTGTGTTGGAAGTGATATGAAAACTTTTTATTACTTTTATTCTTTTTTTGTTGTTGTTATTTTTCAATCTATCTCCCTGTTTGACAGAAATTAGATGAGTTCTTCTGGCCAGCTATTAGACTAGAATAGTAGGAGGACATTTCTTTGGAAAACTGTGACTAGTGCCATCCTTAGAGCACAGCAATAAGTGTGTAATTACTTTTGAATGAACTAGAAGAGACCTTTTGGAAATGACTAACAATGCTCCTTAAGCAGGCAACACAAATTATTTATAAATATAAATGGAATCCTAGAGAAGTTTGGAATCAATTACTAATATAATTTCATGGTATAAATAGGCTGGTGCTAGGAAATTCTGTATTTATTCTGTGGCCAAACAGAAATAGAATCATCATGTTTACACCATACATGCCAACACCAACTTCAAGAAATAAGATTTTGTAGTGGTACAGTTATTGTGCTAAATATTTATGTTGTGTTTTCCTGGTAATAACAACATCTGAAACTATAAAGTTTCTGTGTGAGATCTAAACATACCAAAATTTCTAATTTAAAACTTCTGGTTTTATTATGTGCTGTTTACTCATATATTTTGAAGGCCAAAAAATACAATGGAAGTGATATTTCCTTGTTTAACAGATGACTATAACTGGAAGTATATAAGAATTATTTTTTTATATGAAATGAACACTGTACTTTATCACAGCAAGAAAAAAAAACAAACCCTAATGTTGCCCTGAAAATTACAAGCCTTCTGCTTTTCTCTGATGTTCTTTAGAGTCCCTGATGTTCTTCAAGTTCTCTCATGTTTTCATATTTGTAGTGCATGTTCCCATGAATGGTAACCTAAACAAAGGTTGTTTTCAACATTCCTCTCTGAGGATGTTACTTGATGGACTTTCCCCTTGACCAGTGGAACTGGAGAGAAGTCATCTCATTCTCCAATCCCTGGTCATTGTTCAGAATATATACATTTAGCGAGGTCAAAATAAAGATTATTCTTTTTTTGTGTCTTAACAAGAGACTGAGTGCTGTGTCTCCTTCGTGCTCTCCAGCGACACCCTAAAGAATGTTTTCTATTTAGGAAAAACATACTGGTTGCTTTTGTACTAAAAATTGATTACAAATATTATTCAAGCAGAAATGAATAAACAGTAAACATAAAAGGCTATAATAAAAAGTTAGACATAGTTTCCACTTTTCTATTTTTGAATAGAATAAGGAGAGAAAAATATCATTGACTTGAGGGCTTGTAAAGATTTTTAATGTTGTTTCACAAAAAGTTGATGCTGTAAATACTGGTCTACTGATAATTTCTGAAAATTCCTTTTTAGAAAAAGGTTAAAAGTAAATTATGCAGAGAAAAAGGTTTTTTGCTCGTAAATCAGGGAAAAAAATTATTTCACAATTTTTTACTACCATACTTTGATATATCTAGAGAATTCAATCATTAATATATGATGTTACTATTTAGTGACTGTTGGATAAAAAATGAAAAATATCTAAAATCATTGACTTTTTCATACTACTAAAAAAAAGGGAAAGAAAAGAATTATATTGTATCTAACACACAGTAATAAGTAGAATATTTTTGGGATCAATATTGTGACCTTTTCTTTTTTCTTGATAACATAAGAAGTCAGACAGGGAAGGGACAAAAAAAATAGTTTTCCAGTCCCCAGTCTGATGTCACCTCTGTAACCGTTTGTGCCCAACCCATGAGCCAGTTACTCACTCATCACATGAAGTGTTCATCCACCCAAATGCTGGACATTTTGTCCAGAAGGATCCGGTGGGAGACAGGAACCGAAAGTTCTACTGAAATCCCAACAGATCACATCAACTGGCTTCCCTTGATCAGCTAGGTGGGCAGCCTAATCAAAGGCAATCAGGTTTGACAAGCAGGACGTCCCTCTCATGAGGCTGTGCTAGCTGTGACCAATGACTGCATTGTCTTTCTGGTGTCTTTCAACATCTCTCAGAGCAATCTCTGCCATAACTTTATCAGGCACTGAAGTGAGCCTGAGAGGCCTGTAGTTCCAGGGTGGTCCTTCTTGCCCTTCCTGAAAATCAGGGCAATATTCACCAGCTTCCAGTCAGCTGGGACCTCTCCAGATCCCAAGCCTGCCCAAAAATCATCAAGAGAGATCTTTTGCCATGATATCACCTGGCACTTTGAAGACTCTTAGATGAATCCCACCAGGCCCCATAGAATTTTAGGGATCCAGCTCAGTCTTGAACAAACTCAAGATTGACTGAGAGTTGCAGTTATGGTCCTCCAGCTTAGGGCACTGAAACTCCAGTGGTCAATAATACATGCAGAAGACAGAGGCAAAGAATGTGTTAAACACCTCTGCCTTGTCTCTGTGAGGTGGCCATCCTCAACCCATAATGGACCAATATTATTTCTACACTGCCTTTTGCTGTTGATAGATTTTGAAAAACTCTTTTTTCCCATCTCTCGCAGTTCTGGCCAGCTTCTACTCCAGCTGAGCTTTGGCCAAGTGAATTTTTTCCCCTCAGTGGCAAGCAGCATCTCTGTATTCTTCCCATGTCACCTGACCTTGTTTCCACTGGCCACACCCCATCCTTTTTGTCTCTTATTTCTGAGAGAAGTTCCCTGTTCAGCCAAGCTGGCCTTTTGCCTCACATGCTTGACATTTGGGAATTGCCTGCTTCTGTGCCCTTCAGAAGTGATGTTTAAAAAGTGACCAGCACTGATTAACCCCAGTACCTGTAAAAACAATTTCCCAGGGAACACATTTCTTCAGTCCATTCCATTCTCCATTGTCCAGTACTCTAACAGTGACAACAGGAGATTCTTCTTGGAAAGAATGAGCAAGACCTGTTGATTTGTGCACTCAACACCCTCTATTCCGAATAGCATCCACAATGGGTAGCAATGATCAATCTCAATCCATTTTCTCTGAGTCAGCAGAAGTTGGGCATACTCTCCATAGCAGTAGGAGCTGAATTTTCACTCTACACACCCACCCCATCAAACCACAAAGCCACCAGCTTGACCTCTCAGAAGAAAGGTGAAAGTCTCTCTACTAATTTACCACATGGGATTTAGACCCGTTGTCTCTAAGGTACCTTAGAGAAGGTCTACAAAAAGTTATATTTGCACTCTGTGGCTTTCATGACTCTTAGATTTCATCTATACTCTTAATTCTAAGATTCCTGACGAGGACCATTATCTAAGCCTAATGTACAAGGAAAATGAAATGTTTATAAACAAATTTAAAGTTATTATAAATTTATACAAATGATAACTAAAATCATGGTATTTAGAAGAACTTTAAATTTGTTTTAAAAGGAGTCATAAAAAACAGTAATTCTAAAGTTCCACAAATTATGTATAGTTTTTGTATTAACAAATAATAGACTTATTAAAAAAAAGTTTCTATGTTTCTAATATTTCCAATGCTAATATGACATTGGAGAGAATGATAGAATAACAGCTTTGTGCCAAAACACCAAGATGCAATCTCTATTTATTGACCAAAGTCTAAATATGACATTGTACATAACCCTCTTACATAGTAGAGAACAATACTGCATTATTGAAAAGTAAACAACTTCAGAAGACAATTAGCAGTTTCTTTTTATGCCTGATCTTAGCTCCTTAAAAGGAAGTACAGGATTTGCAATTACAGTCCTCTATGGACAATTTTTCCTACTGAATGAATATAGTACTATTTGTGTACCCATTATATAACACACTTGCTGTCTCCATGGGTTGCAGTTGTGGGTTCTAGAAAGTTAGAAATGTACTTTATTTATGACAAGATATTTGGAAATGTCTAGAAGTTAAGCCAGCTTTTATGCAACAAATTTATTTTAAAATTTGACAAATGGTAACATGGTCAGTGTTGATGAGGTTGTGAGAGTTGTGAAGCATTCTTTGCTGTTTCCTAGCACAGGAAATGATCACAGAGTGTTTAGCTGCCCAAGGAATCTTTATCTGAGACCTTCATCTGCCAATTTGTTTTCCAGCTACTTAGGAAAAAATTACCTTTTGCCATAAACAATGAAAATTTTCCTTTCTCTTAGACTCCTTCTCTATTGGAATTGCATAATTACTGTGCGTATTTTTGTCTCTTTAATTTTTTTTTCTCATTCTGCCACTGTCACAAATATCTATATTAGTCTTCCTACTTATAATTTATTAGTAAATTTTCCAGTATTTCAGAACAGCTCTTCATTTTGGATATCAACTTTTCAACGCTCTTATTCTCTGCTTCACTAGATAACTTATTCTAACAGTTTTAAGTACCAATTTCTCTTACACTAAATTGCCTGTGCTCACATTCATCACATGATACACCAATTTTTGGCCACTTAATTGCCAGTATTTATTCAGGCCAGACAGATATCTGAAGAATTTTCCTGGAATGTCCACTAGATATGCAGCAACAAAATGATAAATCTCTAATATTCATGGTTCGAGATTTACCAGGGAAGGGGTAATTCATGTTAAATTCATGTTCTTATGCATTTGACTAAATCCTGCTGTTCATCCTTTCAGCTTTCTGCTTCCTTTTTTTTTTTTAATTTGGCAAGTTTTAAGATGCATATGCCCTGAGATATAACTTCAATCTTAGTATTCATTATGTGTTCCACAACTGGCTTATTTTTTTGCATTCAACAGAGGAACATGATTTTACTACAGAAATCTACACCACATTTGTGGTCACTCTTCTGGTACTTCTACTGCAACAACAGATCCATGCATAGATAATGTGGATCCAAACTCATCATCCTGGCTTTCTCAGAATTTTTCTTTTGCTTACCATTACTTCTATTATCCTTACTACTGGAGGTACAGGCTGGTCTTCTGCAGATTTGTGTGGTATTTCTGGCTGAAGCCAGTTCAAGAGCAAGAAGTACTCTGTTCTATTCAGTGTCAAAAGTTTTTGCTAAGGCAGTACAATATATTGTATTGACTTGTATTGACCAATGTATCAATACTGGTAAGTAATACAGAGAGAACCGAAACTGTATGGTATGATATAGCACATTTCCCAAGATAACAACAATTTATCTCACTCTATCATGAAAACTTACTGACCCATGGAACCACTCATGGGTTTTTGCATGCATTTAAATAATCACTGTACCATATCCTTAAAGGGTTTTTTTTAAAGTTGTGCATTTTCTAATACACTACTAGAATAGAAAACCTTGAAGACAAATTTATTCTATATAATATAGAAGATGAAAAA